>CM041776.1:168661205-168787635 GCA_023374045.1 Limonium bicolor | reverse complement strand
TTCTCCTGCAGCTTTACCGACCTGTGTTTTACAACATTTTGCTAGCAATCATTTCAGATGTTTACCAAATATGTAATACACGGACAGGATAACAAAAACAGATTCAAACTGACTAGGAAACAGGAACTGCACTAAATCCTTTAATAAGCAAAAGGCAATTGACAAAAATGAAAGTCACGTACAGCTGCAACGGATTTGTTGTTGGGATTATTTTCCTTGAACGTCTTTCTAAAGTCTTCCCTGTTGACGAAACAAAACAAAAATCTTAAGTCAACCATTGGGAGAGCACACAGATCAAGTGCAGAACAACGAAAAAAAAATGAAGTACGCGAAGGAGATCTGAAAGCAATTCAAATTACTCGAGCATACATGAAAACGAAGAAAGCACTGGGAGGTCTCTTAGGCTTGTTAGGATCCTTGGCAGCTTTCTTAACTCCCAACCTATTGACAACAATAACAACCGCAACCGTCGATTAGTTTCTACTCCACTACATCGCTACTTAAAAATGAGATCCAAGCAGGTTTGTAAACGAGTATGCAAGCAAGCAATTCAACTTGAGTCGCCATACAAGCATCTACAGAAATCAGATACTACGCTAAACGACAGATCAACTCCGCCGATGGATGTAAACTAATATTCAAAAAAAAAAGTCGGCATGATCAAAACAACATACTTGCTTTCTCCGCGCTTGGAAGTGGACTTGGTCTTTCCTTTCATGGTGAAATCCTAACAACAACAAATACACATAAAACCAGTCAAAATCGAGTGGAAAACGGAGTGACTCGATCCCGCCGCAAGCGAATAGAGGCGAGAATGATAATAGAGAGAGTTCAATTCACCTTCTAGGGTTAGGGTTCGAATAGAGAGGGAGAGAGGGGGAGACTGAGCGACAGGGAGAGCAGGGGAGAAGATAGATATGTGGGTTTTCCGCTTTGTGTGTGTGTGTGTGTGTGGGAGAGAAGTTTGGTAGCGTGCGGTGTATTGAGAGAGAGAAAGGGGAAAACTGGTGCGATCAAAAGGAGGAAATATTTAAAAGAGAAAGAAGAAAAATGAAAAGGAGGGATCGGAATACGTGGGGGAAGGGTGAGTTTGAAGTCCGCTCAGGGATTTGGGCGGGATTTCAAATTCTTTGTTGCCACGTCATCGATCCTCGACTTCCACTGTCTGACCTTTCCACTGGGTTCATCTCTGATCGGATGATCCAACTGCTCTCCCTCTGTGCTTTCTTCATTTCCGCTTCAACGTTACTCCTGAGAAGTCATGTGAGGGAAGTGTCGGGACACGTTGAAAGGACTAGCGCACCCTTCCCACTTGGGGGCAAAGTGGAAGGGTAGTTTCGGAAGAATGCGTAGAGGTTCCACCCATCAGGGTAGAGTGGGCTCAGAGGTTTTTTTTACTATTTTGGGTTCGGAGTTATATATACGCGCACGCAAATAGAACAACTACCCAAATTATAATATTTCTATTTTATCAGATTGTCCATTTCACATTTGGCATGTCCATGCACTTATAAGCTGTAGATTATATTTTTGAATTTATAAATTATTTATTATATAAATTTATTTAGAGAATTAACGTATTACATATATGTATATAATAACACTCGCATATCGATGAGCTATTTTTCTTCTATAATTATAAGTCTCATATTTTAGTTTGACACAACCCCCTCTCCCACCCCCACCTCTCCAGCTGAAACACATAACTTTCTTTACATAGAGGTGGTTCCCGTCATAATTATGGCTAAGAGGGTACTTTGGTCTTTTGCAATGCTCGGGTTTTTGGGATGTTTGTGTAACACCCTACTCTATTCGTCTCCTAATCAACTTAATTAACAATATAATCGCAGCGGTAATCTCAACAACTGTACTACTGGTGTCACCGTTCTTACTCGCCCATACGAGTAATAACGTGTTTACTGATATAATCTTAAATACGAAACAACTTCCCACAGTGACAACAAGAGATAGATCTAAACTTCCCAAACCAATATAAAATACATTCTCAGTGAGCTTCCTAAGTATCCAAAACCTATACACGTTTCTAGGTTCGTATCAAAATGCAACAGTGCATGTTTAAATAACTGTAATCAAACTACCCAGCGCGTCACTCTCTTTGCCGACACCGGAAGCTGCATACCTGCAAAAAATGTTTGTTTGTGGTATGGAATCAGCCCCTGCTGAGTATGTTACTACATGACTGTCATGCCCCCTCAGACCCTCAGTTAATTGGTCGAGAGCATGTCATTCATTTTCATGCAGGTGGTTTTATATAAAAATGTAAAGCAACAACATATACTGCAGTGAACTCAAAATAATAAACAAGCCCCCGGCTCCACACATCGCATCGTAGTATACCACTGAAAGCGTTACAACGCTTATATGAGTACAGAGACTCCACTCCAACAAACACCTGAAAGTTCATAGTTGAGTACGTCGACTCGCTCGACCAAACAATCCACAATAATCCACACACGAGCACAGCGACTCGACTCATCCAGTTCACAACATAGATATAAGTACAATTATTCAATTAATCCAAATCACAACACACATATGAGTACAACGACTCATTTAATCAACATCACCAACAAACCACACATAACCACAAAGCATAACCAATGAACAACAAGGCGGAACAACGAGAACTATAAACAAGTATGAATTCCCGTTTTTGGCATGCAAGCCCAAATAGTGTTCGCCTAATGTACGAACTAATATAGTCGTCCGTAATTGTTCAGTCACGCCTGATGACAACGCCTCGTTAGGACGACGTGTCTCTAAGTTACCCATCGCCTATGGCGGGTCACACACGGCAGTAGCCACTCCAGCGGTAGAGTCTCCGACCTACGAACCATCTGTAGTCCGTTGGAAATTTATCCAGATACTTACGGTTACCACACGGTAGCCTAGTATCGTTAATGGATCACAGTTCACAACAAGAGCCACATCCTCTTGATAAACTGACCTATACCATCGCATTTGTTTTATTATTTTTCCTAACACAGCAGACTAAGGTCGTTAGTCCAATCCTGAGTATGTCGACTCGAGATCCAGTGTTAGATACGAGAGCGGCGTTAAAAAGGCCAATGCTCCGTATATAAGTCTCAGATAATATATATATCTTATTGTCTTAATGCCACAACGTTTTTCTTACGTTCCTTATATTACACATATAAGATAGCATCATTGCCGCTAGTTCGTTTTATAATATGTTCATATATACGAACTGTACTGTTATCGTGCAACAGTAATAATAATAAGCAGCATTAATATACAACTCAAGCATATTAATTCACACAAGCAGACATTCAATCTTAGCACAGATTTTCACACAATGTCTGAACTGAGGAAATCCTCAGAGACAATCAAGCCACATAAATAACATACCGTTCACCCGGATTGTATTACGGTGGAGTATGAATCAGCAAGATCCTACGCTCCTTGTGTCGTCTCTAACAGTCTAGACAATACATAACGCTACTAATTAGCATCCCGTATAACAATCATAACTCTACGGTACCCCGTACCATCACTAATACCTCCCGGTTAATCCCCCGTTATTAACTGTCAACGTTTGTCGGGTTTTCGGCTTAACTCGAGATTTGGAAAAACGTTACATTACATGCGTAGTCTCGTATTGTATATTAATATACTTATTGTTGAACTTTGTTATCGCATGTAACTTAATGTACACTTGTACATCATATAGTTTGTTTCTATATTGCATGTATAATTCCTTATCATGTATTATACATCTCACCTTAGTATTTATTTTTCTAAGGTTTGTTTTTCCAAGTTTAATGTAGTATAATTCGTGTACAAAATACCTTGAATTATATAAATCCTTATTATTTCTTGTACACTCTTAACATTAGAATTCCATATCCAATGTTTGTAATTCTTTCCCTTTATCTTATATCATTTTAATTATGGTAATATATGGTTATTGAACCATGTTATATTTTTCCACACTATAACATATATTTATTTATATATATGCATTATAGGACTCATTCATTATATGGTAAGTCTTTATAATATATATTCATTCTTTTTAATGAATACTTCTCATATTATAAATGTTATATCTCTTATAACTTTAAAACCATATTATAAACTTTCATTCAAAAATATTAATATTTCCGAACAGCACCTATCTTTCTTAAATATTTACAAAATCCACCACATAATTTACATAATGCTATATTATAGTTATATAACATGTGTTATGACATTTATGTCATTAAAACAATTATAACCTATAGTTATATTTTGTTTTAAAATACCAAACAACACTTAGCTTTCGGTTTTTTTTAATTACCACTAAACTTTCATAAATTACAAATCAACCCAAATTATATTTCCTTGTTATACTTATATACCTTATGTTATAATCCTTAAACCTTAATTAATTATAACCTATAGTTTTTAAAGGCTATAATTTCCGAACAGCCCCTAGGACTGTTTTAATTAAATCACCACCACCAAACTTTGTATATTCACCAAATTCCCCTCTTTATAACATATAGTTTCTAATATCATCAAAACTATATATTATACATATATCTTGATAAAACCTTATATTAACTCCAAAAATTACCAAACTATACCAAAAGGTTATAAATATCATTCCTAACCTTATACTTCTTATAATTCTCGGTTTTACCACATATGTTACCCATTTGTAACAATGTTATGAAATATCTTTATTATACCTATATAATTCATATAAACTCCAAATTTAACCAAATCAACTTCTAAAAATTCCTAATAACCTAAGGTTTGTACTAAACTCCATTTAATACCCCAAGTTTTCGGAAATTACATTATCACCCCAAGTCTTATAAATCTTTTACAATTTAATAACTATCTTAATATAAGGTAGTATTTTAACTTCTTAAATTCTCCAAAATTGGTCAAAGTCTTCTATATAGTCAACTTTGACTTCTAATACCAAATGGGACCCAAACCTTCCGGTAATTACCATTCTTACCCCATACTTTTCTATTTTTACAATCTTGACACAAAACTTTATAAAGTGTTATAATTTTTTTATTAAATTCATTTAAAAACCCTAAATTCCTCTAAATTAAGCCCACGGCTTGTAATTTACCAATAATTATGGTTTGGCCCCAAACTTAATTATATAAGCATAAATCTAACTAAATAAGCTTATAAACTTAAATTAAAATGGCCTAATGACATGGCCTTATTACAACCTTGAACTTGCAAAATAAATTACACTTTAAATGTCTCAAAATATAGTATATGCTCACGGCCTCACTTGGATTTAATTATTTTTCCACATAATGTCATAATTTGACCATTATGTTAATTAAATCTCTTAAATGACTAGCTTAATTTATCTTAGTCATTTTTTCCATTTCTAGGTCAATATAACCCATATTTATAACTTCACTCTCGGCAATATTAATATATATGCCTAGAAATTATAAAATCATAAGTTTTAAGGTGTTTATACCTTGGTTTCTCCTTGTATGAACTCGGTCACTTGAAGGAAAATTCACCACATGATTTAGACATGTTTAATACACCAAAACAAGATATGGTTATACTCCAAGCTTGAGCTTAACCATAAGGAACAATTAATGTAAGATTTAAGGCAAAAATCACCTTAAAAATGCAAGGGAACTTCAAGATGGATTTGGCCTGATTTAAACACACCACAAAGTGTTATATCCACTATATAGACATAATGAATAGCTAGACACAACAAGCTGCCTTGGTATTAGGTTTTACCTTCGAAAAATGCCTTAAAGAAGGGTATTTCCTTTGGATCTCGGCCACCCTTGCTCCAAATGGCTAACCAACTGATTGAACATGTAAATATTAAGATTATGAGTGTATAAACTCATAAAAATCAGAGGAATAAAACCGGATGAAGAGTGGAGATCCTTAAGGTATGTTTTTACCTTAAAATGTAGATTTGAACAACCTTGGTCCCTATACTTGGTTCAGCCGAGTTTAGCTCTTGTTCTAACCTTAGAACACTTAGAATAAGCCATAGGAGTTGATGAGCCACTAGATCTAAGCATAGATGGTGAAGAGATGAAGAAAAAGAGCTAAAAACAAGCCTTAAACATTACCTTAGAAGCTTAGAAGATGGATCTACCTTCCTAACTCAAGAGCCACGGTTGGGAGAGTCTGGAAGGTGAAGGAGCTCGGCTGGAATGGAGCTAGACAGAAGGGAATGATTGATGGGAGCCTTAATAATTCAAAATGTTACTTTTGACTAGTTTATTGTTTGTAAGTGAGTAATGACTCATAAAAGGGATAAGAGTGGAGCTGCACCTATTATTGGAGGGGAAAGGCTGGGGACAGGCGGGCTCACACGTTTTTGGAGGCTGGTGGAGCAATAATGGAGCCAATGTGTGTATTGTTTAATCAAAAGTAAGGTAGTCTCCTTAATTTAAGGGCTTGTGTTGGAGACTTGTCTATTATATGCACAAGTGGTGAATCCAGCCTCTTATTACATGTAGCTGTCGATTTTATGTAGTCCAAGGGGTCTACTTTGACCTCTTGACCATTCTTAGTCAATGTTGACTCATGCGGGCCCCACTTTAGGGTTTTATTAATATTTTAATATTAAATTTGTAAAAATTTGTAAACTTCTGGAATTAAATTCCTAATATGATATAATGTGATATAATATCATATTTAAAGGTAATTATAACCTTTAAGCCCATTAAAAACCAATTTAGAAGGCAATTACACAAAAACGTGCTTTAAGGTGTTTTAGTGCACGTTTTGTGTTGCAAGGTGCTTCTGGGCTTAGTTTTCTTTGGGAACAGTTTTTTGTGTTCCTTACTTCATTATAATACTTAGGAATCCACTTTGGATCCTATTTGAGGTCATACAATCTTTATGGTGCTTTATAGCACACTTTTGGCTTTACCGATCTCAAGGGATGTTTTGCCTTGTTGAGATCTTTTAGATTATTCCCCAATAGTATTAAGATGTTTAATAACCATCTTAGATCATTATTGTATCATTTAATTATGTTTTTAAGGTTAGGGGTATTTCAATCTACCCCCCTTAAAAAGGCTTCGTCCCGAAGTCCTTATTCATAATCAGTTCACCTAGGGAATCCAGTTCCACTAAGTAATCACAGACAGATCCCCACTAGGGAAATACATCCCACTACGTTCAGACCTAGTCTACATGTATCACATTTGATACAACATTAATCTCATTCCACATAGTCAATTACCATGACACATTCATTCATAAACCGCACTAAACAAGGTGCAAAGCTCATTCATACATAGCACTAGACAAGGTGCAAAACTCATTCATACACAGCACTAGACAAGGTGCAAAACTCAATCATACACAGCACTAGACAAGGTGCAAAACTCAATCATACACAACACTAGACAAGGTGCAAAAC
Source organism: Limonium bicolor (assembly GCA_023374045.1). NCBI lineage: Eukaryota > Viridiplantae > Streptophyta > Magnoliopsida > Caryophyllales > Plumbaginaceae > Limonium > Limonium bicolor. The sequence continues at coordinate 168,780,221 of CM041776.1, read as the reverse complement.
TCAATAAAGTACTCAAAGGTGTCTCACAAGGGGTACTCCACGCACCCCCTATTCATATGCTAGTATCTCGCGAGGATACCTCTACACCACTCCGCGTGTATGTGTATGCATATCTTTAACGATGGCAAATCACAGGGAAGCAGTCATGAAGACCAGGACTTGACGATCCCCAACCCCATGCTAACCAACGTCTACTACCCGCGGACACACCAGTTTAATAACGAAGGACACTGCGGTCCACGGCTCCTCGGACAGTAACACCTAATTTCCTTAATCACCCACAGACACACCGGTCTCATGACAAAGGGCTCTGCGGTCCACGGCTCTTTGGGTGATGTCACTCGCAGACACACCGGTCTAATGACAAAGGACTCCACGGTCCACGGCTCTTCGAGTGACGCCCTAAATTCCAATTTCTATTCATATCTGTGTCCACTTGTAGGAAGTTTCGAGAGTCATTCAACCCCAACGTGGTCAGCGTCAGTGTTGAACTATCTTTCACCTCAATTTGTGTTCGGTTTCACTTGATCGGACCAGGATCAAGTTCAACTTCCCACGTCAAATTCAATCAATCAATTGCTTTATTCATTTCTAATCTTGTTTCCTCTTGATATTTACCACTTTGTGTTCCATAGTTAACTAGTATAATTAATCTAGTCATTGGCGTATAAGATCATGTATCCTAACCATGTACCAAGTTCTCTTGACTTATTATTCATACAACTCCTAGAGGATTTACTTCCACTAGGTTACACCTCGGTCTCATGCCGATTCACTCATCGCATTCCAACAATCTCTTTCCTACCGAGTCACAATTCGCATAGTACGGAGCTTTCTACTCCTTCTATTAGAAATCTCTTATCAGAGCAACAGATAGTCCTACTTGAATTCTCACATCAGAGTTAACAAGTTAGGCGTTATGTGACTATTGTTCGCAATGTTTGCGTAAATAATCGAAAATAGGATAAGAACACTCTATCTGTTCTCCCTTTCCCATTTGCCACAACTAATGCGAACTAAAATATATTTATGTTAATACACATAATACATCACCATATTACCTCAAGTAATATAACACAATCATAACACTTGCACTCTACGTACAATAGTGTTTGCAGCATGTGTACCATGCGCTACGTGCTCCAACGTACGGTATGTTTTAAGGCGTGCGAAGTCGCTCTACCCCCCTTAAAATGATTACGCCCACGTAATCTACGAATATATGATCTTGAAGTAATAAGTTCAAGGTGTTCCATTCCTGTGGAGTTATTCGTGCACTAATGTGCTACATATTTCATTACCCCCCCCCCTTTTTCTAGGGTCGGGCTTTAGCCCCTCTGGCTATACAGCCTATCTCGGTTAGGTGTATGTATATTTATATATGGTTTGATCGGGAGATGTAAATACATCATTTGTTTTCCCCAAACCTGCTAGGTATGTCAAACCTATGCAATATGGGCCCACTCGCTCCGCAAGCAGTATGCCCAACTATTTTATAGTTAGTTTACCTCTTTTAGGTAGTAGTTTTATGTCGGTTTCAACTCCACGTGACGGTGTGTTCTACACGGCCTTCCATAATTATGGGAATGGAGTAAATTATTCACTTCGTGGTATTGTTTGTCACACACGCTTATCATTTCAATTATCTATTTTATTAATTCTTCCTGTATTCTATACCTGTTCATGGTATATTCCCAAGGGTTCATGTCACCCTACCGAACCAACCTACGGTATAAGGGTTGTCGAGCTATGCTCTAGCACCTAGTGCTTGTAGTAATTTCCCTTAAATGTCAAAACGAGTCTGATATGCTCAACTAATTGGCGCCTCATGACTCAAAGTTATTTCCCTCAGGAATGAGTTCATTCCATAGGTACCTTATAGGTCCTCTCTTGCTGGTGTGAACTCAAATCCCTAGTGTTTTGGTATTTTAGTACCCACACGTATGGTTCATTCCTCTACTCGATTAGGGGAATCCATTGGTTTATCTGATCTTTCATGTTCCGATTCATACTAACATAATTGGGTTAATAATTATTATAATGGTCGCCTGTTGCGCACCATGTACCAGTCGATTAGACGGTTATCCGCTATTACGATTTGCATGGAGTATCTAGTCTCCAGTTTAGAGTATCTCTTGTAATGCTCGCTTTTGCCCTTCGTATGTTGTAAACATACAATACGACTGTGGGTCTTAGCTTGGCATTCGTTTTCTGTTCAGCCCTAATTGGTACTAACATACTAACGTTTCTATAGTTTGAGCATGTGGTTATTATTGTTTATTGCGACATCATCGCAGCGCCCTTAGCGCAATATATAACTTTTTTTGTGCCCCCTTTTCTGGGTGGCAACTATTATCTTACAAAGGTTGCTCTACATAAATTCCTAAAATACCCCAATTTTTTTTCTCATTTATGGGTTCACCTCGCCTTTACCATAAAATAAGCTTTAGATTTCTTGTTTACTTAAATCTCTAAAACTTGTGTTCTAACTTATTCATTATGGGATTGTGATCTTATATCGTATTATTATCAAGCTATTCTTGACTTTTCCAACCTTGTTGGTTGTACTGAGATCTCTCTCGTCAATTCATGGTTTACCTAGTCAGGATTCCTTTCACTGACTCAGACACAGAGTTGATTACCTCCTGGGTCCTCACACTACTCGTTTACATACATGGGGTACCATATTGATACATTACTACTTACCCAACTAACTTAATATAGGTTGTCAGGCCCACAAACTCCTAGGAGTGTGGTCGTCCCATGTCTCGTTTAGTGCACTCGTAGTGTTTGTACCTGGTGGTTATCGTACTCTTGGTCCCGGTAATTTATGTTGAAGTAACTATGCTGCCAATTCTTAACCTTTAATGTCAGAATGGCCCTAGAGGGTTCTCTGGGTTCCTTTATTAATATGTACTACCTTATCTTCTCTAGATAGGTGCTTGTGACTTAGCGCCCTAATATTGGTTTCCACATGCTCGTCATCTGGTATCTGTGAGTGGGGATCAGTAACTACTTACTATTTCTCCCGTTCACTCTTAGGCTGTTAACGCCTTCAGATATGAGTTTTAAGTTCTCAAACTCCACCCAATCTATTGGGTTACACCCTCTGGTGTATTCCGGACTCCATGATAAAGGTTGACACCTTGTGTTTCCCCCTGTCTCACGGTAGTCCCTATCCAGCCTGACAATAATCAGTATTTGTGATTTATCACTTTTGTTCTTCTAGTTTTGGGTCATCTTGGTGGTACTAAGGGTATCCTTCCGTAGGCCTATGCCATACAATATTCAGGTTCAACGTTTATCTAATAGTTAAATGATTGTTGGTCTTGCTATTAATTTAATTCTAGTTGGTTGTTATATTTTCTCCTAAGATTATAATTGGATACCCACAACTTAGTGGGTTTCGTTCTTTATTGCTCCTCATTGTGTAATCCTTACTCTTATTCAACTTGTATTCCCTCCATCTTTTTCGAGGTAACGGTATTTTCCGTCCTCAGGCAATCTCACTGTTTAGTCAATATCCACTGCCCTCCGTACGGGAGTCTAGCAGCATAATGGATTTACAACACCCCCGGTGTGTGTGGTGCGGGCATAACATCGGCCCCTTTATTGCACATTTTCACCTGCCTAATCTTTTCTTACAACTTCAAAATAGTTTGCATAATGGCGTTTGTCTATTATTTTCATATACTCAGTCGGATAGGTTTTATTTTAAGTCTTGGCTCGTATATCTCACTTCTTGCCCTCTGGCAATGTTTAACGGTAGTGGTTTAACCACAAGTGTCCCGCACTCCCTAAATATTGTTATGCTGGTCCTGAAGACTCGACACTCCCCACCGGTACCGATTGACGTTTAATGTTCATACCGGCTCTGGGGTTAGGCTTGTAGGCACTAATTACCGTTTATTCTCATTTACTCCCCTTTTTATATTCTACTAAATGGTATATTATTTTCAGGTTTAATGGTTAGACCGGCTAGGTCTTCCCGAGGTTTTATCGACCTCAAACCCAAGGGTTTGTACCCCTGCCTTTAAGAAGGCTATGTCCTGCTTTATTGCATACGGATTCACATAAAAGTTTAGTGTTTATTGGTAACCACTTGAACCACTCGGTCCTTTAGGGATATTAACGTCGTTGCACTTGCTGTAGCAAGTGCGCAAGGCAGGCTGAAATTTAATACTTTGGTTAGTGTGGCACTTGCAGTGGCAAGTGCACCATGCAGACTGAGCCACCTGTATGGTGTGTCAGTGTAGTGCTTATTCCCTAATTGGGTTTCTACTCTGTTGCAGAAGTTCTTACTTAAATTACTACAGTCTCAACCCCGCACTTGGTCTTACCAATGTACCATGGTAGTAAGGTCTTACTCCCCTCTCGAGGTGTTGCATGATAGCAACTTAGCGAGTTCTTGGTCCTACAGCTCTCAGGATCTCTCTTCATGCACGTCAGGCCTTTATGAACCTTCAGTATTGCATGGGTAGAGTTACTCGCTTCGGGTGAGACTCCTAAAAGGTCATCCATTCCGTCTGTTACATATCTCATAAATATTTTTATTACTCGCCATTTCTATCTCTTTTCCCCCCAAGCGCACAAATCAGTGCTTTACTGGATGTAAGACAGGGTTGCCTTGTTTATAGCAAGCTAGCCCCATTAGTCCTACGGGAATTATCTCCCCAACCTTGGTTTAGTATTCATCTAGTACTCGTATGGTAGACATTATGTCACTACCAGGACCCCCGGTCCTAAACAACTCATCACAACTTAAAGTTTTATTTCCATATCTAACATAATCCTCATAGCATCCACATCGGGTCTTCCCGATCAGGAGAGTTATCTCCGTGGTGTTTCTCATTTCATTGTCTCACTAGCTAGTACTCTAGGTACAGGCTGCGGCGGGTGGGGTACCATTGCAAATTTCCCGGGATGTTCCCCCATCAAGTGCGAGCGGTTCATACCGTCTTCGCGTTACTTGGGGTTGCTGGTCCTTCACCGCCTTCCGCTGCTCCGCGTTCTTCCTTAGTACTGTTACCCTGACCTTTTCCTGACATATGTCAAGAGGACGGGTTAGACCTTTACTCGGTCTAATACCGCAGTTTTGGTCTTTTAATATTGAAGTCCCTCTACGGCTATGGTGTGCAAGTCTTAAGCATTGCATCAACCCCGCAAGGTCACGTATCCTCACAACGTTTCCCGTATTCCCATAACCTATGCTCACCGTATAAATCCTACTATCTCTTGTCATAGAGCGGTACTCCGCTCTGATACCACTTTTGTAACACCCCTACTCTATTCGTCTCCTAATCAACTTAATTAACAATTAATTGCAGCGGTAATCTCAACAACTGTACTACTGGTGTCACCGTTCTTACTCGCCCATACGAGTAATAACGTGTTTACTGATATAATCTTAAATACGAAACAACTTCCCACAGTGACAACAAGAGATAGATCTAAACTTCCCAAACCAATATAAAATACATTCTCAGTGAGCTTCCTAAGTATCCAAAACCTATACACGTTTCTAGGTTCGTATCAAAATGCAACAATGCATGTTTAAATAACTGTAATCAAACTACCCAGCGCGTCACTCTCTTTGCCGACACCGGAAGCTGCATACCTGCAAAAAATGTTTGTTTGTGGTATGGAATCAGCCCCTGCTGAGTATGTTACTACATGACTGTCATGCCCCCTCAGACCCTCAGTTAATTGGTCGAGAGCATGCCATTCATTTTCATGCAGGTGGTTTTATATAAAAACTGTAAAGCAACAACATATACTGCAGTGAACTCAAAATAATAAACAAGCCCCCGGCTCCACACATCGCATCGTAGTATACCACTGAAAGCGTTACAACGCTTATATGAGTACAGAGACTCCACTCCAACAAACACCTGAAAGTTCATAGTTGAGTACGTTGACTCGCTCGACCAAACAATCCACAATAATCCACACACGAGCACAGCGACTCGACTCATCCAGTTCACAACATAGATATAAGTACAATTATTCAATTAATCCAAATCACAACACACATATGAGTACAACGACTCATTTAATCAACATCACCAACAAACCACACATAACCACAAAGCATAACCAATGAACAACAAGGCGGAACAACGAGAACTATAAACAAGTATGAATTCCCGTTTTTGGCATGCAAGCCCAAATAGTGTTCGCCTAATGTACGAACTAATATAGTCGTCCGTAATTGTTCAGTCACGCCTGATGACAACACCTCGTTAGGACGACGTGTCTCTAAGTTACCCATCGCCTACACTACTAGAAAAAATGGCATTAGCGACGGACAATTCCGTCTCTAATCCGTCGCTAAACGATATTAGCGACGGATTAGAGACGGAATTGTCCGTCGCCAATGCCGTCGTCGCTAATGCCAAAGTCGCGTCGGAACCCGTCATCCGTCGCCAAATAGCGACGGATTAGAGACGGAGGCGTCCGTCGCTAAATCCAAATTGGCGACGGATTAGAGACGGACTGTCCGTCGCTAAGCTGGCGACGGAAATTTATATTTTTCTTATTTATTTGTTAGCGACGGACATTCCGTCGCTATTCCGTCGCTAATCTGTTTTAATTTTTAAAAAATATTTAATATTTTGTTCGTAGCCATATTTTCACCTGTAAATGTGGACATATAACACATTTTATTCATATCCACCTTTAATATGCAATACCATAAACAGTTGTACTCATTAATCTCACTAGCAGACCAAAAATAAATGTTCAGTCAACACAACCATGAAATAGTGCAGTCGAATTTGATACAGACATAGTTCAAGCTAATAAAGTCAAATATTATCTATCTAATACCCGCCCCCCAACCATGTCCATCCCCTGGACGATATCCCATATGATCACCCGGACCACCCGAACCACCTGAGCCATCATGTGGATCTCTAGGCCACTGACCCCATCCACCCGTACTAGAGCCAGCACCAGGATCACCGTACGAGACTCTGCTGAGAGGGAAACATTTGGGAGATCTGCGCTCGTATCATCCTCTGCATCTCCTCGCCGTATATCTCCTGGCGCATCGTTTCCCTCTCCTCAATACGAACCTGCCGCCTGTAATTTTCATCGAACTTCTGAGTCAGATCCTGCTCAATCTCCATCTTCATGGACTCGTATGTGCTATGCTCTTTGCCGGAAGCACGTGAGCTAGTGCCGGTGGAGTGAAATGAATCAGGGAAGTACGCCGGTGCTAGCTCGCCCACACCATAGACCCTCTGCTTTCTGGATTTCCCTTCAACAGCCTTATAAAAAATTTCATTAGGGTCTACTGGTGTGGCTTGCAGAGATGGATCATCAGGAGTGGTTGACTCCTGAGTGGCAGCATCTAACAGCTCTTCGTATTTATGCTTCATAATCATAACACAATGATATATATAATTAGTACTCATCGCTAATGAATAAATTTCAATAATGTAATCAACTTAAATAAGTTAAATTAAAACACTTACAGCAGTTTCCTCGACCTTGGGGCATACAGGCACACTGTTTCCATGCTCATCCTTGCTCGAATGAGTGTGTATGAACAATGTGTAAGCATCCGGTTGTGTACCGTATTTCTTAGTCTACAAAAAAACACTTGATTAAATTAGAAGCAAGCCTTTAAAAAATTTAACAGAACCTCCCCTGTTTTTTTACATTTCCCACACATAAAAACCAGGATTGTTCAGTCAGAATCAGATAATGATTAATCAATCAAGGCTTAAAAAAATCTGACATAACCTCCCCTGTTTTTTGCATTTGCCCACACATATACAATCCAATATTGCACATATCAGAATCTGATAACAATCACAACTCACATAATGCATTCAAAGTTGCATTATCACATTCACATTCACATTCACATTCACATTCACATTCACATGTACTTGCATCCATTTTCATATACACTTACATAACAAAAAAAACTCACCAGAACCCTCTGATGCTCCTTTATCGAGCGAGAACCGCATGCATGAGTAGATAGACCACCGCCAGGTGTATGCTCAGTCCGCCGGTTGCGAGAGTTAATCTCGCTGATCTTCTTACGCTTCTCATTCGCCCATTCGTGTTCCCAAGCCTGCCAGATTTCATCGCTGACTTTTCTCCTCATTCTCTTAGCCTTCATCTTGTAGAGTGTGTCTGAATAACGTTTTCTGCCCAAGGCGCAGAATATCTCATAGACAACACTCTCAAGGGCAGGATCCCAACGGAAGCGCTTCTGCATAAATTAGTAAGTGTAAGCATAACATATACAAAAAAAGAAGTTAAATATCAAGAATGGTTAAATACCTTGAATTCATTGAAATAGAATCTATGCCCGTCCTGGCCCAAACCCTCCCAATTATAGCCCCTCTGGAAACCACCTCGTCTCAAAGCAAGGAAGAAAAGAACGAGCAACCTTGTTTGCAGGTAGTAGCTCCCTATAATTATATAATGCGTCACAAATTGACAATTAGCATATATATATTTAAAACAAAGTTTATTGAGAATTGTTTTTTACTTACATAGTACTTACCTGTCAGAGATAGTAATGACCACGCGGGGATCAACACCACCACCGTGTGTAGCGTCTGAGCTATGCGGTGCTTCGTCAGATGGTGGTGAATCATCATGTAGTGAAGGAGTAGACTGATGTGGAGGAGTAGACTGATATGGAGGAGTAGGCTGACGTGGAGGAGTAGGCTGCCGTGGAGGTGGAGGAGTAGACTGTCGACGTAGAGGTAGAGATACAGATCGACGTCTCTCAACAGACGGCTGTGAATCTGGGACAATCGAAGAATGGTGTGGGTGAGAGTCGAAATAAGGGGTCCCCATGGGTGCTCGTCCTGACAAGGAGTGAGAAGGGGGCGGATGTGTAGAACCCAACGGGGATTCATGACCGGAACCATCCACATGATCAGCTGCAGGCTGCTGCGAATCACCTGGGGGAGTAGAAGTGCTGGCCCTGCTTCTGCTTCGACCAAACGACCACCCAGATTTAAAAAAACTTCTACCACCTGCCATCACTGTGAAAACCCATGCATGACAAACATCACATTAAACAATTAGTAGAATAAATATTTTTATACACTAATTAAAAAACAAATGAAATCAATAATATATTGTTGTTGCATAGTAGTTGTATGTAAGTTTACTTTTTAAATTTATGTATCTGTTATGTCTACTAAATCAAATGTTTCTTCATCATCGACCAAAGGTGATAAAACCACATGATCTACGGTTTCATCTTGCAGTGGCTGAACCTCCTCATCAACTGCTGATGAGTCGGGCATGTTCAAAGTGCTTCTCGCTTTCACTTTAGAGACAGCCCACCAATCTTTCCTATCCCTCTTCTTTGATGGGTATGAGCAATAATACACTTGAACGGCTTGATCAGCTAACATAAACGGCTCGTACTTGTCAAATTTTCTTGTGTGATTAATGTCAACCAGCTTATATCGAGGATGTACTTGTACTCCTCTCTTTTCTGGGTCAAACCAATGACAATTAAACATTACAATCTTCTTCACAGGTAATGCGGGATACTCTAATTCGATGATCTCTTTCAGCACCCCGTAATAATCATACTCTGAGTCACCATAGTTTGTCCCAGATATGCAAACACCACAGTTGTACGTTGTACGGTCTTCTGAGTAAGACTCTGTGTGGAATTTGTACCCATTCACATAGAAACCAGAGTAGGAGGTTGCCACGTTCAACGGGCCTTGGGCCAAGCTACGAACGAATTCGTTTGGCGTGGTAACATCGTTTGACTGTAATTTAGAAAAAATAATATCTTAATACCATATTTTGTATTGACCTTTATGTATATATATAAAGTCACTCACATATGATCGGAACCATAAGGGAAAATCTGTTTCCATCTTAAGGTTGATTGTCTCATCCATTAATGTTGGTTCTACTTGTCGTAGTTGTCGCTCGTACATTCTACAACAAAAGATTTAAACTGAATTGTGAACACACTATTGAATTATACGTAAGAACGATGAATATAACTAATATTTGTATATATCTTACTCAAAATAAGGCTCCATTTCTGCACAATTTCGTAGAATGTACGATTGAGCGGCATCTAACTCACGAGCTGTCAACATTCTTCTTGTTCCTTTGCCAATCGGTTTACCCATTGTTTTAAAAACAGATAATCTTTCTGGGTTGTCATCAACATCCTCTACAATTGTCTCGTTTCTACCAAGCTTGTATGGGTACGATGGTCCATCGTCAACGAAGTAAAACTTTGTGAATTTGGTGATCTCTTCCAGAAGGAATCCATTGCGAATGGATCCCTCAACTTTGTTGTTGTTTCTGATGAACCGTTTCAGTTTCCCCAAGTACCTATATATAGGTATATATATATATATATATATATATATATATGCAAACCAGTTACACCAATGAGTTACATATCACAAAAGTACAACATGTAGTACGTGCATTATTGAAACTTGTATAGAATGTACCTCTCAAACGGATACATCCACCTGTACTGCACAGGTCCACATAAAGTTGCTTCAAAGGCGAGATGAAGAGGGAGATGTTCCATTGAGTCAAAAAAGCTTGGTGGGAAATTTTTTTCCAATTTGCACATTATTTCTGGAATTTGACAGTTTAACCTTTGCATATTCGACTCTGAAAGCGACGTGCATGTCAACTCTTTGAAAAATAGGCACAGTTCGGTAATTGGCTCCCACACCTTTTGATCAAGAAGATGTCGAAAAGCTATGGGCATCAACCTTTGCAAGAAAACATGACAGTCATGACTTTTCATCCCAAACATTTTTCTGTTGGCCATGTCAACACACCTCCCAATGTTAGAAGCAAATCCATCAGGGAACTTTAAATTTTTCACCCATTCACACAAGATTTGAATACTATCTCTGTCCATGACATATTTTGCCTTAGGAATTGTGTTTGAACTCAAATCCGGTGCCAACTCAGGACGGTTGCAATAATCGTTCAACTCTTGCCTCGAGTTAAATGTGTCTTTCGTCTTGTCCTTCACATTTACAACTGTGTTGAATATGTTTTCAAAAACATTTTTTTCAGTGTGCATCACATCTATAATATGTCTGATCAATAAATCTTTCCAATACGGTAGATCCCAGAAGATACTTCTTTTACTCCATCCACAAGTTTTAGCAATTTGAACATTTACTTCAGCCGAACCAATCTCAGTGACCTTCATAAAACCCATCCGAGTCAACTCTGCAAGTATTTCGTCACCAGTTTTGAAATGTGGGGCAACCTTGGTCTCTCTGTGCCCTTTACGAAAAGACTTTTTATCATTACGAAACTTGTGGTCTGGAGGAAGAAACTTTCTGGAGTTGTCAAACCACGACTGCTTCTTACTACAACGCAATGTGAATGCGTCACTGTCTTCCATGCAATGTGGGCACGCCAGTCTACCAGCAGTGCTCCAACCTGATAGCATTGCATACGCAGGAAAGTCATTTATGGTCCATATCAATGCAGCTCTCATTTGAAAATTTTTCTTTCTAGACACATCATATGTTGTGACTCCAGCCCACAACTCTTGCAACTCAGCTATAAGAGGTTGTAAAAACACATCAATCTTTCCTTTAGGATTTTTAGGGCCAGGAACAAGTACTGTAAGAAAGAAGAACTCATCTTTCATACACATCCCAGGCGGTAAATTATATGGTGTAATTACAACTGGCCAGCAAGAGTACTGTCTTCCAGAAGCAGTAAATGGTTGGAAACCATCAGTACATAACCCAAGTCTGACATTTCTAGACTCCGAAGCAAAAATAGCATGAATCTGGTCAAAGTGTTTCCACGCTTTTGAGTCGGAGGGGTGACACATGTTGTCATCTTCCATTTGTGTTCTGCGTGCCATCTCATATCGGTAGCCGTTGCAGGAGAAGCGTAAAGCCTTTTCAGCCTTGGAATGAGAGGGAAGTACTGCATCTTCTTGAAAGGTACCTTACTTTTTCTCCTTTTTGTCCCCTCTTTGATGGGCTTGTATCTGGGACGAGTGCAAAACTTGCATACATCCAGATCTTTATCTTCTCCCCAGAAAATCATACATAGTTCGGAACAACAATCGATTTCTTCATAAGGTAACCCAAGACCACGTATGATTTTCTTTGCTTCGTAGAAGTTTTTTGGAATGTCAGTGTTTTCTGGACGGAGCTCGCAGTAGGTTTTGCAAACTCGATCAATCAATGCCTGAGGTGCTTGGTAGTCATTCTTAATGGACATTAATTCAGTGGCGATAGATAGTACACTATGATGCGTGCCACTGAATAACTTTCTTTTAGCATGTTCCATCAACTCATAAAATTTTTTAGCCTCAGGATTTGGAGTATCCTCTAGATCCTCTTCAACCTCCTCCATAAAATTAAATGTATCCCCGAATTCTTCTGGAACCTCACCAACACATGTGCAATCATTTGCTCTAACATTTCAACATGTGGAACCTCATTAGGCGTAGTGCTTCTCGAGGTAGATTGTACGGGTGTGTTATCTTCTCCATGGAATATCCAATCAAAGTAACCGTACATAAAACCTTTCTGTGCTAAATGAACCTTAACAACATCAGGCTTGAGATACTGTCTGTTTCTACACCTTGTCATGTCGCAAGGGCACTTAATTTTACCATCTTCCATACATTCAGGGTGTTGTAGTGCAAAAGTGACAAACTCTTCCATCTTCCTCAGCCATTCGGTAGAGATTCTACCTCTCTCAAAGGTTCTCTCATCGTACATCCACAATCTATCGGGTCTCATGCCTATCGGGTTGATGACGAGGTCTCATACCTATCGGGTTGATGACGATTCACATTTATCAATCGAAGAACGAATTGGACTGGAGAAAGACAAAAAGAAGAACAAGAAGAAGAAGAGGAAGAAGAATAAGAAGAAGAAGAAAAAGAAGATAGATGGTGGTGGTGTCCGGTGTGTCCGGTGGTGGTGGTGGGTGCCGTGCCATGCGACTACGCCTGAGGGAGGAGACCAACCGAAATATAAAATACGGTGATTATCAACACTACTTTAGTTCAAACTAATAAAATTTTAAAAAAATTCGACATAGTCTCCCCTATTTTTTTACTTTTCCGCTTATTTCTAAGCATCCCACAAGGACGATTCACAAATACCAACAGTTATCAACAAAACCCAACAGATTGTCCACACAATATCTACAACAGCCTACAACAGATCCAACCACTTGATTCATCGACGCAAATTAAGTAACTAACAAAACACACACACAAAAGTAACTATATATATTAAATAAGAAATAATATATCCTAATATAAAATCAAGTTTAAAATATATATTAACTTAATTCATTTTATCAACTTAATTATACAATTAAATTATCAACTGAATTATTTAATAAGAAACAATATATATTAAAAATATACAGTTAAATTATGTATATATTCTAATATAAAATCAAGTTTAAATTATATATTAACTTAATTCATTTTATCAACTTAATTATACAATTAAATTATCAACTGAATTATTTAATAAGAAACAATATATATTAAAAAATGTACAGTTAAATTATGTATATATTCTAATATAAAATCAAGTTTAAAATATATATTAACTTAATTCATTTTATCAACTTAATTATACAATTAAATTATCAACTGAATTATTTAATAAGAAACAATATATATTAAAAAATATACAGTTAAATTATGTATAATTCTAAATAAAATCAAGTTAAAATCACGAACTGTCACTTAACTTATAAATTTCAGTTCGAAACGTTCTCATTATGTTAATTCACCAAATCAATTTTCGGTTTCACAATATTATAACCCTAGGTACTACAATAAAAAAAATCTACAACTAACATTCATAATTACCAAACAACATCAACAAATTTGTATACTAACAATTTTTGATATACCCATGCCATTTGGAACTAAAATTTGTAAAACTATCCATAACAGTAAGAATTGACAACTGAAATTAACTAATACAAACTATATAATCATTAATTACTTCTAACAACACAATTTTGCAAGCACACAACACTGAATTTTGATATACCCATGCCATTTTCGGTTATATATATAGTAACACTAAAATTAGTGAAAAATTAAACAAAACTGCAAAATTAGCAACTACAATACTCACAAACCAACACACCAATAACCACCAGTTCATAGCACCAATTAACAAACAATAACTCACAAATTTACAAATCTTTAACACAATTTTCGTAACCCTAGAATTGGCTGAAACTAACCAAATTTGCCGCAGTGAAGTTGCAGGAGTATGCAGAGGTTGTCTGGGACGTTTCGGTGGCCGGAAAACTAGCTAATGGCGGCGACGGAGCCTGAATCTGGCCGGAATGGTGGTCTGGTGCGCGCAGGAGAAGAGAGGAGGCAGAGGAGAGGGAAGCAGCGACAGATATGCGCGAGGGAGGAAGAAGAAGAAAACGCGTCGGATTTATCTAAAAGAATTAGCGACGGACTCAGTCCGTCGCAAATCCGTCGCTAAAGATAAGTGAAACGGCGTCGTTTAAATTAGTAAAATAACTCGCGGGCGATAACACAGTGGATCAAAACGACGTCGTCCTTTTAGCGACGGACACGTATCCGTCGCTAATATTTTTTTTTATTTAAAAAAAAAAGATAGCGACGGAACAACCGTCGCCAGTCCGTCGCTAAAACAGGCGCCAAGACCGGAAATTTTGGCGCTATCGGACCCGCCCAAATACCGTCGCTATTCCCTCGCCGTTCCGTCGCAGAATTATCCATCGCTAATCCGACGCTAGTCCGTCGCCAATTCCGTCGCTATTCACGTACTTTCTAGTAGTGTTATCTCTCTAATGTTATCTCTAACTTTAGGATTTCTGAATTTGAATATGATTTCATATCATATTCACTTCCTTTATATAATGAAATTTGGGGTCACCTTGTAATATATCACAAATTATGGGTAAATATAGTAATTTTTGAAAATTATTATAGTAGGGGCAAAATAGTCTTTTCTGACTGTGCGAAGTGAAAACTCGACTGAGCGTATTGACCCTCAAAAAAACAGATAAGTATGACAAAATTAAAAACAAAAACAAAAAGAATGATTAAAGTGACGGAGAAGCATTAGTAAAAACAAGTCTTGTCAGATGCGAATATTTTGACTCTGCAACGCCTCTTTTGTTAATAGGAATGCCAAGTAATTTGTACAACCAGCTCATAGTTACCACCTATAAGTGTTATGGCCCTTTGTTACTGCTAAGGACAAGCTTGAAAAAAAAGTTCCTTAAATAGTGTCCATTACATTAAAACTAATGATTAGTAAGAGGATGGAGTATATATATTCAATTTTAGTACTAATACATATCACAATTTATTAAGAATTATAATATATATTCTCTTTTTATAAAGAATATTTGGGCGTGTTTGTGGTTGTTTTAAAATGCAACTATTAGAATAAAAAAGAGGACAAATTGGGTGATACTGAATGGGTACTAGTTGTCAAAACAATTTTCAAAAGTAGTTATTTGAATAAAACATAGAAAAAATTGTGAAATCAGTACAAAAATTGATACAAAAACTGGTAAAAGCCAACCAGGTCCAAAAACAGACCCAATTGATGATGACTGATATTAAAAAGAGCGTTCATTTTCACAGTCCTCATAGAATGTTTAACCAATCCATTCCAAATCTAGTTGATGTAGTCATTATAAAATAATATGTAGATAGTTTTTTAGATTTGTAGTCATAAATGTAGTTAATTATTTTAGAATTCACATCACAAAAAATTACATTTTTATTTTTAAATTAATAAATCATATTATTACAAAATTTTAGATTTTATTAATTTTTTTTAAAAAAGCTTATTTTTGAGAAGAAAAGGAAACATTAAATGTATGGTTTCAAAGGAGAGAGAGGGGAAATAAGGCAATTTTTTTAAAAGTAGGCATTTTTAAGAAGATAAAAAACATTACAAATAAAAAGCTAGTAAGGTGGAATTATTCAAAGGAGAAAGAGGATGAAGGAATAAGACAATTTTTTTAAAAAAAATGGCCATTTTAATAAGAATTTTTTTATAAATAAAATATCTAGGAAGGTGGACTTATTCAAATCAAACATTACAATGGAGGAGGAGAAAGGAAATTCAGACATAAGGGGAAGAAAACAAACTATGGCAGATAAAATATAGTTTATACTCAATCACAAAAGGAAACAACAGAAGAATCAAACAATGACTTTGAATTCGATTTGAAAAAACCTCGGAAGGAAGAAACTCATATTCTGAATGATCTAGAGGTAAAAGTTAATCGAATTTTTACTATTTTTTTCCCATTTTTGTCTATTTTTCTGGGTCTGTTTTATGGACAACATGTTTGACTGTCCATTTTTTATGTTTATTTTGTGGACACCTGTATATAATTTCTGTGAGGAGTCCTAAATGACGGTTCAGTGGATGTCTAAGCGTAAGTTTTTCAGATGTTGTTGAGGTGTGTGAAATGAACAACTTAAAAGATGTCCGAAACGGATGACTAGCTGTCTAATCCGTAATGGACAAACATGTCAATTTTTCTACACTTCTCTAGTTACTAATGCAAGTACTTTCTTACTTTTTTTACAGCCTTTGAACCCACCTACACTTCCCCATGATCCACCTTTTGAGCTTCTTGAAAACAAATGGATTGATACTACCAATGTGTTTCAAACTGATCAATATTTTCCCACTAAGCACGCTGGTGTGGAATGAGTGGATATTGTGGGGCAGAAAATGGGTCGTGAGTGATAGTGGTGACCATAGTTTAAACAAGTACAAACAACATAGTAGTGCTTACACGTGAGTGCTACTGGCATTCACGAAGAGTCAAAGCTGTTGATGATTTTGTGCAGCAAGGACGGACCTCCTCAAAAAAATGCTCATGCATGTTCCATATACGTGGCAAGCACACTCATAAAGGAGGGAAATTGGTTGTGAAGGATGGACGACACAACCACTACTTTCCTAAGTGACCAGAGGGACATTGTGCTAGACATTCATTGACCAATGATGAGTTGAAAGTGGTTCATTACTTTCACAAGGTAGGTAGTACCCCACGTGAGCAGTGGTTGCGACTGAAGGAGCAGAATCCGGATCTATCCATTAGTATCAACTTCATTTACAATTTGAACAAAGAGCTGACAAAGGAGCATAAGGGAGGACGCCCAGTTATGCAAGTGCATGTTGATGATCTTGAGGAGCACAAGTATCACACATTCTGTGACGGTCGTAGAGGTTTATTCCTATGATCGTAACATTTAATATTTTTTTAACATTTTAAAATTTTCATAGTATTAAAGCATAATTTTTCATGTTATACAGACGATAGGGATGTTACCGGGTATGTTATGTTTGCTAGCCCAACATCAGTAAAGTTTTCTTTGTGTTCCAATATGTCATCATTATTGATGCTACATACAAGACAAATGTGTATAAAATGCTGCTTGTAGAGATAGTTGGAATGACTTCTGGTGGGAAGAATTTCTATATTGCATACGCATTTGTATGTAGTGAAGACGAAGCATGGTACATTTGGATGCTGAAAAACTAGAGGGAGCTACTGATTGAAGGACGTGAGCCAACCTGATTGTTGCTAAGTTCTAAGCACTTGAGTTCTGTTGATTGAATATGAAGATAATGACCAAACTTAGTCATTTTTTGCTGCTGATAGATCTCTTACACTAGTTCTGTTAGGCTGCCTAGAACAACATAATATCCACCGACTTAAATTCTTGGATAAATGTCCTATTTTTCATTTGTTTATAATGCTCCTTCATGTCTCATTTTAAAACAATATATTGTCGCATTTTAAAGTTGATTCACAACCTGCTTTAGAGCACTTCTAGGATATTTTAAATAATAAGAATCAAGCTGAAGTAGATTCTTAGAAAATGATGTATTCTCTAAAAAGCATATGTGTATGAATGAATGAGCAACAAAATAAGGGCATAAAAATATGGTCAAAGATTTATGGAGAGAAAGTTTGGAAGGAGTTTTATATAGACTCAAAAGAATTGAGAAGTTGTATCAAAAAAAATGCGGAACAATTCCGCAAACGGAATGTGCGCTCGAATAAAGTGTAAACAAAAATGAAAGAACCAACGAAGCCCATTCTTTAGGTTGTGTTCGCCTAACCAAAATTTCAGTATAAATGTAGCACATATGTCCGTATATATGTTGTGGTATATGCTACTTAAACCTGATTTATTTGTTTTGTTGTTCGGTTAAAATAGCATAAATGTCAGCATAAATGCTCATAGTAAATGCTATTTTTTCATTTCTGCATTTTCACTTCTGCTTCTTTTCTCGCTTCATAATGCAATTACTGTGACTATTGATTAAAAAAACTACTTATCTTATGACATTTTTTACAAGTTACTTTATTTGTTACAAATTACACAATGCTTCAAATAATTAGTAAAAGTATACTACTTCTTTTACCAAATTATAAAAAATCACATTAATGATACTAATTTATAATATATTATTTGTAATATCACATAGATTAATAAAATTAATAAAACCAATAAATATACACACTTTTGACATAGAATATGAATGTATATAAATGTATTAACATACAAAGTTACAAAAATATTATATATTTTTAAAAGTTACAATTTCGCTAAATAAATTCACACAACATAATCAGAAAAATTGAAACGATTGTTCTCTTTTTTTACGCTTTTATATTTGTAAGAATTATAAAATTAAGAAAATAACAATGTATTATTTAGAAGTTACAATTTTTACTCAAATAATAAAAATGAAAATTTTATTGGTTACATAAATATTTTTATTTACTTTGGTTTCTCACGTTTTTTTATTATAAATTAAAATACTCATAGTCATATATTGTTTGTGAATTTTATTTATTTATTTTTACTAACAAAATAAAATTACGTAACGTAATATAATAAATTATAATTGTACTACAGAAACGGTAAGACACTACACATAACTAACTTAACCAAATATACTGCATATATGCCGTATTGTCAAACAGTAGTTTCAAAACAACTACAAATATGCCAGCGTAAACCTGTCAGCAAATATGTCAGCACAAATCTGCTATCAAATATGCTGCCAAAACAACCATATCGAACAAAGCCTAAAAGTAATAGAAGAGGGATAAGAATACCAGAGCGATCTAAAAGTAATGGAAGGGCATAAATGAAACCCATCTCTGAAACTAAGGAGAGCTCTGAGGATATGCATGTTACCACCGCATGTTGTTTCCTGCCTAAGTGGGTTTTCTCCTAAAAACTTTTTTCCCTAAGCCAACCCCTCGTCGTCTCCGCTGCATGTGCTTCTTCAGCAATCATATCACAAACCTCACTGATCTGTCAATGGATTATAGCAAGAACTACATGTTTCCAACTTCTTTAATTAACAAGTATCGATTTACCCCATGCAACTCATCATTAAACCTAGGGCTACACTCGCATGAACTTAGTTGCCGGCTCTTCCCTTTCTACATGTACATGGGCTGGCCAGTCGTCCAAATCATCTCCAACAATTCTCCGCCTCTTGAGTTACCTCACTATACTTGGCCACAACTCCCTTGGTTGCTTCGTCTTTTGACTAGTTTCTCCAAGCTCTCCACCATCTCCAATCATATTTACCTCATGGCCACTCCTCCACCGCAACCACCAGCCGAGGTTTTAGCAGCACACTGTGCCCAACTCTCGCTAACCGCTGCTGAGGAAGAGTCTGTCAAAGTTGATGATCTGCTCGACTCAAGCTCCGAAGCTTTAACCCAGTGCTGCTTCCTGGGTAAACTGTTTATGCCGCGCTACGTCGACATCAAAATCCTGGAACGTACTCTAGCCAAAGCCTGGAAGTGTGAGTACACTCTCGTGTCCACAACTTGGAAGGTGGACTTCTCCTTTTTTGATTCCTGGAAGCTTTGTTGCGTCCATTCTCTCGTGGCCATGGGACTCATGACGGGAGTCTCCTTGTCCCTCTGCTATTGATAAGGTGACGGCTCCTAGGGACCACGTTTCAGGTGGGTGCCGTTCTGGGTGCATGTTCATGATGTTCCCCTACAGTTTATGAGTCACATGTTTGCAAAGCGCCTGGGGAATAAGATTGGAATTTTCATGGGTATGCTGAGTTCGACTGCCGCAAAGCTGGTTCATACATGAGGTGTTGAAGGTGAAAACTTGATGTTACACGTCCGCTGCTCCGTTTCACCCCCATAACTCTCGAAGGAAGGTTGACAGTCTTGCTGCTCTCACTTATGAACGGTTGCCCAACATGTGTTCTCTGTGTGGGCGTTTTACCCATCTTCTTCGTGATTGCCTTTATCGTACTGAAGCAACTGATGAGGAGCTTAATTATGGTATGTGGCTAAAGGCAAGCACAACTAGCGGAACTCGACCGTCCTATGATGCCCGTGCTGAGGGATCTTCTGGTAACCGTCAACCTACGCCACCACCACCGCCGGCTGTTGTTCCAGTTGTTGCTGATTCTAAAGATATGGATGGTGGGGTTCAGCTGATGGTCGACATAAACCAGGAGCCTGTTGGAGGAGGGTGAGATACTTCAGTCGCCTACTTCTCGGAGGGCGGAAGCGCAGCTCACTATGTGCAATGCTCTTCCTCCGAATCAGCCTCAGGGAGGGCACTCTATGGAGGAGGTTACCAAGAGGGGCACAAGGTGATGCAACAATCACTAGTTCATCGGCGATGCTGGGTGATCCCAGTGTCACCCGTCATAAGTCTATACTAGCTGTGAACTGTCGGGGTCTAGGTGCAGCTGCTGCGGTTCACTGGATCAGGGACGTCATCCACCAACAAGCACCAACTTTTGTTCTTGGCAGAGACCAAGTTTCTTCTTTTGAGTTGCGTCCTTTTGCTAAGTCTTATCGTAGCTACTACTGGGTGGGTGGGGATAGTATTGGTAGGAAAGCAGGGGTAGCTCTCTTTTGGTATGTGAATCTGATGTATCTGTGCTTAGTTTTCTAGCCATCATGTTGATGTTGTTTCGGTGCTAAGGGGAAAGGCAGTGGGGTTTTCAGGTCTGTATGGATGGTATGATAATCAACATAAATGGAAAACATGGAACTTGATTCGGTATCTTAATGTGCAATGGGATGGGCCTTGGGTTCTGGGAGGTGATTTAATGAGGTTTGTATCATCATGAACACAATGGTCGAGGAAACGATCGTCTATAGAAATGCATGCGTTTCAATCCTGTTAATAGATTGTGATCTCCATGATTTGGCTTCCGGGGTTTCAAGTTTACTTTCACCAATAAGAGTAGAAATCAACGACATACCCGCAGTCGATTGGATCATTTTTTATGCAATGATTCCTGGCTTTTGCAGTTCCCTACAGTGCAGACGTGTATATTTGAGTGGTTAAACTGGTGTAAAAATAAAAGAAAAGAAATTAAAACTCAAAAAAACATCGGGCTGCAAACAAATCCCGGTTGGTAGTATAGTGAAAGTAAGCGACCGGATATCGAACCGTGGGACTAATGTGCATATTAGTACCTAAGCATGTCACAAAGAGGGGGGATTAATTGACTTGTTTTTATAAATAAAAAGGAAAGATAAAATAAACTAAGTTAACAGATAAACTAAACGGGACTCTGGTTCAGATTAATATTATCTGCTCTTTCATGCTATTTCTACGGTTTAATTATAATTGTTTGGCAAAATTCCTTTATTATCTTAAGGACTAAGTCTATACTCATAAGAACTCGTTTACCAGAAAAATGCTCGGTCTAATCAGGTTCGAGCAAAACAAACTTATGTAAACGGAATTAAATTCGAGGAAATATAATTGCATCTGAAAATACTAACTTATTAAATCATAATAAGCTTTCTCCAGATTTACGGCTTAATTAACCTATCTATTTATCACCGGTCTGATCAAAAGACTTAGCAAGCAATTTAATAAACTCATGACATTTATTAAAAAGGCGAGAGATAAGATTTAATCGTAACAGACTGTATTAAATTAAAACCAGTAAACATATTGCATAATTAATACAATACATAATAATCATTCGCAAAGTATACGTATCAGCCTAACATATTAAATAGTTTGATCTTCTATTTAAATACGTGAGACTAGAGGTGAGATTAATGAGATGAAAAGAAAACAAATGGAGAAGACGGGAGATTAGAAATGGAATGGACGAGTGAATGAAGGTGTAGTGATACAAAGATGGATTGATGGGGTGAATTGGAACTCCGGAAGGAACCACGGAAGGAACCTCTGAAAGGACACTGGAGAATGAAGGAGCGTGGTTTTTATAGAGGAAGGAAAAGGAAGAAGAGGGAACAACGCGTGAGTGATTTAAGGCAGCGCCTGATATGTTAAATGGAGTAGATGGATATGTTGTAGGCGCGCCGAAAGGAAGAAGCAAGTTGGAGAAGAGAGTCGGTGAAGAAGATAACCAGTTGCGTTAATTTCCAGATCTGGACATTTACACGCGTCCGCGTAGATGTCCGCTTTATTCCATGCGGTTGTCTCTCAGCGGTCCTCCCTGTTAGTCTTGTCCGCTTTGTTGTCCGCTTAATGACATGCGGACGCCTCTAGCTTATATTACGCGGATACATGTTCCTCTCTTGTCCGCCTAATATGGGGCGGTTCTTCATGCGGTCCTCACTTGTCTCACATCCGCATGTGGTTGCATGGGTCTCACGTCCGCCTAGCTTAATGCGGTTGCATGGGTCTCACGTCCGCATTATTTAAGGCGGTTGCATGGGCGGTTGCAGGCTTCTTGTCCGCCTTGCATCAGGCGGTTGCAGGGGCGGACACGCCCAAGAAGCGTGCCTCTCTTTTAATCCTTTACAATATGTAATTATTTGGCATTTTTCCTACATTTTAACACATATAATACATCAGTTAATATAACAACATAATTATAGGAAAAACCCAAGATAAGTGAGAAACATTACTAAAAATGCTACAATTTATAAGGTGATTAAACCTTAATAAGTCTATATGTTTTGCACTTATCAAACTTCCTCACACTTGACTTTTGCTTGTCCTCAAGCAAATAAGGAATATAATTTATCTCTAAGCCATAAAAATAAAACAAGATTAAATAAGTGTAGAAGGGAATTTAGACAAAGTGACAATTGAAAGAATAATTCTGCTCTTAGAAGTAGGTTTTTGCAAACAGTGAAGAAGAACAATTTAATAAAAGCATAGAAAAACTAGACTGCAGAAAACAAGTTAGATTAACCTGGGATTTCCAACCAATTTCAATTCTCTAACCCGGGATGACAAGGGGTGTGAAGTAATGCCTTATTCCGCAATACCTTTCAACACCACGTACTCATGTTTATAAATATAAATTGCAATTTATTATTTACATCTTTTTTTTGAATGCGAAGATTGTATATACAAAACACACAATTTTTTTTTAATTGCATTATTTTTCTGTACCCCAGACTTTTCTCTCTATCCTTGTAGCGGTGTTGGGTCTTCTATCCCAGGTCACGAGACCTTAGGTAGATAGGTGTTAAAGCACCCCAAAGAACTTAATAACCGGATAGACGAGACCTGTTTTTGGTTAGAAAAATTCATAAACAGCGGAGTACCTTGTCTTTATCCTTTCCTTTCCTTGACTTTCCACATATTTCCATAATCCCAAGCTAAACTAAATTGGTTTTTACAATTAGCAGATCTATCATTTTTTTTTGAGTGAAAATAGAGTATTTTGATGGAAAATAATTTTATACAAACTCCTTTAAATAAAACCATCTTTCAGTTGTCACTTGACATCATTTCAGACACTTCTACAATTATTTTATCTCATTTTTTCATTCTTTTTTTTTATATAGGCAATTAGAGTAGCTAAAAGCGAGTGTGGCGTTTATCGAACAACTGTCATATTTTCAGGGAAAGGTCTCTCCTTCCTCACACTTAAGAGGAGCAATGTCCTCATTGTTCAGAATTAAATTCAAGAAAAGCACCTTTCAAAATATGACAGACTCATAAAGGATTAAATTAATATAGGTTGAACATTAATATAATAAAGGAAGAACTGAAACTCCCCTTGTATCGTAGATTGAGGAAGGTGTCCTTCCTCACACTTAAAGCTTTGGTAGGGGTGAGACGTTCCTCACACTTAAGTTCGCGCAAGTGTTCAACCGAAGATATCGAAATTCCTAGAGCAACTGAGGTTGCTTCCATAGGCGAGTTCAGCTATATGTTCGAATATAGAATTTATTCTGAAAAGGAAAACATATATAGCCAGCAGAACTCAAATTTGCACAAAAAATAATAAAAGGCAAACCATAAATAATAATGCATTGCATAAAACAAAAACATAAAGTAAACTGAACTGTTACCTTCCTGTATGTAACAAAAGTTTGACAAGGTTAAAACAGTATTAGTCTACAAAATGTTAGTAAACAACAGAGAAATATAAAATAAAGATAACAATAAAATAAAAATCACTGCGGTGGTGGTGGAGGCTGTACTGATCCCTGGCCTATCTGAGCAAGGAGATGCTGCATGAGCTGAGCTGTCTGTGAATGCAACTCGTCACTCCGGTCTAAGCGCTGTGTCATCCGTGACTGCTCAGCCAGCATCCTCTGCTGGGTCTGCTCAAAGCTCTCAAACCGCTGATGCATCTGCTGCTGCATCTGATGGAAGGCCTGAAACTGGGTCTGTAGATCTGTCGAGATAGGTACAGGAGCTGGAATCTGCATCACGTCAGTAGTCGGCACGTAGGGCTCCTCTCCCTGTGCAGTGTCAGCGGACTGTGGGCCGGGATCAGCTGAAGGTGTAGCTCCCGTAGAGGGCCCTGCTGCTGTGGAAGATGCAGTGGAAGACCGGGCAGCGTGACCCTTGACCCAGGTACCGTCATCTAAGCGCATAAAGCCCCAGCGCCGCACAGTCTGCAGTGTGACTTGGCGCTCTCCTGTCCGGAGCTCTACACCTTGTTTGACCTCTACTGGGAGGACATTGTAAATGTGGTACCAGATGAAGAAGGGAAAAATAGGAGTAATCCTCTTCTTCTTCGTCCTCAGATAGGAGACCACCTTATGGAGCTGGCTGAACATGATGTGGCTGAAGGAGATGCGCTGAGTGGGTAGAGATGGAGAGAGGAGGTAGTCTAATAAAGCACAATCCTCATCAGAAGCATCATGCACGCCAGATGGGCGAATCTGATGACTGAGGATCTCCAGGAGAAGCCTCTGCTGCAGTGTGGGGAAACTCACGAAAGGGAGGACATCCTTGTCCTCCTCCCCTCTATGTCGGGTCCTCCGACCTACATCCTGAAGCCACCTCGACTTCGACCTATGCATGTGATCCTCTGTGAATCCTCCTTGGATATCGTCAGGACTATAAGGGATCTGTAGGACAAATGAGAATGTCGCCGGTGTGAACTCAACGGGGTGATGGCGTACGAAAGAGGTAATGCTCAGATTGCCCGCCCGGGCATTCGCATAGAACTCTCTAACCAGCTCTGCACAAAAGAGTCCCGCACCTATCTTAAGGACTGACGAAAGTCCAAATCTGGCAAACAGGGTGTCCACCCCTGTAGCCTCTAGCACCTCAGGCGCAAATCGCCTCTCCATCACAAAATCTTTGCCTAGATCGTACCAGGCACGGGCCTCTGCCGAAATGAAACCGTCATCCCGAAGATCCGGATGACGAGGAGGTGCAGAAGAAGATGCACCGGGGCAGTTGCCCCTAGCAGGACCAGAACCAGAAAGACCACCGCGCATACGAGGCGGCATACTAATAGTTTGGAAATTGAAAACAAACAAACATTAACAGCATAACAATTAATATTTAATATTTAAACAGAATAATAATAACATGAAAATTAATTTAAACAACAACAAAGATTATTAAACAAAAAGCAACATAAAAATTAATATTAATAATAACATAAAGATTAATATTAATAACAACATAAAAATTAATATTAATAACAGAGCATTAATATTTGACATAAACATTAGCAATTAGCAAAAATAGAAAACAAGTAGAACAAATAATATAAAATATAAACAGAAATAAAAATAAAATAAACAACATAAATTCTATCGAAAATTCGACACAATCTCCCCTAAAAATCTTCGATTCTCCACAATTAATTCAGTCAAAATCTAGGTAATTCAATACCATTATCACACAAATCCACATATAACATTCTATAATCATAAATTAATTCGGTTAATGTAACAAGGCATTATATGATTGGAAAATGCAATTTTGACTATATTGCTCTCGTAAATCACATATACCTAAATGGGAATTCATCAAAAACTCCGAATTAAGTGTAACAAGTGTAGATTTAACCTTGTGTATGTATAATATGATTTTAGAAGAAGAATTTAAGGACAAAATGGCAATTTAAGCTTAGAGTTTTCGAACCCGTCGACCTAGGGTTTCGAAAATTCAGTCCCTAATTTCTCCTAGTGTAGTTCATTATTTGTGGATTTGAAGCTATAGAAACGTAGAGAACAGAAAAACAAAGATTTCGGTACTAACCTTGCGTGATTCGGTGGAGAATTGAAGGAGTTTGAGCAATTGAGGAATGGGGGAGTCGCGCGCCTGCTTCTTCTCTTCGGTCGTCGGGTTGAGTTCTGAGAATTGGGGAAGAACAACAATTGAAACGCGGCGTCGAGCTCCCCTTTTTTTTTTGAATCGAGGCACGTCCGCGTGGGCGTCCGCTTGGCGTTGGGCGGACAGGGGCGAGAGCGGTCTCAGTGGCGTCCGCGTGGACGACCGCGTAGAGTTAGGCGGACGCGGCTTACCTGACCGCGTGGGAGTCCGCTTGGACTGGGACGGACAGGAGGGCGCTCGTCAGTGGCGTCCGCTTGGACGTCCGCTTGGGACAAGGCGGACACGCCTCTTTTGCGTTCTTTTTTTTTTGATTTTAACTAAACTTATCAAACAACAACAAAATAAAAATGTCATAAAATTATAAGTTAGTAGTTAGATGACATTAAATTATAAGTTAGTAATTAGATGACAAAAATTATAAATTAGTAGTTAAATGTTAGAAGTTAATTTACAGAAAATTAAATGTTAGTAATTAATTGACAAATATTAAACGTTAGGAATCAGTGTACATAAAATTAAAATGTTAGTAGTTAGAATTAGATGTTAGGAGTTAGTATACACAAAATTTAAAATGTTACGAGTTAGATTAAACAACAGATAATAATATAGACAAAATATAGTAGAAAATTAATATAAACAATTAACAAAATATTATGGACATAATATTAACAGAATAAAGAGAACAGAATATTATAAATTAACAGGTGAATAATCCGGGGCCTAGGAACTAGAATAAATCAAGTCCCCGGCAACAGCGCCATTTTGCAGACGTGTATATCTGAGTGGTTAAACTGGTGTAAAAATAAAAGAAAAGAAATTAAAACTCAAAATAAACGTCGGGCTGCAAACAAATCCCGGTCGTGGTAGTATAGTGAAATGTAAGCGACCGGATATCGACCGTGGGACTAATGTGCATATTATAGTACCTAAGCATGTCACAAAGAGGGGGGATTAATTGACTTGTTTTTATAAATAAAAGGAAAGATAAAATAAACTAAGTTAACAGAAACTAAACGGGACTCTGGTTCAGATTAATATTATCTGCTCTTTCATGCTATTTCTACTGGTTTAATTATAATTGTTTGGCAAATTCCTTTATTATCTTAAGGACTAAGTCATAGACTCATAATACGTTACTTGTCAGAAAATGCTCGGTCTAATCCAGGTTCGAGCAAAACTTATGTAACGGACATTAAATTCGAGGAAAATAATTGCATCTGAAAAATACTAACTATTAATCATAATAAGCTTTCTCCAATTTACGGCTTATTAACCTATCTATTTATCACCGGTCTGATCAAAATAGACTTAGCAAGCAATTTAATAAACTCATGACATTTTAAAAGGCGAGAGATAAGCTTTAATCGTAACAGACTGTATTTAATTAAACCAGTAAACATATTGCATAATTAATACAAATAATATAATCATTCGCAAAGTATACGTACTCTAGCCTACATATTAAATAGTTTTGATCTCTCTATTTAAATACGTGAGACTAGAGGTGAGATTAATGAGATGAAAAGAAAACAAATGGAGAAGATGTGAGATTAGAAATGGAATGGACGAGTGAATGAAGGTGTAGTGATACGAAGATGGATTGATGGGGTGAATTGGAACTCCGGAAGGAACCACGGAAGGAACCTCCGAAAGGACACTGGAGAAGATGAATGGAGCGTGGTTTTTATAGAGGAAGGAAAAGGAAGAAGAGGGAACAACGCGTGAGTGATTTAAGGCAGCGCCTGATATGTTAAATGGAGTAGATGGATATGTTGCAGGCGCGCCGAAAGGAAGAAGCAAGTTGGAGAAGAGAGTCGGCGAAGAAGATAACCAGTTGCGTTAATTTCCAGATCTGGACATTTACACGCGTCCGCATAGATGTCCGCTTTATTCCATGCGGTTGTCTCTCAGCGGTCCTCCCTGTTAGTCTTGTCCGCTTTGTTGTCCGCTTAATGACATGCGGACGCCTCTAGCTTATATTACGCGGATACATGTTCCTCTCTTGTCCGCCTAATATGGGGCGGTTCTTCATGCGGTCCTCACTTGTCTCACGTCCGCATGTGGTTGCATGGGTCTCACATCTGCCTAGCTTAATGCGGTTGCATGGGTCTCACGTCCGCATTATTTAAGGCGGTTGCATGGGCGGTTGCAGGCTTCTTGTCCGCCTTGCATCAGGCGGTTGCAGGGGCGGACACGCCCAAGAAGCGTGCCTCTCTTTTAATCCTTTACAATATGTAATTATTTGGCATTTTTCCTACATTTTAACACATATAATACATCAGTTAATATAACAAATTATAGGAAAAACCCAAGATAAGTGAGAAACATTACTAAAAATGCTACAATTTATAAGGTGATTAAACCTTAATAAGTCTATATGTTTTGCACTTATCAAACTTCCTCACACTTGACTTTGCTTGTCCTCAAGCAAATAAGGAATATTTTATCTCTAAGCCATAAAAATAAAACAAGATTAAATAAGTGGAAGGGAATTTAGACAAAGTGACAATTGAAAGAATAATTCTGCTCTGAAGTAGGTTTTTGCAAACAGTGAAGAAGAACAATTTAATAAAAGCATAGAAAAACTAGACTGCAGAAAACAAGTTAGATTAACCTGGGATTTTCAACCAATTTCAATTCTCTACAGCCACCAACTTTCATTTACCTTGGGGTCACTCTGACCATAAACCGATCAAGTTGGTTTTACATCCAACTAATCGTCGGGGGCCAAAACCGTTTCGGTTTGAAAACTGCTGGGCACTCCATCCACATTGCAAGTCTCTGGTCCAATCTGTGTGGACTTCTTCGAATTTGGATTATTGCCACAAAGTAAAGATGTGTGGGCAGCAGCTTAAAGTGTGGGGTAAGAAGCAGATTTGGGTTGAGAAGTGGATGCTAATACAAACACGGCAGGAAATCGATTTGGTAGCAGCTGATGCGACTACTAACAGTAATACAGACCGGTGGAATGAACTCAATTCCATACTTGATTCTCTTCTGTTGAAGGAAGAAATGAGACTTCATCAGCGATCAAGGCAACTTTGGTTGTCCTCTGGGGATCGTAACTCCAGCTTCTTTTTCGCACGTTACAGAATGCGATCCCGTCAAAATACTATCAGTTCCTTGTCTTCAGATACCCATGCCCCGCAGTTTTCATGGGAAGGAATAAAGCATGTTGCCTGTGACTATTTCCAGACCTTGTTTACTTCATCACACCCACATCAGGACCCTCATCTCTTGGCATGTGTAGCAGACAGAGTTCTAGTAAGTTCTTATCAGGCAATGGGAAACCTTACACTCGTGAGGAGGTGATCAAGGCTTTCAATCAAATGAATCCGGGAAAGGCTCCAGGGCCCGATGGAATTAATGGCACATTCCTCCGCTCTTATTGGTCTCTTATCAATGAGGACTTTTTGCACACTTGCTTGTCTTTTCTTAACAGCAACATACTGCCGCCCACTATCAACGACACTCACATTGTTCTCATACCCAAGTCACAAGGGGCTGTTTCAATACAGAACTTCAGACCTATCTCTCTATGCAATACCATATATCGTGTTATCTCCAAGGTTCTTGTTAACCGAGTTGTTGATATTCTCCCTTGCGTCATTTCAAACAACCAAAGCATTCGTGCATGACAGGTTAATAACAGATCAGGTAATGTTGTCTCATGAGATTTTACATACAAAGCGAAGGTCCAAGGCTAAGACCAAAGGTCATTTTGCTTACAAAGTGGATATGTCGAAGGCTTTTGACCGTATTGAATGGAATTTTGTTTTGGATGTTCTTTCAAGCATGGGTTTCCACACTAATTGGATTTCCCTAGTTCGTCAATGTATTACTATTCGCACTACAATTATGATTAATGGGTACCCAGTGTTGAGCAAAATCTATACAACATTATATATAGATTTATTACAAACTAATAGGCAAGTGCACCTAGTCGGAGTAGTACAACAAGTGTCATATCCTCAGGGAAATTGTTCAACTTTCCTAGTTTCGGTATTTAATAAACAGTAAATAAAAGGGGTTTAGCCAGTGGCAATCTTGGTGGTTTTAGGTTGGACAGATAAAAACAATTAAAAGCTTAAACAAAACTGTTGTATAGCAATTGGATGGAAAATGTGCTAAGGAAGGTGGAATCGCCCAAATATACTTCAGACTTTAATTATAATCCTAATTTGCTCTATTTGTCTATTTAGGAATTTACCTTATGGCCTCCCTAAAGCATAGGTAAGGTCAACTCTTAATTAATTCAATAAACTCTTTACTAGCATAAAAAGTCCAAATCATTAATTAGCTTTAAGCAAAATTCCTTTTATAACAGTGATGGATTTTATCAGCTAACCAAGGTGATAATATCTAACGTTTGTTTCTCTTTGTGTATATTCTAATTTACAAAACCATTGAAATAAGGGAAACCGTAAATGCGTAAAAATGACCAGTTCTTAAGCATTTAATAATAGAGAGAGACAAAACAAATATTTATAAGCAAACTCGGTATTATAAATAAGTCTGAATTATTTGGGGTCAAACACCCATCCTAAGCACAAATATAAACTTACTCAGACATTGAAATAAAAACAGAATAAAGATAGACAAACATCATAAATAAGACAGACATTAAAACAAGTAAAGTTTGAGGAAAGAAAGAACTCTATTTGGGAGAGTTGTTTCGCTTCCGGGCTTGTCTCCGTGATTATGCCCACCTCAAAACGATGACAAACGGGTAGAACGAAGAATAACGAACAAACTGGCAAAAGTAGACCGTGTCCGGGTCTGGTTTAGCCGGACACACATCCGGACACACCCTGTCCGGGTCTATTTAGCCGGACACAAATCCGGACGTAGCTCCTTTAATGGAGTTTGCGTCTGGGTTTGTGCAGACCTTCGTTCTACGTTTGGTTTCCTGGAAATAAGAGCGTAAGGCTAATTTGGTGATGGAAAAGGATGAAGAATGGAGTATGGATGGAGGGAGAGTGAGTTTTGATGAGCGTTGTTGAGTTGTGGATTCAGGAGGGATTCAGTTTAGGATCGAAGGAGCGTGGGTTATTTATAGCAGAGGAAACAGGGGAAGAGGACAAGGCTTGCAGCAGGCGTGGGTGAAAAAGATGTGGCGCCTGATATGTTTGATGTAGTAGATAGATAACGTTGTGGGCGCTGCAATTTGAAGAAGAAAATGGTGAACGACGCAGTAATTAAAGAAGAAAATAAAGAAGACGGTGCCGAATAAAATCAGTCGCGTGAATTCTGGATTTGGGCTGTGTTTACACACGTCCGGATCCAAACAGGTGCGTCCGGGAGCCGGACATGGGTGTCCGGAAGTGCGCCCGGGTAGTTTTGATCCGGACGTGTGTATTTTGTCTTGTCTTGTTCTGCAAACTTCGACAGGCTCCAGATTCTTCGTTTGAGCTCCGTTTTTAGATCCGTTTGCGCCTATGTGTTCGTCTCTTCATCTACTTTGCTCCTAGATTTGTTTTTCTCATGTTTCACCAATAAATCTGTAAGATAACCAATAAAACATAAACTAGAGGAAAACTAACCAAAGTGGAGAAATGAGCAAGAAAAGTGCTAATATAACATATGAAATACACCCATAAATCATGCTCATTTGGACACTTATCACACCCCCACACTTACCTTTTTGCTTGTCCTCAAGCAAAACCATGTACCCAAGAAAAGTGGGGTATGCTCAATATTAACAAATATTATTATGAAGGGTAGGATAAGGAGGTGAAAAATTCATGATCTTAAACTTTTTAAGGAGTGTAATCCATCAACTACTGGTGGCACAGGTGTGCTCAGGGTAAAATTAAAATTTAGAGTTTCGGGGTATGATCTGGAGTGCTTCAACGCTTCTCAGTTTAGGTGACTTTGAGAACTTTTACCACGGCCAACTTCTCTCAAGAATGGGCATTGAGGAGAAAACAAAAGGAAAAAATAGATTTATGCATTTGTTTCACTTTTGCATAAGAGATGAGAAGATAATATGTAGGCATCAAGCCTTTGTATTTAAGAACACTCAACTCTCATTTGTTGGTTACCAATGGTGTCTCGCAAGTCCCTTGTTTATTTTTTTATTATTTATTTTTGGACAGAGAAGCACCCCTTAGCAATCCCTAAGAAAGAAAACAGAAAGAACCCCTGAGCAATAAAAATCCAACCATTGTAGATCATTTGGTCACACCGCGTAAAAACGCTCCTCAAAAGCAATCATTAATCAAAAATTTTGTACCATTTATCCCACAATTCATAATAGTATTTGTTCATAAAGAGAACAACCTACATCAAAAGGGTCCATAATTTAAATTTTGGACAAACGCAAGATAAGCAGAGAGATTAAACATTTTAAGCACAAAATTTCACCGAAAAGGGCACTCCCCCATACTTAAATTGAACAATGTCCTCATTGTTCACCAGAAAAATAAGGGAAGGTTTTAGAAGACCTTTTCGGTAAGTAGTCAAATAGAGAAAAACACAATGGTCACAAATAAACATTTTGAGCACAGAAGCTATCCACAGCAGAATTCAGCAAAATAAAAGCAAAATTTTAAAGAAACTAGTACTCCCCTGAGATTATTTTTGCTTACGTGATAGGAGTTCCCCCACACTTTGAGCTTCAGCCTCAAGTAGCGTAGCTTGGTTGTGGTGTAGACATGAAGTTGCACCTGCATAAGACACTAGAAGCAACCATACTACAAACGAGGTTAAGAGTTAGCAAAAACAAAATTTAAAGAGAACCTGAAAATTAAACGAAAATAAAAGCAAATGAAAGAAAATTTCATCCGGGTTGCCTCCCAGATAACCGCCCTTCTTTAACGTCTTTGGCTATACGCTTTGAAGCGTACTCAAATCTGAGGATCTTGTAGAATTATTGCATGGGCATCAACTTTCTCGAGATTACCACCCTGGTAATGCTTTAGTCTGGACCCATTTACCATGAAAGTTTGTCCTTTTGTATTCACCAACTCAACTGATCCATATGGGGTGACCTTGGAGACAGTAAAGGGTCCAGCCCAATGGGATTTTAGTTTACCAGGGAACAGCTTCAACCTGGAATTGTATAGTAGAACCAAATCTCCCATATGGAACTCCCGTTTAAAGATCATTTTGTCGTGCCACTTCTTGGCTTTCTCTTTGTAGATACAGTTATTTTCGTAGGCATCCTCTCGAAACTCTTCTAACTCGGTAAGCTGAAATTTCCGTTTGTCACCTGCCCTCAGTAGATAAAAGTTTAGTGCTTTCACGGCCCAGAAGGATTTGTGCACGAGTT
The DNA here is from genome assembly GCA_023374045.1 of Limonium bicolor. Taxonomy (NCBI): domain Eukaryota; kingdom Viridiplantae; phylum Streptophyta; class Magnoliopsida; order Caryophyllales; family Plumbaginaceae; genus Limonium; species Limonium bicolor. The sequence goes on along the minus strand of CM041776.1, from coordinate 168,746,394 downwards.
CGACCGGTAAATGACAAGCTTTTCCGAAGACCAATCGATATGGGGACATTCCAATAGGTGTCTTGTAGGCTGTTCTATATGCCTAGAGTGCATCATCCACCTTCAGGGACCAGTCTTTTCTTGAAGAATTAACTTTCTTTTGCAGGATCCACTTCAATTCTCGGTTAGAGACCTCAGCCTGGCCATTTGTTTGAGGGTGATAAGGTAAGGCTACCTTGTGTCTTACTCCGTATGTTGTCATTAAGGCTGTGAACTGCTTATTACAGAAGCGGGATCCTCCATCACTGATTATAGCACGTGGGACTCCGAACCTTGTAAATATGTTCTTTTTCAAGAACTTAAGCACTACCTTCGCATCATTTGTGGGAGAGGCGATAGCTTCCACCCACTTAGTCACATAGTCGACTGCTACCAAGATGAATAAATTTGAGCAGGACGAAGGAAAGGGTCCCATGAAGTCAATGCCCCACACGTCGAACGGTTCTACCTCAAGTATAATGTTGAGAGGCATCTCATGTTTTCTAGAGGTGTTCCCAAGTCTTTGGCACTCGTCGCAGGATGCTACAAAGGAATGACAGTCTTTATGCAAGGTTTTCCAGAAGAAACCTGATTGAAGTACCTTAGCTGCTGTTCATACTGGCCCATGATGTCCTCCGGCTTCAAGAGAGTGACAATGTCGTAGAATGCTTTGGATTTCGTTTCGGGGCACACATCGTCTCACCATCCCGCTGCACAGACCTTGAAAAAGAGGTCCTCCCAGTAGTAATGTGTTACATCTGAAAAGAACTTCTTCTCTGCTGGTAGGTTAGCCCGTGTGGTATTACTCCTCGTGATAGGGTTGGCCATATCAGCGTACCTGGATCACCAGTGTCGCCAATCATAAAAATGCACTCATCGGGAAGAATTCATTGATGGATGTGCCATCACTTGGTGCCTCTATACGAGATGGTGGTCTGCTACTACATTCTGCACTTCTGGCTTGTCTCGGATTTCAATCTCAAATTGTAGTAGAGTATCCATCGGAGGAGTCGAGGTTTGGCATCTTCTTTGGTGAATAGATACTTCAGAGCGGAGTGATCGGTGGGAATTATTACTTTGCTTCCCAAGAGATATGATCGAATTTAAGAAGCAAAGACTACCGTTAGAAGTTCCTTCTCAGTAGTTGCATAATTCTTCTGAGCATGCGGGGTTCTACTTGCATAGTAGATGGTTCTCAGGACTTCTCCTTCTTTTGACAAAAGCGGCCCCCACTGCGTAGTCGCGGCGTCGCACATAATTTCGAATGGAAGCTCCAGTCTGGTGATCACGATGGGGGCGGAGATGAGGCAAAATTTCACTGTGTGAAGGCTTGTAGGCATTTCAGTGAAATTGAACTTGACATCTTTAGAGCTAGGAGATCACATAGAGGCTTCAAAATCTTGGAAAAACCTTGATAAACCCTATAGAACCAGCATGGCCAAGGAAGCTCTGATGTCTTCACCGTTGTAGGTGGTGGTAACTTTTCAAGACCTCGACCTTGGCTTTGTCAACTTCAATGCCTTTCGAATATATTTTGTGCCCAAGAACTATTCCTTCTTTAACCATGAAATGGCATTTTTCCCAGTTAAGCACAAGGTTTGTTTCTTCACACCGGTGAGGGTGTCCAGATTTTTAAACAGGATTCGAATGTGAGACCGAAGACAGAGAAGTCGTCCATGAAGACCTCGATGCTCTTCTCAAGATAGTCGCTGAAGATTGACATCATGCATCTTTGAAATGTGGCTGGGGCATTGCATAGACCAAATGGCATCCGATTATATGCAAGGTCCCGTATGGCATGTGAATGTGGTCTTTTCTTGGTCTTCTAAAGCAATGGGTATTTGAAAATATCCTGAATAACCATCCAGGAAGCAGTAGTAATCTTGCCCATCCCCTCGCATCACTATCAATGAAGGGCAAAGGGAAGTGGCCTTCTGCGTGGCGCTGTTTAGTTTCCTATAGTCGATGCAGAGTCTCCAGCCGTTGTGGTTCTCTGGGGGATTAAATCACCCTTGTCGTTGGGGACCACAGTGAGACCTCCTTTTTTTCGGGACAACTTGAACGGGGCTCACCCATTTGCTGTCAGAGATGGAGTAGATGATTCCAGCGTCAAGCAGTTTGAGCACCTCTTTCTTTACCACGTCTTTCATGTTGGGATTCAGCCTTCTCTGTGGTTGGACTAATGGCTTATTGGTATCTTCCATGTATATGTGATGTGTGTAGAAATGGGGGTTGATACCTTTGATATCCGAGATGGACCAGCCTATCGCCTTTTTATGGCTCTGAAGGATCTTCACAAGACGTTCCTCTGTGTACTTGTTAGGGATGAAGAAATAATAACAGGTAGAGTACAAAGATCAGAAAGATAGACATACTTCAGGTGTGAAGGTAATGGTTTCATTTCTACGAGAGGGAGGTGTTCAGTTGATGGTGGTATCTTTTGAGTAGAATGCTCTAGTGGTTTTGGTGGTGGGTAGCGTGGTTAAGCATATGATTTTCTTTTATCCAGAGCTGCTACCATTTCAATTGTGTCAGGGTGTATTGGTTGGTTATCACAGGATTCAACTAAAGCATTCTCGAGAGCATCATTACGAATAATAGCAGAGGAATTATCATGCACAATAGAGTCGACGATGTCTATGGAAAAGGTGGCTTCTATATGTGCGGGTTTCTTTATGACTTTGGACATGTCGTATTCTAAAGTTTCGTTATGCAGTCTTAAAATGATCTTTCCTTTTTCAACGTCGATTAATGCTCTAGCAGTTCTCATGAAAGGTCTTCCTACGATTAAGGGCACCCTAGTGTCTTCTTCCATGTCAATCACAATAAAATCAGCGGGGAACACAAAAGTTCCTACAATAACAATCAAGTATTCTATTATCCCTTTCGGGAATGCTAAAGACCTATCTGCTAATTGTAATTGAATAGAAGTAGGCATGCATTCACTAATCTTAAGTTTGTTGAAAGTTGAGAGTGGCATTAAATTGATACTAGCTCCTAGGTCACATAGCCCACTACCACAATCAATATTATCAATGGAACATAGAATAATTGGCAAACCTGGGTCTCCAAGTTTTGGAGGGAGGTTCTTTAGAAGCACTGCTGACACTTCCTGCGTAAGGTGCACAGTTTCCACTTCCTGCAACGATCTTTTGTTTGTGATGATATCCTTCATGAACTTTGCATATATCGGCATTTGTTTCAAAGCATCTGCAAAAGGAATATTAATCGTTAGTTTGTTGAAATGGGTTAGAAACTTTCCAAACTGTTCATCTAAAATTTTCTTTCTTATTCTGTTTGGAAAAGGAAGTGGGGGAAGAATCTTAGTTAGAGAGGAATGAGTAGATTCAGGAGGCTCCTTCTCCTTGGAAATATTTTTTGGAGGAGGAGGGGCTTCTTCAGCATCTTCTTGTTCTTCTTTTTGATCTTCTTGAGGCTTGTGAGCTTACTGTTCTTGATTATCAAATTCATCTCGGGGAAGGGATGAGTTGAGTGGCCTCCCACTTCTTAAAGTCACTGCTTTGGCATGTTCTCTTGGATTTGGATTTGGCTGACTAGGGAAGGTGCCAGGTGGCCTTTGTGCAAGCTGCTGGCTGATTTGCTCTTGCTGTTGTTGGGTTTGTTGTATCTGGGCTTCAACCCTTTTGTTAGTAGCTTCTTGATCCACGAGTCTGGTTTGGGTCGAAGTCACGAATCCCTTTATTAGGTTTCTGAATTCCTCATTTGGATCAGCAGAGGAAGAGGATGGTTGTTGTTGTTGGTGGAAACCTGGAGGGGTACCTTGTGCTCTATAACCCATATTAGAGTTTGGTTGGAGTCTATTTCCCTGATAGGTATTGGAACTGTTGTTCTGCCCTCCTTGGTTTTGATCGTTGTTTTTCCATGACAAATTCGGGTGATTGCTCCATGGGTAGTTGTTGTTGATGTTATTGTTGTAGGAATTTCAGGAGCGGTTTCCTATGAAGTGTACATCTTCGTGCTCGCTTTTACCTTCGCATTGATGAGTTTCATGAGGACCGGCGCATATGGAACATCCTTCTGCAGATGAACCTGGAGATGAGGAAGCTATTGTCTTTACGATTTCGTTTTGAGATGTTGTTAGCTTCTCCACCATCTTTGCAAGGGACGAGATCTGGGCTGATAAATGATCTGTAGGGTCATCGTGGAGTAGGCCTGCTGCTCGTGGCGTTCTTCCTTTGGATCTCGTCCACTGTCTTGTATTGCTCGTCATGGTTTCGAGAAGGTTCATCCCTTCTTGAGGTGATTTCATCATGAAACTTCCTCCTGCAGAGGAATTTACGAGTAGTCGGTTCCCATCATCCAGGCCATTGAAGAATGACATGCAAAGGGATTGATCGTCGAGACCATGGTGGGAACACTTCATCAGCATATCCTTAAATCTATCCCATGCGTCGTATATCGTTTCTCCCGGCTCCTGACAGAATGTGTTGATTTCTCCGATCAATTGTTGTATGTTGGCAAGGAACTTCTGGGCCATTTGCAGCCATGTGTGAATTGATCCGGAGGGAAGACTTCAGTACCACCTGTTTGCTGAATCTGACAACGAGTGAGGAAATAGTTGTAGACGGATTCTTTCTTTGACGGTGCAGGTTTGACCAAAGGAATTACTGAAGTCTAGGAAGAGACTTAAATGATTCGGGGCTTCATCTAGATTTGCTCCACTAAACTTGCCTAAATCCCGGACGGCGATGATGTAGTGGGTTTTGAAAGCCCGTCGTCCGGTTTCTTGCGGTGTTAATTCGGGGAGAACTATGGCTGATGCCCTTCCTTCAGTATCCGGTTGGTGGTAGTCTTTGAGGGCACGGTGTTGCGGTTGATTTTCGTGGTCCATTTCATTTATGACTTGGTTTTCGGCCATGTCATGATTTCTCTGGTTTCTTCGTGCTTGTAGTAGAGTGCGCTCGGGTTCAGGTCTCGGACTGATTGGTGGAGAACCTCGAATTCGAGTGTTTGGCATGCACAAAAGATATTTGATTTGTGAGAAATTGCGGAATTAACAGTAAATAGATAAATACAAGCAGAAATATTTAATTAGGCTGATAAACTTAAATTAAACAAAAATTAAAGTACCGAAAACTAGAGGAAATTGATGAAATCAATCTCCCCGGAAACGGCGCCAAAAACTTGTTGAGCAAAATCTATACACCATTATATATAGATTTATTACAAACTAATAGGCAAGTGCACCTAGTCGGAGTAGTACAACAAGTGTCGTATCCTCAGGGAAATTGTTCAACTTTCCTAGTTTTGGTATTTAATAAACAGTAAATAAAAGGGGTTTAGCCAGTGGCAATCTTGGTGTTTTTAGGTTGGACAGATAAAAACAATTAAAAGCTTAAATAAAACTGTTGTATATCAATTGGATGGAAAATGTGCTAAGGAAGGTGGAATCGCCCAAATATACTTTAGACTTTAATTTTAATCCTAATTTGCTCTATTTGTCTGTTTAGGAATTTACCTTGTGGCCTCCCTAAAGCATAGATAAGGTCAACTCTTAATTAATTCAATAAACTCTTTACTAGCATAAAAAGTCCAAATCATTAATTAGCTTTAAGCAAAAATTCCTTTTATAACAGCGATGGATTTTATCAGCTAACCAAGGTGATAATATCTAACGTTTGTTTCTCTTTGTTGTCTATTCTCTAATTTACAAAACCATTGAAATAAGGGAAACCGTAAATGTGTAAAAATGATCAGTTCTTAAGCATTTAATAATAGAGAGACAAAACAAATATTTATAAGCAAACTCGGTATTATAAAAAAGTCTGAATTATTTGGGGTCAAACACCCATCCTAAGCACAAATATAAACTTACTCAGACATTGAAATAAAAATAGAATAAAGATAGACTGACATCATAAATAAGACAAACATTAAAACAGAGTAAAGTTTGAAGAAAGAAAGAACTCTATTTGGGAGAGTTGTTTCGCTTCCGGGCTTGTCTCCGTGATTATGCTGACCTCAAAATGATGACAAACGGGTAGAACGAAGAATAATGAACAAACTGGCAAAAGTAGACCGTGTCTGGGTCTGGTTTAGCCGGACACACATCCGGACACACCCTATCCGGGTCTATTTAGCCGGACACAAATCCGGACGCAACTCCTTTAATGGAGTTCGCGTCTGGGTTTGTGCAGACCTTCGTTCTACGTTCCTGGAAATAAGAGCGTAAGGCTAATTTGGTGATGGAAAAGGATGAAGAATGGAGTATGGATGGAGGGAGAGTGAGTTTTGATGAGCGTTGATGAGTTGTGGATTCAGGAGGGATTCAGTTTTAAGATCGAAGAAGCGTGGGTTATTTATAGCAGAGGAAACAGGGGGAAGAGGACAAAGCTTGCAGCAGGCGTGGGTGAAAAAGATGCGGCACCTGATATGTTTGATGTAGTAGATAGATAACGTTGTGGGCGCTGCAATTTGAAGAAGAAAATGGTGAAGACGACGCAGTAATTGAAGAAGAAAATGGAGAAGACGGCGCCGAATAAAATCAGTCGCGTGAATTCTGGATCTGGGCTGCGTTTACACGCGTTCGGAAGTGAGTCCGGATCCGGACAGGTGCGTCCGGAGCCGGACATGGGTGTCCGGAAGTGCGTCCGGGTAGTTTTGATCCGGACGTGTGTATTTCATCTTGTCTTGTTCTGCAAACTTCGACAGGCTCCAGAATCTTCTTTGAGCTCCGTTTTTAGATCCGTTTGCTCCTATGTGTTCGTATCTTCGTCTACTTTGCTCCTATCTTGGTTTTCCTCATTTTAACCAATAAATCTGTAAGATAACCAATAAAACATAACTAGGAAACTAACCAAAGTGGAGAGACGAGAAAAATGCTAATATAACATATGAAATACACCCATAAACTGGTCATTTGGACACTTATCACCCAGGCCCCTACTTTGAACCCAAGCGTGGACTTCGTGAAGGGGATCCTTTGTCACCTATATTGTTTATCATCTGCATGGAAGCTTATCTTCTGCGTTGCAGCTGGCTACAGATGTTGGCGTATACCGTGGTTTTACTCTCCCTGAGCTTGCTTCATCTATCTCCAACTTGCTCTTGCTGATGACATTGTCATTTTTGGTGAAGCAACAGTTCCTAATGCCGAAGCTCTCTATTCTATTTTGCATGACTTTCAACTAGCATCAGGGCAATGTATTAACACAACAAAATCTACAGTTATGTTTTCCTCGTGCTTGCGGCCCACACTTAAAGCATCTATCGCGGCTACTCTCTACACACACCAGTCAACGGATCTGGGACTCTATCTTGGTTTCCCAAGTAACATTGGTCGGAAAAGTGCTCAGTATTCAATTATATTAAGGATAGAGTTGCAAAACGCATCAACAACTGGTCAAAACAAGTTTCCCAAGCGGGTAGAACTTTGTTAGTTAAGGCTGTTCTCCAGGCTATTCCATCGTATTATGTCCATTATTCTTCTCCCCAAATCGCTACTTAAGCAAATTCAACAACTGATTAACAACTTCTGGTGGGGAGGTGCGGCACATTCAAAAGCTATACGATGGACAAAATGGTCCACTCTATGTCAAGATCACATGTCTGGTGGGATGGGTTTCAAGGAATTGCATAGCTTCAATAGGGCACTTCTAGCTAAACAATTCTGACATATTCTCACTGAACCTCACACCCTGCTCTCAAGTTTGTACAATGTAAAATATGTGCGGAATTCGACTTGGTTGACGGTGCAACCTGACTCTAACTCTAGCCCAATCTGGAGAGCACTCCTTAGTGTGCGTGACATAGTAGAGTATGGAGCAGACGGGAAATTATCAATGGACATGATACAAAAATTACGGATCATTGGTTTAAATCAAAGCCAGGGGGAAAACTTTTCCCTTTGAAACTTCCATCGCTTGTTGCTCAATGCTCCTCAGTTGCGACCTTAATCACCCCAGACCGTAGATGGAAATCCCTGCTGCAACAGCGGTGTGATGAGTCTGATATTACACATGTTCTTAATGTGTCATTGCCTCACCCTCAGCAGGATTCGATGCCCACAAATGATTATTGGTACTGGGGACTCTCAAGATCAGGGAATTTCACAGTGGCATCAGCTTATTCTGCCGCATTTACTTTGAAAAATGTTTCAACTCCGACAACCTCACAATTAGATTCCAATGCCAGGGTGTTTAAAACAATATGGGCACTTGATATCCCGCCACGCATTAAGCTTTTTGGTTGGAAGATTCTCGTTACTAAGCTTGAATGCAAAACTATCATCCATGTCAGGATCAAGGTTGATATGCCCACCGGTTGCTACTTCTGCAATTCAAACGAAACTATGCTGCATGCCTTGTATAGTTGTCTAGCATTAAGCGACTATGGTCAGAGTTGGGCTTTAGTCTACCCACTAGTATCCACATAGACCATGGCCTCCAGCATTGGATGTTTTTGTTTCTGCTTCGACAACCGAAACCAAAGGTGGCATTGTATCTATGTTTCATCTGGAAAATTTGGTTTGCCCGCTGTCAAGCTGCTCATGGTCGGCTGCGTACTTTTGAACAAGGCTGGTGCCAAGCAGACAGTTTTCTCCAGCTCTCTACATCCATGCTTCCTAATGGATCAAGGGCTTTAGAAATGCATCGGGCTTCCTCCCCAACTCCCTGAGGTTTTTACTGACGCGAGTATTGACTCCCATGATAGGGTGGGCATGGCTTGGGTGCACGATCACAGCAACAACTTGTGTCGGTTGGAAGCTGGATATCGAGGGCATGTTCTCATTGCTGATGCGGAAGTGTCTGCTGTTGAATTGGCATTGGATGCGGCTTTTGCGTCAGGGATCACCTCACTCAGAGTGCTTACGGATTGTAAATCCGTAATTCAATACTTGCACGCCGGTGGAACTCATCGCTGTTACCTTCCACAACTGCCATATTAGATAGGATTATGGGGAACCTAGAGCTTTTTCATGACGTTTGTTGGTTTTATATTCCTAGGGATGTTAACTTCTCAGCGCATAGTCTTGCTAACCATGCTCGGAGTGCACAGCTCACGGGATCATGGACTCTGGATAACATTCTAGAAATTGTATTGAAACTTGTTTCTGGATAATTCCAATATCATTTTCAAAAAAAAAAAAGAAACTAAGGAGAGCTCTAGTAACCCGACCCCATCACCGATGTCTAAAAATAAAGCTCGAACGTTCTGAAAGTACCATGAAGGCAAAAGTAAGCCCATCTTCAGAAATATATGGAGTCTCGCCGGGGTTAATCATAGGCTGCCATAACAAAAAGAATTTCGCTGGAAAGGAAAGAAACATTGATTTCTACAAAGAGAAAAAGTTCTAAAAAGGGGTCTTTTGCATTCTCAAAAGTTAAAACCTCTCCCCCTTAAAAGCTTGGTTTTCTTGTTCGATTCAATGTCAGATGCTAAGATACTTCATCTTGTTCTTGTTGCTATGTTGAATTTACATTTCAGCAATGAATTAGTAAATAATGCTTAGCGATTTCAACTGTTCTTGGACAACAACTTCTCTAGCCATATTTTGTTATAAAATATGGTTAAACTTGATGTCGATTTATGTATGGTTACAAGTTAGTTTTGATATCACATGCTGTAGTAATCAACTTGGTCGTAAAATATTGGATTTGTTGATAGTATTCTGTTTAACGGACCTATCATTATTTTGCTAACATTGGCAGAGATTAAGCGATAGTACCAACAAAAACCTAACTCCCCTTGGCAAGATAATCAAAACCTCTGTATATACGCCTCATGAACCATTTTCTTTATGCCCCATCACAGGACAAAAGCACACAGTTACAGAAGCATAAAAAGGCTATAGGCCCTTGAACCAAGCTGAAACACGTCCTTCGTCCAACACATAAAAAACCCAGCAAGATATTAACAAGGCTTCTTACGCTCACCACAAGAACAAAATAAAATACACTAATTACCTAAAGGATGTTAGAGAAGTTGAGTACATAGGCAATTTCCGAAAATGCTCAATGACAATTCTATACATACTTAAGATCATTAATTTTTTTTTATAAGTGGCTGAAAGTTCAGCTTAAGAGCGATACTGAGGTTGTAAATGAACCTTTCTCGCAATACGGTAGTAGTGAGTTTTGAACCCAGGACTTTTGGTCAAGGATACCACACCACTACCGACCAAGCCACTGGGGCTTGGCACTTAAGATCATTAATTTATAAAGCCCACAAGCATCTAGTAAAGAAAAAGAATATGATTTAATAATAATATCCAGATCTGTTAAGATCAAACTCCGAAATGTCAACTTTGGTCAGGATTGATGATCGGGGAAACAATATCAACTCTCGAAAGCATTTCAATATTTGTTGTGCACGAATTCGTGTACTGAACTTTATAGTCATGAGCTCGAGAGCTGGAGAACAACCGAGTAAACGCTCTATCAGCTTCATCTCGAAGTTGGTACCTGTTATGTGTTGGAAATCAACTCTTAAAAGATGCTCAAAGTCATTATAAACGTGGTCTCCATTCTTCACTTCACCGGCAATTGCCGCGTTGCTATTCTGAACATTCTCATTCTGCAGTTTAGCCCATTGGTGCAGATACCTGTTAGAATGAAAAAATAAAGTACAAATTTAACGCAAAAGGAGGGGTAACCACCGCTCTCACCAGAGAGATGGTAAGGTCAGTTAAGTTTGGAAATTTCCAGATCGAATTCATCACAAACTGGAACTCTTTCACACTACGTAATCGAACAAATGCCAAACTCCTCAGACGATCATAGCTTGCAAGCGTCAGAGAATCACAGTGATGTGACAACAACTGTATAAATCGAATAAGGAATGGTGAAAACAACAAACACATCAAAAATAGTGCAGCTGATTCCCCTAAACAATATTAAAAATCTGATTAAATTTCACAAATAATTTAATAAACCCAACAGGCAATTCACCTCCAAGAATCGGCCACCTAGACTGATTTTCTGAAGCTTAGCCATTCCGCTGAACCTGAATTTTTTTGAGATAAGGGTTGGCATGCTCTTCCCTAGATTTGGTAAAACGTCCATGTCAATACACAATATCTCTATACTTTCCACATGTATGAGAAACACCCACTTGAACTTTCCATGGACAGACAAGTGGCGTAGCTGCGGAGCATCAATGTCAAGGGTTTGATCGGGAAAGTTTAGATAATGTAACACCAACTTCTGAAGTGTTGGACAGCTAGAAACAAACTGAGAGATTACATCTGCTGTAGCTTGAAAGGACTGCAATTCAAAGCAAAGGAGGCTAGGAAACCCTTGAAAAGATTGTGGAGGTTTAAACAAACAATTGTGGAGCTGCAAGTGAGTCAAATTGACAGCAGCATATATGCCGGTAGAGAAGACAGAAGAAGGTACACAATATGGGGCTGATGATCCGTGATTACCGTTTTTCTCTATAAACAGCCTCTCAACTCCATTTCTCAAGAAACACTTAATTAAGTGGTCAAAGACCATAATTTCGTACATTCCCAAATCAGATGGTAAGAACAAAGATACATCACGTGCTTGACGAGTGCGTTGTAGCACAATGCTGTTGATGATGCACTGATAGTCATTTGGATGTCTATACGGAGAACTGCAGCAGGAGTGATGGAACTGTCTGTTCAACACCAAAGATGGAAGCTGAGTCCACAAGAATCTCCATTTAGTGGAAAGGATACTCGTCTTTACTCTCTCTTTGGTTGGTAATCCTTCAATGATATGCTCAATCAGAGACTCTGGGAGGATACTAATTCTATCCACTGCCAAACCCATGTTTTATTTGGAACTGATATGAAAGGACCCTGCTGTCAGTTCCGATATATAGAGTATTAGCTACTCGGAACGACTTGACAAATATTATTTCACAGCACCGTGTAAATGTATACTATTAAGTTAGGGTTTTGGACGTGAGAAACGGGCGGGCCAGCGACCAATGGATATCTTCTCAACAAAAGCAAATACACATCTGTTTGGTAAAAGAATCCTAACTGATTTTTTTACCTGATATTATGTGAAGGGAAATTACATCAGAAGCGCGAGCCTATATAGAAGTTTTTGTTCATCGGTTTTATGCTAATAGATATTTTAGAGATATCATTCTTTGTAATTATGATAGTTTAAAGATGGTAACTCCAATAAAGACAAATATAGAAAGGGTTTTAGGCAGGAGATATTTTACGGATATTATTTTTTGAAAAGATGATAGCTCTGATATAGACATCTTCCCTGGCAAATATAGAAGGGTAATTCACTCTAATTCCCTAGAATCCGATCGGTACAGGTTAAAGGTGAATTCAATTCATACCAATCAATGCTTAAATTCCTTGTAGCAGGGTATATTTATCGTCGGAAGCTGCTGCTTTTCATATTGTATTTTCTACTCAACCGTTCCTACTTCCTACTCATTAATTTTTTTGAAGCTGATGCCATCAAAAGTTTCTTTTGACAGTCTTCTTAGAGAAATTAATTGTTGGTCCCTTCCTACTACAAGACACGTTTCTGACGGGTCATTAATGTGTCGCGGAGGTGTTATGAGAATAACAATGAAATATAATTTAGGGGTAGAACACATATAAGTTATTTTAACCGATAATCTTTTTGATTGAGAATTATACCTCATCAATTTCTCTCCAAGCCCACCTATGGACTCCCGGACGGTTTAAGATTTACCACCGAAATCCTTTCTACCTGGTTGACACATGACCAATAGTCTCCCAACAGTCCCTTGACTGTTCCTCAACTATTCCTGACTGTGCCTAAACTACCCCGTAGCAAACTCAACACTATGAGTTGTTTACACCACTTTGCTTCAATGATCACTCAATTATAAGACCTCACTTAAATCTGAGATAACTGAAACTATACAATGAAAAACCCAAAATACAAGTTGTGCTCCCAAGAAAAATATTCACCCGCTTCAGCCATTTTCAGCACACCCGCTTCAAATGAAGTTAATTCTCTTCTATAGGAGATGTTGATCTCCTCTCATTAGTTGACTCCAAAGTTGGTTCATAAGTCTTCTGAAGTCCAGCTTCTTGACGGCTGTGCCACTGTCACACCAAAAGTTGGGACCACCGAAGAGATATATCGCTGAAGACAAAATGAAAAATTGTAAGCAGACAATGACTGTTGCTTTTTTCTGCAATGGTTTTGTCTTCTTCTTCTTCTCTTGTCTCCCATGCGTCTGACTTCTTGATCTCAAGAGATCAAATCTTATGGTTGACGTTGTAGAGCACTGCTAGCATGAGTAACGGACTTCCTGCATGAGTTCCATGGTATTATAGTGAGTTCTAGTGATGAGACATTTCAAGAGTATCATTCTAGCTGTCATGGACAACTGCCCGACAGGGCACTAGTCATAATGGAAGGACCCACTTGTAATCTTGCATACAAGCGATCCTGATAATCTTCTCTTGTTGAACCACCTTGTCACCTTGCAGACAAGGGATCCTGTCTCTTTTTTATTGAAACACTCAAGTGAGAACATTAAATAACAAAGATAGTTTGTTGTCATCAAAACTATAAGAAACTTGAGTTAACAAGTTCCCCCTTTTTGATGATTACCAATCCGAAAACAACAAAAGAACAAACTAGCTAAGTGTTTACAAGTGAATTTCAAGTTTGAAAATTTTAACTCCTGAGAGGGGATCCCCCTAAGATGGTTCTTCCTGAGTTAGATGAGTGGTTTGCAAGATAAAAAAACACTTAATCATTTTCTCAAGGATAAGCAATTCAAGAACAGTTACTCAAAAAGTTAAGTAAGGATTTTTGTCCCCCTTTTGCCATTAAAAAAAACAGGGGGAGTGAGCTAAGTAAGCATTGAGATTCAGAGAATATTAAAATAAAATATGTATTAATTGATTGAAGACTAACAGTACAAAGTCAGAGAGATCATTTGAAAATCTAGCCTATCATTAAGTTGTCTCTCAGGTGTTTCTCAGGCCTCTAGCAGGCATAGAACACTCAGAGCAGATATTGGGATATGTACATTATTACGCCTTGAGCCAGGTCTAGGACATGGGGCTCAAAGGACACGACTCTAATGACATTTAAAATAAGTAACACTCCCTGATCTGTAGTATCCTGGCCTGTTGTTGACTTGTGGTGCACCAGTGAGAGTGATCTTTTCCTTTTCTTGGTCGACAATCTAACTGTCTGCCTTATCTCTGATTTAGTTTCATCGCTCCTGGAAACCTTAGGAGTTTCCTTGATGATCTTTCCCTTTGTCTTGATCCACACTTTAATTGACATCTCTAGGATGATGTTAGCTTGGACTATTCGGGGATAGGGATGGAGTGGGCTGAGATCAAGATCATTCTCAAGCAAGGCTTGAGTTACCACACCACCATGAATTAGACCCTGGTTAACCGCCAACTTTCATCTAAGGTAATCAGGATCATTCTTGGAAGATCAATCTTCTGGAAAGTCTTGAGAGAACACATCAGCTGAACATCCCGAGCACATACAATATGCTTCCTCTGGTTGAACGAGGCGATGTTGTGGACAAGGATAATGTGATGTATCCCATTGCTGTCTATCATGATGTTGTTGGGAAAGTTTTGCACTGGTCCTCCGCCAAACTTACGCACCATCTGTGCCGCCTTGCTGCAAAGAGATGACCCGCTCGTCTCTTTGGACACCACTAGCCCTCCTGTCTTCAGAAGAAAGGTTTGAGCTATCCAGCTCTTACGGGTTGTGATCAAAGTTTCCTGCACTTTTAAGACTAGGTAGGGGTCGTCATCTTTTTTCCTGAGTGGCCCTAAGTACATCACATGCTGCTTCAGCAGTTTAGGGTATACCGGGTATGTTCTGTTGAACATCTCCAACCAACCTTGAAACCGGAGCATCTCTACTGTTTTCATCAAGCCATGCTCGGTTAGCCATTGCACATCCACGGTCTTGGATAAGACCGGAAGTGATTGCTTTCCTACGTTTACTGCCTTGATCTGTGATGATTCCCGTTCTTTGAGCTTTTCCATTGTTTCCCTTTATTCAATGACTTTCTCCTTTCCTTTAGCTTTTTTAGTCAGGCTCTCTCATGCTCCAAACTTACGACTGGTGACGTGTCCTTCGGACTAGCCTCGTGCTCTAGTGACTAGTCCCCGATAGGTGAAGGACTAGTCATGGACGGTCATCAGATTTGGCCACCTCTGTCTCTCATTCCACTTTTTGTTCTACTTCAAGCGCTATTTGGAGCACTTGCTGCATCGTGTCCTCTCCTGCTTCCTCTTTTTCCTCTTCGTCGTCGCTGGAGATGAAGATTTGCTTTGGTGGCCCCTTTTTCTCCTTTGGCTCATCGAGTGTACCAACAATAACTCCCCTTAGAAGAGTCGGGCAACAATTCTGGATATGTTGGCAACAAGTCATTAATTCTCTCTATTTGGCTAGTTATTGTTTTGGGAGGTGTTTATTCTACTAGAGTTCGTAGGGATACTCTTGGTTTAGAGGCCTTTATAGAGGAGGCTTTCATGGTATCTTTGGAGGTTGAGGAAATTTTTGATTTTGATGCTGATGTTTTGATGAAGGCAGAGGTTTTTGTTGAGTAAACCGAGTCCTTTTACTCGGATATATCAGTTTTTATGGAGTTTGGATTTGAGAGATAGATTGGGGTACATAAAGGCTGAGTTTGATTGAAGAGTTTTGAATGATTTGGTTTCCTATGGACATGTAAAGCTCAGTGTAGCGTAGCTCTTGTATTGTGAGAGGCTCTTAATAAACAAATTTGAGCTTCAATTGCTTCTCTTCTTGCTCTGATAACCGACTAGGCTGTGTGGATGTCAAAGAAGATGTGGCTGGGATTTTTATGACTGTTTTCTTTGGACTGGTGATTCTTCCGGTCTTACGGGAGCCTTCTCAGCTTTTAGACTGTTTGGGTGTCATTTCTGTTGTTGATGAGTAAGAATTTGTGACTATAGTTCAGGGAATATCGTTACTAGGGGTTTTCAGGTTCTTTGATGGTTAAAGTTCACTAGCTCACAAGATTTGAGAGAGAGATAGATAGATAGATAGAAACTTCAAGAGTACTTTTAGCACAAAAGAGGTATAGAAATTTTGAGAGTGAAGTGATTTGTGAAAATCGCTTTCCATCTATTTCTACTATTTTAATTTTTAGGCAATGGTCGGTAACCCTTCAACGAGCGTTGACAGATAGCTGACAGAGTGCTGCCAGGATGCCAACAGCTAGTTCAGCGGTTATCTATGACCGGTCACTCCCCTATTGGGCAAGGCCAAAGTCTAACGGACGGATGGGTTTATTTTTACCATTGAACATTTACAATAAAAATGTCCTATTTTTCCCTTACTCTATATTAAAATATGATTTTTTTCTCCTATTGTTAATCACCAATTTAACAATCATAGATAGTCAAATATTACTGAATGACATGGGCCCAAATAGTCACCGACCTGTCCGCCGACTAACAACTAGATCTTGAATCTCAACTTTAACTTGCGAATATCATGTCCAGATCGTTCACCATCTTGGTAAATTTCTCCCTGCTATATGGCTTAATGAGAAAAATCTGCACCATCCTCATTGGTAGAAATGCACTTTGCAAGTTGGACTTAAACACTCCGCAAGTTGGACTTAGGCATGAATGAAAGAAGATATAACTCCCCTCCCACTCTAGTCTACACTTAACTCTTTCAATGAGCGGGATTTGGGACCTAATGATATTTGGGCCCATCATCACCAATGAATTCTCTCCTATGATTCTTCATGTCGGGAATCTTTGGAAGCCTCGTTGATGCCGGTTCCAGATTGGGTTTGACCCGAGCTTCTGATCCTTGATAATGGTGATGTTCTTCATATTTTGGTGGTGGCTTGATGATTGTGGTGGTAATAGGAGTTGGAAAACTTGTTTTAGTGGTGATTTTAGTGAATTTTTTGTTCCGATCAGGGCTCGGGAGTCCAAAATATTGGTACTTTGAGATGGCTGAGAGTTCTGGTGAATTAGGGTTCATGTGGTCATGATCTAATCAAGGGATAAGGTCCCTTGTTTAGACAACACTAAAGATAGAGTAAATTCGGTACAAATAGAAGTTTACTGAGATTTGTTCAGGTGACTTCTAGAAGGAATCTGGCTATTAAAGTTTAGTTGCATGTAAAAGAAGATATTTCTGATTTTTCTAAAGAAATTTAGAATTTTTAATAAAGGAATATTTTTAAATTTAGTTTCTCATCAGATCTGTTCGGAAATTACTAGGAAATTAGTAGACAATGAAAAATTCAAAATTTGAATGCCATTCTGCTCTAAATGTCATTCTTTATCATGTGTTTAAATTTCAAAGCATTCCCAGTTGATTTGAGTCATTTTTGGAGGAGAGAGGAAGTTTTTTAGATGGCTTAAGAGCCTTGAAAATTACGAAAATGCCCCTCGTGATGATCGAGCTGTCAATGTTCTGAAACATGCTAATCAACCCGGGATTCTGCGCCCTTTGATCAAATTACCCTTTATAGCCCTTGTGCCTTAAGAGATTATCTTCCAGAAGGTCAAAATTTTGGGTATAACAGGAACTTAATATGGCCAAAAATGAGGGATGAAAATGGATTATTATGGCCTAAGAATGAACCTAAATCTACACTAACATATTTGGTTAAGTTCACTAATGGTTCATCGGTTTAAGTGTTGATTTTTACTAGGTATAAGTGGTTTTAAGTAAAAAAACAAACCTTGGAATTTAAGGGTGTTATTATGTCTAAAAATAGACATGTTATTACAGACATTTTGAAGTACTAAAAGATTAAAATTATGGGTTGTATTATGGCCAAAAGTTATTGCTAGTTTTATGAGCATTTTGATAGTTTTAAATGCTTCCAAAAGTTAAGGTTATTATGCATTAAGTTGAGTGTAAAAGTCTAATGTTTTGAGGGCAGTTTGGGTGATTAAAAGACTTCAAAAATCTGGTGGAAAAATAGTTATGAAAATTAGGAAGTGTTTCGAAGAAGTTAAGGAGAAACTTTGGTTAAAATGTGATTAGAAGTTTATTTGATGATTTGGTAACTATATGATTAAAGGGATAGGTATAATTGTACAAAAATATAACGGTTAAATAGGTAAATATTAATTAGCCAAAATTTTAAAGTTTAGTTGGGTAAGAAATGATAAAATCTAAGTTTTAATAAGCTCTGGGAGTAGAATGTAATCTTTAGAAAACTTGGGGGCCAAAATATAATTTCAGACAAGTATAGTGTAAGGTAGTAGAAATTGAGTCAAATCTATATGGGATTAGGGTTTTGACCAAAAGTAAGAAAGAAAAGGTTGGAAATTGAATTAAGCAAAGATTGGTGGTCGATTTGAGATTTAGGAAAGTTTAAGGGGTAAATCCATGAATTTAAGAAAGTTTAGGATGAAAATCGAAATGGACATATTAGCGTTGAAGACACTTGTTTTGGAAAATTTTCAATCCTTACTAGCACTTTGATTTCATACACCTCATCATAGCCACGTTTGGCATATTTTCCAACAATTTCTTGCTTTGGACAATTTTCAATCCTTACTAGCACTTTGATTTTATACACCTCATCATAGCCATGTTTGACACATTTTCCAACAATTTCTTGCTTTAGACAATTTTCGATCCTTATTATCACTTTGATTTCATACACCTCATCATGATCACGTTTGGCATTTTCACAATCAGTTTTTATCACAATCATTTGCATGAAATCTTTATCATTTCATCTTTCAGTACAAAACTCATCAACATAAAACTGAAGATACAAATTCTTCAGAGATACATATTCTCACCCGAAGATACAGATTCTTTGGAGATACAAATTCTCACTCATAGATACATATTCTTCAAAGATACAGATTCTCACCTGAGTAGAAGAACTCACCCGAGTCGTAGAACTCACCCGATTAGAAGAACTCACCCGAGTAGAAGAGCTCACCCGAGTAGAAGAACTCACCCGAGTAGAAGAACTCACCCGAGTAGAAGAACTCACCCGAGTAGAAGAACTCACCCGAGTAGAAGAACTCACCCGAGTAGAAGAACTCACCCGAGTAGTAGAGCTCACCCGAGTAGCCGAACTCACCCGAGTAGCAGAACTCACCCGAGTAGAAGAACTAACCCGAGTAGAAGAACTATCCCGAGTAGAAGAACTCACCCCAATAGAAGAACTCATCTAAGTAGAAGAACTCAACCCTACACCACACAACTTTTCAATCATTTTCAGGTTCCTGACACCTTAAAATGCTCGGCTTAATTCTTTTAACTTTAGGTAGTCAACTCTTTAGAATATATTGACATCATTTTCATCGTTTAGGTAGTCAGTGCCTTAGAATAGCTTGAAATCATTTTCAATTTAGGTAGTCAGCGCCTTAAAATAGATTGACATCATTTTCACCGTTTAGGTAGTCAGTGTCTTAGAATAGCTCGACAACACATTTCATTCATTTTAGGTAGTCAACGCCTTAGAATAGCTTGACAATATTTCATTTTATCATTTAGGTAGTTAGTGCCTTAGAATAACTTGACATCATTTTCATTTTAGGTAGTCAGCGCCTTAGAATAGCTTGACATCATTTTCACCGTTTAGGTAGCCAACGCCTTAGAATAGCTCGACAACGCATTTCATTCATTTTAGGTAGTCAGCGCCTTAAAATAGCTCGACAACATTTCAGTTTATCGTTGGGTATCAGTGCCTTATAATAGCTCGACACAATCCATCCGTTTCTGATAAAGCACAGGGTCTTTTAAGATCCAAAAATTTTGTGGTATCACTCAAGCATCAACTAGACTCTTCATATCCATTCCAAGGTCTAGTTGATGGGGAGGAATCTGTTATACCCAACATTTTGACCCCCCGGGTTAGAGTCTCTAAGGCATATATGTTGCAAAAGGTATTATGGTCAAATGATGAGGAATCTCAATCGATCGCCGCGTTCCGGAGCGTTAGTGACAGCTTAGTCATCCTGGGGGGCATATACATAATTTTCAAGGCTCTCAAGCCATACCATAAGCTTTCTGTCTCCTTCGAAAATGACTAAAGTCAACTCATAATGCTTTGAATTTTTAATACATTATAGAGGATGACACTTGGAGCATAATTTCCTTGGAATTTTGATTTTTTTGAATTTCTAATATATTTATAGTAATACTTTATTGAATTTGACGAAAAATTGAATTTAAAAATATTCCATTATCCGAAAATTCTAATTTCTCCTTAGAAAAATAAAAAATATCTTCCTCTACACATGGGTAAAATTTCATAGCCTAACTCACTCCAGAAATCACTTGCCCAAATCTCAGTAAACTTTGGTTTTTACCGAGTTTACACTATCTTTAGTATGCCTATATAAGGGACCTTAACACTTGAACAAGACACAGCTCCAAGAACCCTAGAACATCCAAACACCCAGCCATCTCCTTCTTCCCATGTTTTGAACTCCCAAGCTTCAATCAAACACCAAAATTCCACTAAAATCATCATCAAAACACATTTATCAACTTCTCCAACCACAACAGTCATCAAACAACCATCAAATCACCATAAAACGTGAAGAACAACCTCAATTCATAGGGGTCAGAAGCTGGGTTCGAGCTCAATATGGGATCACCACCGACGAGGTCCCAAAGATTCTCGACGTAAAAAATTACACCAATCTGATGGTAAAACAAGTTAGAGTTTAGGTTTTTCAACTCTCCTCGACTTCATTAACTTTATGTTAAAATTTGGGATCAAACCCACTTTTTATGACTCCTGAATTGACGTTTATTTTTGTTTCTGCCTAATAACGTTTTGCTAAGTTTCATCATTATTTCGAATTCAAACTGAAATCTTTTGATCACTAATATATTGGAATCTTTCACGCTACACACCCATAAATTTTTAGCCGAAAACACCACCGGGAAATGCACGAACGCCATTGTCCGTAGCTAGTCTGTGCCATCAGACGGGCCGTCCGGGACCTCGGACGGCCTGTCCATGGCCACAGACAGCCTCAGACGGTGGTGGGATTTTAAATTTTTTCAAATTTAGGGATTTTGCAAAGCATTTCTGGGCCACAAACCCTGAACTCTCTTTTCCTAATTTGAACCCTGAACTCTCCTTTCTAATTTACCGTAGGTCAAAATTAGGTGGCGACTCTAAATAGGTTCCAGTGAACTAACTTAGGCTTTAATAATTATAGTTATGCAACATAGTTATTAATATTAGGTTATAAGTGGACCTAGAACCCGACTAGATCCTAATCAACACGAATCAACATAGGATAGTGGTTCAAAAATCAAGGCTCACAGAATCACGACTCTACTGGGGACAAACTCTTAATTTTAACTTGTTAAATCATAGGAAAGAGGGATTAACTCGAAGATTATTTTTTATGGCTTTTATTATGTTGTTTGTTTACTTTCATGTGTAAATTTCTACAATCTTGCATCATGTGAGACCAAGGGTCCACGTAAACCGATCTTACCCCAGGACCCACCTTAGGCGACCTCTATCAGGGACTGACACCTTTTAAGGTGATGTGAAAAAGTGGGATAAAAGCGGAGGATGTCGTCTAACCACACCCCCTTAATATCTAGGCTTTAGCCCCAAGCATTTTCCTGGTAGTGCCCTTACCGAGCCTAATGTATTGTCAGTCAAAGACCCGACCGTAGATGCACACCTCACGGTGATGTGAAAAGGGTGGGGAAGCCCAAAAAGAATAGCACACAAGCCCTATTCCTTTGTGTTGACCAGGACCCAAGCCTCAAGCACCTCTCCAAATCGATCCATACCCGAATCGGTTGAAGCATCAAGTGAGGACATGTTAAACTTGTGTGAGCCTTGTTTTCTTGTATGATCGGCCCACTACCAAGCCTATGAACTGATAGGAACCTTTCGTACACCAAATTTAAACCCGAATTTGCGGCTTTATTGTTTGCGGCCTAAAGGCCTTATTTGGTTTACTATGTGAGTCATTTGGGCTTTGGCATAAAAGTCTAGATTCAGGTGATTTCCCTTTTGGCCTAATTTGAATTATCCATTTAATTCTAGGCCCATGAAAAAGGAATTCACTAAAACCTGAAGTAATCCACAAGACTTGAAAATCAATCAGGCCATTCCATCAAAAACATTTCAGCCTAAAGGTCCATTCAAGTCTAGGTGAATGTTTTGGTTCGGGTCTTGTCTCAAAATCCTAGATCAAGGTATCATCCTTTACGCCCAATAAGAACCATTCGTTTTTTGTTTCAGCCCAAATTCCAATTCACATATAGAACATGGTTTAGAAATCATTCTGGCCCATGCATTTTACTTCTAACACAAACACACTCCGGCCTGAGTGCCATATTTTCTAAACACTCTGACCCCAAGTGGCACATTCTCTAACCAAATCCGGTCTAAGTGCCTCATTTCTAGTTAGGATACATTCCCAGCTCAGATTTTCCAAGAACCTACCCGGAATTTATGGACGAGACGAAGAAAGCAGTCGCGGTTATCTCAGTGACACCCCGACAATCAAAAGCTCAATACTTTAGCATGTCGGCATCAAATGGTTCGGCAGCGTTTAAATTCAATAGAAAGTCTAGGGTTTAGATGCATTGTACTACATAACCTGCCATGACATCAACTTTCAAGTACATCTTTCAAAAGTTTTCAAAGACTATTTTACTAAAATCATCTTTTTCACAAGCAAACGACTTTTCCAAGTATGAAAATTTTTAAATGTCTTTTAAGATAGGATTCATTTCAAAGCAATAGAGCACATTGATTTTCTTTATGTTCCTAAAGGGATGAATATGTTATGCTCAAACACCATAGCTTGTCCTAAAACATCCAAACAACCCACAAAGTAGTTTCAAGCCACACTTGTCAAAATTGTCATCACGAATCATCCTAAAGTTGACCCAACCAAACACCACAAGTTTCACCATTCAACCACAGATAAATCACTCACCCCACATTTCCTCACACACAGTTGTCCATTTATAAGAAAATCACCAACAACACAACTCCCCATACAAACCACCTATCCTCATACAATCCACTAACAACACAACTCCTCATACAAAATTTGTCCATCCTCAAGCAAGTCACCTTCTCACACAAAATCATAATTCCACAAACAATTCATTACCATGCACCTCCACATGCAAAAAAGGCATTCAAAAGGTTTGTTAAAAATCCCCAAAACAATACCCTGAACCTTAAACCCTAAACCCTAAACCCTAAACCTATGAGTTTAAGATCGACAATGTTTAACTCTTTTGTTTAAATGCATGAACAAGTCTCTTAGTGAAAATTTCATGAGAGTGCCGAGAGCGGTAAAACCTAGAGAGATTGAGCATGTCAGTTTTACTTGACTCTAGTGAGACCACATTCAAAGGTAAGGTAAATGCCATAACTCTGACTGAAGGAGATACTTTGTAAATTTACTCTTAGACCTACGAAAGGTAAGGTAAAAAAAAAAGGGATACACAACTACCAAGAATGACGAAGCACCTAGGTACAGCACCATATAGCCAAAAGCTTGTGAACCCTAACATTAAACCCTAAGCACCCTCGCTGATCCAATATCCTTTTTTGATATTATAAGCTCCATAAAATAGGCAGCCAATGATGAAAAACCGACCCAGTGACCAAAGGAAATAAGGAGCCCGACTCTCAGACAATGATACCATAAATGCCAATAAATGTTAAAATTTTGGGTGATAGCTCTTGTGAATATTTAGAAAGCCAAGCCTGATGATAACCTCAAGAATTTTTTTGCTTAAAGGTGTCAGATTGTATCATTTTCTTCAAATCCATTCCATTTTAACTAAAACTTGGTGGTTTAGCTAATTGTGGAAACTAAGCGGTTTAGCTTGGAAACTTGGGAATGATACAAATGTTCGAAATGATAAGATACGGTACTCCTCTGATCATGCATTTTCAGAAACGAAATAGGCCTTGTTTATCCGATTTTTAAGCCATCGGGGTGCTTTATCACCCATGTAATGACCCTAAACACGGCCTAAACTTAGGGTCGCTACACGCCACACGCTATATTACCTAAGTGAAAAGGGGAAAACCCCCTTTCCCAACGATCTGATCCTATATTCGCTTATCCATGGTCTACGTAGTGTATCGAAAGAGATTTGTTCTTCCTTACCCCTAATCGGTCATAATTTCAGGATTACTTTTACCTACCATCTATATAAAACAATTCCAACAAGTTACCATGTCACTAAGAGAACTGAGCTTAGGGAGAGAGAGCTTTTAGGAGGATAATAGAATGGAGAAAAGTTAATTAAGTTCTGATTGCATGCCTTATTGCGTGGGGGGTGATCCCCTATTTATAGTAATTTCCTAAGTTTGCCAGCCTGTCTTTCTTTCACTAGGCTGTCACTAAAATATCTAAAATATCTTATCCTAACTTTCATATCCCCCGCCTCTAATTATCCGACTGGGCACAGGCGCCCAGTCGCTACTTTTACTTCTGTTTTAGCTACTTGACCGGTCGTAGGCGTCCGACCGTTATCTAGACTTATTTTGTATTTTTGGCGACCGGTCACAAGCGACCGGTAGCTTTTTGTATTTGCTACATGAGTCTAGCGACTGGTCACATACGCCCAGCCGCTTTCTTTGTGTTTGCCCTAAGTCTTGGGGCTGGTCACAGGTGACCATATTTTCCCTCTTCTAGGCGTATACGTTCGGTCATAGACTTTCGGCATAACCTTGACCTTTTATTTGGATGCCTGGTCATATTTGCCCCTCTTCATCAGTCCCACAAGTTCTACTTTTGAAGTTCTGAAGAAAGTGGAACTTCTTGCGATTGTCGTGGGTTTGTTGAGAAAATTTTTGATTTTCCTCGAGGTTTTTGTGGGGGCGGCGCCTACCTTTGTCCTTGCTTTTCTATTGCTCTCTTTCTCTCTCAGTCCCACAAGTTCTCTTTCGCTGCAACAAAAAGGAGAACTTCTAGTGGTCTGTGCCGTGCTCGTGCCTCTGCTTCCGTTATGCGCGTGACGTGCACAACAAAGTTCACAGAGTTTTTACGTGCGCAACTCTGCTGGTGTGAAATTTGCAGTCTGTCTTTTTCTGCAAAAAATGCCTTTTTGTTTGTAATTGAAATTTTTAATTATTTTAGGATGAGCTTTTTACTGCTTTTAAGGTGTTTGGAAGCCATAGATTTTCTCTCTCATCGCTCCTGCTTCCAGATTTTGGTCTTTCTCTTCCTTTTTCGAGAATTGATTTTCGTTCGTCTTCCTTCCTTCTCGTTCTTCACACTTGTCTCGCTTTTGCTCTGCTATGGCTTCCTCAAGCTCATCCAAATCTAAGATTGCGCTTACCTCGGCCTTCGAGGCGGTGCAGGGTACAAAATTAGGTGAGAAATTATGTACTTTTCTAAAACCCATGAATCCTTTTGGGGAGAATCGGGAACTGTTGCCCAGCTCTCTTGATGTAAAATCCCTTGATTCTCTGCTTTCAAATGTTCAGGTCCCACTTGGGACCAAAATTTACCTTCATGCTTCCGATGCTTACTCTTTTGACGATTTTGGCCTTGGCTATGTCGTATATTCTTTTTTCGGGGGATGACGATTCCTCCGCACCCCTTTGTCCTCGACTTTCTTGCTTAGAGATGTTGCACTCTTATTCATCTTCATTCGAAAGCGGTGGCTCAGCTTCATGCTTACGTGGCACTCTGTGCTGAGGCAAAGGTTGCACCCGTCGCAACTGAGTTCATTCAATTGTTCACTAGTCGGGTTGATGCGGGCAGCCTGACCATCACCAGCCGTTCTGGTTACTTCATTTTTGAATTCAAGAAGTTAGGTCAGAGGTGGAACGACCGGTAGTTTGTTATTGTTCCTCCGCCCGACCGCTTCCTTGGGGTGCCCTACTGCTCTTCGATCACCAAGGGCACGCTCTACGGGCTTCAGTCACCAAAGTCCGAGTACCCCATCCGTTTTCTGAAGAAGGTGAATAAGAAGTGGAGGTTGTGGAGGAGTTCTTCACCAACGCCCGTCTGGCCTTGTTGGTGCATTCCAAAAGTAAGGTCTTCTCCCCTTCGCTTTTTGGTTTTGCTCTTTTCTATTTCCTTTGCTAATTTCACTATTTTCATTGCAGATTTTCCCAACTGGGGGCAAAGGTTGGCCCATTTTGCGAATGGCACCTTGTTTCTTTTAAAGTTGGGAATGAAAATGTAGACTATTATGCGGCACTGGGTGCCACGGAGGATGCGGCTCGTCGCTTGGCGGAGGAGGCTGCCCCTGGTGAGAAAAGAGGTGGCAAAGAAATTGAAAATGCGCCGAAGAGGCAAAAGGTGGAGCAGAATTTGGTAGAGGAGGGGTCTCCAAAAACGCCGGAGACTCGGTCACCTGAAACTAGTAACCAGTCAGGTACTTGGTATATGAGTCTGAATTCTGGTCGTCGGGTGTTTCTTCCTCTAACGCCGGGATCAAACCTCAATCTTTGTCCGTGTGGGGGAGCGAGTCTGCGTGTGCGTCCCCACTTTTGCCCCCCGTTTTATTTTTCTTCATTAAGCTGATGTCATTTAGACCCTTCTCTCGGGAGTTTTTTGTCTCTGCCCCGGCTGCGTTCTACGTTTTTTTCTTTGATTCGTATTGTTGTGCTTTATGGTTTTGTCTGTGTTTTTTTTTTGTAGCTCTTGGGACTGGAGTGGCTGACGCGGCAGGGCTTGCCACGGGGGGAGCGGCTGTCGAGCAAGTGTTCTCTCAAAAGCGCTAGAAGGTCTTGGCGTCAAAAGGGAGGTTGAAGCATATTGCGAAGAGGGTGAAGGCCTCTTCGATTATAGACCTGGATGCGTCCGAGGCACAAGAAACCCCTGTTGAGGAGGAGCATCCGGAGGAAAGCCGTCCAGAGGATCCTGAGCTTCGTACAAAAAACAAGGAGGGTGTGAATGCTTCTTCATCGTCCCCTCCACCTACGGCGAGCCAGTCTTTCTGTGGTCCCTTAGAGAAGGATAGATGGTTTTATCACCGCGGGCGCCCTATGCCCCTACTGGCTGTTTCGGACTCTGTCACATACTTCGATTTGTGGAAAGAGGTGATCCGGAAATCGAACAGTCCCGACGACCTTTTTGCGCCTATGAAGACTATTACGGATGCAAAGGAAAGGTTGAGAGTGGGAGATGGTGGTGCGGATGCAATCATGCGGCATTCGTTCCCGCTTGATCAGGCTCTTGACTACATGTGGCAAGGGATATACCGGGTGCGCATTATGTTTTGGTTACTGTATCAGTAGTCCTTTATCTCTTGTACTCTTCTTCTTATGTATTTGATTTTGTTTTTCAGACAGTGGCGTTTGCACAGCGCAGACCCTGCATTTCAAGCTCCGGTTGGAGGAGAGCACTGCCAAAAATGTCCGGGAGGAGCTAGAAGTGGAGCGGTCTTCTCACCGCAACTATGTCAATGTTGTCTAGACGGAGATATCTAAAAGGGTGTAGGAGCGTGATAAGTGTGAAACCAGCATGGTTTTATTAGTGCTAAATTCTTAATTTATGCAACATTTTGGGTGCTTTCTCACACTTATCCTATGCGTTTCCTGATTCTTACTTTAGGCAAGAACTGATGCCAATTTATATGTTTAAAGTAGAAAATGATGGTGAAAATGCATAGTTCTCCTCATGAGCTTTCCAATGCCGCAAACGGGGAACGAATCGGAGCTAAAACGAAGAATCTGGACCCTGTTGAAGTTTGCGGAGAAAATTAGCACAAATATACACAGATGTCCAGACTTCACGTCCGACCCAGTCACCCGGACAGGCCGTCAGTGGGCCTGGACAGGGGTTATTAACATCTTTTAGTATTTATTGATAAGTCATAGTAGTTAGGATAGTTTTTATTGTAAGTTTGAATATCTTTTATTATTAGTTTGAATAGGATTAGGATCTTAGCATTTATTAGGATAGATATTACGCTTAGCATTTATTGTTAGTTTGAATAACATTTATTGATAGTTTGAATAGGACTAGGATTTAGACTAGTATGTTAGTATAAATAAAGGTTGGGGGTTGTATCCACTGATCCACTCATCGACTCATCCACTGATCCATTCGTCCACAATTCACATTCACATCCCTTCCTGTCATATTTTTCACGCCGCAAAGAAGACTCACACAGAGGAAGCTTGGGCAAGAGAACTCCATCACCACCTTCATCTTCATCTTTGAACCTCCAGCCTTGCAAATTTCAGATCTGGACAGAAGAGTAGATTCGGGTGTTCTCTATTTCCTTTATATGAATTCTCAACTCTTTCCTTCTGTTATCTCTGCAAATATGTCTGGCTAGGTAGGAATTACTCTGGGGGATGGTTGTTTGTAACTAGAGATGACTTAGTAACGTATTTTTGCAGTTACTATTCGAGATTTTATGGATTGTTTTGGATTAAAATATTCTTTGAACTTCTCAATTAATCTCATGAATTAGTTGGGTTATTTTACGAATCTTTTTACAAACTGATCGGTGAGTAATAAGAGGGTCAAATTAATCTAAAAAATCTGTGGAAAACTAAATTGGATGATTATGTTTTCCTTCAGCTGCTAATAATTCTTTACGCCTAATCCACCTATATGTGTTTTGCTTGTTCTGGATTAGAACTCGCATGTTCTGATAGGTGAGCTTTTCTGAAACTAGGATTTAGTGCAGAAAAGAAATTTAAAGAATTAGCCAATCCAAATCTCGAGACAAACTACAGAAATTGCTAAATCTATCTAAAAAAGAAACAACCTGAACCCAGAGTCAGCTCTTCTATATAAATTTCATCACCTTTTTTTAATTGGTATTTTATTCCTTTGCTTAATTTTACTTTAATTTTTCTAAAACAACCAACAAAAACCCTCTTGATTTCCTGTTGATTTTAGGATTAGACTTATTTTCTTTCGAGTCCCACGGTTCGATTCCCGGTTGCTTTGCTATTCCTATATTACTACGACCGGGATTTTTGCAACCCGAAGGCGTTTGATTTATTAATTTCTAGGATTAATTTCATAGTTTTTAGTAGATCAAATTTCTTGTTTACAGAGCGGACGCTAACGCTGAAGAAGGAACTTGACAACGCCCGACTGCTGTGTACCAAGCGGAGCGATGAGTATGAGGCTCAACTGAAGCAGCTTAGGGAGGAGAATTTCTCCCTGAAGAACCGGGTGCAGCCCCTGGAGACGGAGGTTGCTTCCTTGAAAAAGGTACAAAGTCAATTTGTTGGGAGGGGTGGAGCCTGGTTGTATGATCTTTCTGACTTGGAGGTATTGCTGGGACAGGCTCAGGTTGCTCATAATTAGGAGGTGAGCGGTCTTATGCATGATAAGTCTGTTTTGACTGAGTGGAAGACCACTTTTGAGAAGGAGCAGGAGGCCACTGAGCATGAGAAAGTTGCTCTTAAATGAGAGAACACCGCTCTTTTCAAAGATAAAGAGAGACTGATTCAAGAACTTAGTGGTCTCTTGGACGAGGGAGCAGTTTTTGATAGGAAGCAGGTCGAGTTTGAAGAGAATTTGAAGGTGATGGAGTGGGCGAACACTGTTCTTGTCGTGGATAAGAGAGGCTGAGCCGAAAACTTAGTGCCCTATCCAATGAACAAGCGGCCACTAAGGAGCAGCAGGCTGTGCTTGAGGAAAAGGTGAAAGTCTTGGAGGAAGAGCTAGCTCTGCTCCGAACGAAAACTCCCAAATTGGAGACGAAGGGTGTGTTGCTCCTCTGTGCTTTTTGTCTTTTTTGCTTGTGCTTGTTCTTACTACTGACTTTTCTTCCTCTTAGGGCCAAACCCGGATGACCTCTTGAAGCATGTCCAAAAGCTTAATCTTCGGATTGATAACCTTGATGCCGAGCTAATTTCTGCTAACGCAAGCCGGGACAAGTACCGAGCTTATCCTTAGAGCCTAGAAGATGAGGTTGCCAATCTTACGGACTTTTCGTGGAAGAACCAGGAGGACCTACAGAGGCAAAGTAGCGCAACTACTTACCTGAAGGAGGCTTTTGCTTCTCAATGCGTGAAGATTGTGAGCTCATGCCGTTAGGTTATCTCGCAATATTTCTTGGAAAAGGGCAAGCTTTTAGACGACAAGCTGTATCAGGAGCTGGATTTTAAAGAGATTGCAAAGATGACCATGTTTCATGACGTGTTTGAGCGGTTTGGTCATCTTCCGGGTGATACATGCTTTGAGTCTGGACAGGCGTCCTTTCTTCCTCCCAGAAGTGTTGTGCCACGAGCCGAGACGGGTCGTTGTCATTCTACTGAGAAGTCCATATCTTCAGAGAGTGTTTCTCGTCTCAGAGATAAGTCTTCCGGGAAAGGCATGGGGAGTCCGGCGGCTGCGAGGGATTCATAGGTGCCCCCTTTTTATCTTTCCTCATGTCTTCTGTAAATAGTGTTCCCTCTGTACTTGTGAAATCCTTTAAGACTTTGTAATGACAAGTGCGGTTAGCTTTGATTTTTTATTTCAGTGCCTTGCATCTTCGGGGTTTTTTTATTGAGTGACCGCATGTTCGGTACTTAGTTTTAATTTTGAATGATGTGCCATCAGCGACTGGCCGTTGTGACCGGTCGTTGCTTTTAAGAAAGGGCTTGCGACCGGTCGTTTAGCGACCTGTCGTTGCTTTTAAGAGAGAGCTTGTGACCGGTCATTGTTTTAAAGAAAGAGCTTGCTACCGGTCGTCTAGCGACCAGTCGTTGCTTTTAAGAAAGAGTGCGACCGGTCATCTAGCGACTGGTCATTGTTTTAAAGAAAGAGCTTGTGACCGGTCGTCTAGCGACCGGTCGTTGCTTTTAAGAAAGAGTGCGACTGGTCATCTAGCGACCGGTCATTGTTTCAAAGAAAGAGCTTGCGACCGGTCATTGCTTTTTTCCTCGTCTTTGCTTTTGATAGCCAAATGATGGTACTTGTGATCGCACCCTCCTAAGAGAAGTTTTTGAAGGTTTTTGATCGGGGTACGACGTGGCATCCCACACCTAATGATTCACCCATCACAGGCGACCAAAGCTCCTAATGTTTCTAGAGATGGGTTTTCCTTTTTCACTCTTAACCGGGTGCGACAACCCCAATAAAGGTGTTTTATTTTTGAGGCGTTGTAGCCTGCGAGACATAGCCTGGGTGTTTCTTTTTGCGGACATAGCCTGGGTGTTTCTTTCTGCAGGACATAGCCCGGGTGTTTCTTTCTGCGTTTCCATGAATAACTTCTCTTTATTAATGTGATCAAGATTTTACACATAACTTTACACATAGAGCTTCTTTAAACATTTTGCATGCCAAGAGTGTGGCAACTCATATCCTTCGGCATTTTTTAAACGGTATGATGCTCGTCCAGTCTTTTGGTGGATGATATACGGACCCTCCCACTAGGGATCAAGCTTCTTGGGCAGCTTGACTTCTCACCAAACTAGCTCTCCCGGGATGAAGCTTCACTCTCTTACTTTGCGGTTAAAATATTTTTCCACTTGGCCCTTGTCTTTTATCATTTCGCTTCTGTCGCTCCTCTCGTTTCCTCGAGTATGTCCAGGTGGTCTTTTACTCCTTCATTATTGAGATGTTCATTGTAGGACTCCCATCGATTTGAAGGAATGATGATCTCGGCCGGGATTACTGCTTCTAGACCATATGTCAGTCGATACGGTGTCTCGCTCGTGGGTCCATTTTCTGTTGTTTGGTAGGACCAGAGTACCTGGTGTAATAGCTCTGCCCATCTTCCCTTTTTGTTGTCTAGTTTTCTTTTTAGTGCTTTGACAATTTGGCCGTTGATATTCTCGACCTACCCGTTGGCCTGTGGATGTACCACTGATGCGAATCGGAGCTCGATCTTCCATTCTTCATAGAATGCTCGAAAATTGTCACAATTGAACTGCATTCCATTATCTATTATTATCGTTTTTGGGAGGCCAAATCTACACACCACATATTTCTAGATAAATTCTTGCGATCTCTTTGCTGTGATGGATACTGTGGGCATAGCTTCTACCCACTTGGTAAAGTAATCAACTGCCACGTATATGAATCTGAACCTCCCGGGGGATGCTTCCGGGAAAGGTCCGACAATGTCCAGTCCCCACATAGCGAAGGGGACCGGTGATAATATTGCCTTTTGCGCGGCTGGGGGGCAGTGTATTTTATTGCCATGCTCTTGGCACCTTGTACATTAACGTATATATTCTTTGCAATGCTCTTTCATTTTTGGCCAAAAGTATCACAGCCTCATGATTTTGTGTGTTGTGGCTCTTTCTCCCTGGTGGTTTCCGCAGACCCCTTTATGTCTCTCTCACGAGTTTATTTCCTTCTTCTACGGTGACACATCTGAGGGCCAGTCTTGCAAATGATCGTTTATAAAGGTACCCATCTTCGAGGAAGAATGATGTGGCTCTCCTTTTTACCGTTCTGGCCTCTTTCTCATTTGGGGGTAACTTTCCCTCGGGTATATATTTCACGATTGGGGTCATCCATGATTCTATTGGGGTGGCCGGTTCTGTGGTAAGCACCTGGGCCTCGTCAAGGCTTGAATTGGCTTTTACTTCCAACCATACTTTGTTCGGAACTCTTTCAGTTATACTTGCTAGTTTTTGCAGCGTGTCTGCTTCCGCATTTTTTTCTCACGGGAGATGCTTTAGCTCGCACCTTGAGAAGTTGGCTTTTAGTTCCTGGACCTTTAGTAGGTACTTCCAGATTTTTTCCTCCTTCACTTCGTATATATTATCACTTTTTATGGCTACCAACATGGAATCTGAGTATATCTCCAAATCGGCATGAGTTGTTAGGCAATGAGATTTCTTTTTTAGAAAGAGGCATATATGTACATTTCTTGTACGTGAATCCTTGTGGATACATTTTCATTGTTCTTATTATTGAACCTGTGGCCCCTAGGGCAGTAGCAACCTCTATCTCTTGGATGATAGCCTCGTATTCGGCTTCATTGTTAGTTACCTCAAACTCTACCCGGAAGACGTAGGTAAGGTCCCGACCGTTTGAGGTCTGAACCACAGATTGTGCCCTTGCCCCTGTTTTTCACCGCACCCCGTTCACCAGGATAATGAAAGGGGTGAGAGGCCTTTTTTCCTCTTGGTCGAAGCTTGTTTCTATTATGAAGTCTGCTAGTGCCCGTGCTTTGGTTGCTATCCGGGGGAGGAAGTGGATTTCATACTGAGTGAGCTCGATCGTCCAACTTACCATGCACCCGGAAGCGTTAGGGTTGTTGGCTATTTGTTTTATCGACCAGTTGGTTCTAACAAAGATTCTGTGTGATTGGAAGTACGGTAGCAATTTTTGGGATTCTATTACCAGGGTAAAGAGGATCTTTTCAATGTTGGTGTAACGTCCCTCTGTTGCTGTTACGATTTTTTTGGTGTAGTAGACGGGGACTTCCTTCTTTTCTTCTTCCATCACTAAGACCGCACAACTGCCTAGTCGGAAACAGATAGATAGAGGTAAAGGTCCTAGCCAGGTGCTGGCACACCCAACTTGGGTAATTCCTGAAGCATCTCTTTGATCTTTTTGAAGGCCTCCACGCACTTCTGGCACCACTGGAACTTATTATTTTTTCTCAAAATGTTGAAGAACGGAATTGTCTTTTCTTGTAGTTTCGAGCAGAACCTACTCAAGGCTGTGAGCCTGCCGTTGAGAGCTTGAACATCTTTGATGTTCCACGGAGGGGAAAGGTTGAGGACATCCTGGCCTTTTTCTGGATCTACCTCGATCCCTCGCTGTCCGACTATGAAACCAAGAAATTTCCCTTTGGCTACCCCGAATACACATTTTTTGAGATTTAACTTGATTTTGAACCTATCTAAGGTATCGAATGTTTCCACTAGGTCCTTCATTTGATGCTCTCTCGATGGACTTCTTACGACTATGTCGTCAACATATGCTTCCACATTGCAGGAGAGCTGCTCCCGAAATACCCTATCGATCATCCTGTGGAAGGTTGCCCCGGCGTTCTTCAGTCCGAAAGGCATCACATTATAACAGAACATCCCTGTGGAAGTTATGAAAGAAGTTTTTTTGAATCATTCTTGTTCATTTTGATCTGGTTATACCCGGAGAATGCGTCAAAAATACTTAAAATAGAGCTCTGGGCAGTTGAGACGATCAGTCGGTCTATTGATGGCAAGGGATAAAAATCCTTTAGGCATGCTTTATTTAGATGTGTGAAATCCTCACACAATCTCCATTTTCCATTTGATTTTTTTAACCATCACTACATTGTCCAGCCACTTAGGATACAACACTTCCCTGATAAACCATGCCTTGAGTAATTTTTGTACCTCCACCCGGGCGGCTTGATCTCTTTCTGCCTCAACCACTCTCGTTCTTTGCCTGATCACAGGATGCTTTGGATCCACCTGTAGGTCATGCTGGATAACGCTTGGGTCTATCCCTGACATTTCCTCTGTGCTCCAAGCGAACGTGGCCCTTCCAAGAATCTCATTAGATGCGTCCGATCTCTACTGTTAAAAGCATTTCCTATTTTAAAAAATTTAGATGGGTCAGATTTTAGATGTACCTCTCTTGGGAGATTATTGGGGGCCTCATATCTTCCGTTCGATTCTCCGGGTGAAAGAGGAAGCCTTTCTTGGAACTCCTAATTTGCTCGAACAGTTCTGACTGTACCCTCCTCCGGGAGGTTCTCCATGATGCGTACTTCACACATCCGGGCTACCTTTTGACTCCCTCTTATTGTTACCATTTAGCCTGATTTGGTCAGATACTTCATTTTTAAGTGGTGAGTGCTGCAGATGGATTTGAAGGCATTTATTCCGAGGCATCCCAGGTACATGTTATATCCTGAGAGTCCAGGTAGAACGAAAGTTGTCAATTTCTATATACGTCGCTCATCTCCCTGCTCCAAAGTGTTGGTGAAGTCCACACTGCCTGTTGACGTGGCAGATATTCCTCCTACAAAACCTCCCAATACCACCGTGTAGGGTTTGATTTTTTTGCTGAGGGATCTCAAGCTTTCTTACGGCTTCTGCCGAGATTACGTTCACCCCAGCTCCACTATCGACCATGATACCTTCCATCATGCAATCGTTTACTTGAGCCCTGATATCAAGTGGATCGTTGTGTGGATATAAGACCCTGTCCTCATCTTCCTCGTGAAGTAGATTGGGGGGAGCCTTTCTCTCCTGGCTATCATTTTCTCAGGGAGCTCTTGATGCACCTCGTGAACGTGCCTTTTTATTTCATTCGGGGTCAGCGGCCCTACTTCTCAGAAGAGTCCTGTAATTTTTCTCGGGGGAGGTTACGTTAGTTTTTTTATTCTTTTGAAGATTTTCCACAGTGTACGAGAAATAAATGAATGTATATTTATTAGGGAAGCATAAACGTATATGCCTTCTCTTTATTTCAGGGTAAAACATTCTACGCTTTAAGGAAAAGATTTTACTTCCCTAATTACAGACATGTGATCACCCCGAGGGATTTACTATGGTCCAGTTCGGGGTGGGTCTCCTCTTCTTGCTTGCCCTGGGGGTATTGACTGTGGGAGTGTTGACCGCCGGATGGTCTCTGCTGCCCCACTTGCTAAATCTTCTTCTTGTTTTCATCGATCGCCCTCAGCTCTTTTGCAAGGTTAGCGCAGTTGATAGTCCTGTGGCTTCGATGCCTGTGGTATTCAAAGAATGCCACCGGTACCTCCCTTGGCTGAGGCTTCTTCGGAGGAGGCAGAAGGCCTTCCCTCACAACGGCTGCGTACTTCCCTGGGTCGATCTGGATCATCGGATAGACCTTCGCACCCGGGTTTTGTAACCCCTAGGGGGGAGTAGCAGCAGGGGCTTTGTAGTAGGGCTTGTACCTTGACCCTCCCTGGGATGAGCTTCCGGCCATGGCTCCTCCCACCTGTCCGCTCTTTTTCTCATTTGCTACCGGGGTTTTGAAGCTGTTTATCAGATCCTTGGCCTTGTTTTCCGCCACCTCGGCTTTGAGGAAGTCGTGAATCATCTCGGCCAGCACCCCATGTGTTTTGGGGGCCTTGGTCACGATTTTCCCGGCAAGCCGAGGGTGGGCTAGTCCATTGCCAAAAGCTTTGATCAAGATTTTTTCGTCTACGTCATCGATCTTGGCTACTTGCTTGTGAAAGCGCTCGCTGTATTCTTTCACAGATTCTCCTTTCTTTTGTTTACATCCATCATCTCTATTGTCTCCCTCTTTACCTCTCTTACTTGCAGCAAAATATTGCTGAAATTCCTCCGTCAGCTGCTTGAAACTGGAAATAGATTGGGGAGGACGGGTAGAGATCCAGCTTAAGGCTCTCTTGGTCAATGTCCCGGGGAATAGATTACACAGGGCGAGGGAACTGATTCCCAGCGTATTCATGATGAACATGAATTTTTTTATGTGTTGGGCAGGATTCCTTGTGCCATCATACTTCTCGATGGTCGGGGCGACGAAATGCGGGGGGAGCTTAGCCTTCCTAATTCTTTCGGAGAAGGGGTAGAGGCTCATGTCGATGGATTCGTCATCCTCCTCTTCGATTATGATTAATGCCTCCGTCAAGGTCTCTTTTTTTCCTCCGTTGCTTCCTTCCGAATCTCAATTTCACAAGAGCTCGATCGCTTCAGACATCTCTTCCCACCTTCGTTGATAGTCTTCGTCTCTTTGCATCAGCTCCTGTTGCAGCAATTCATTTCCCTTTACAATCCTTTCGTTAATCGACCTATTAGGTTTTCAGCATGTCCTCCAAGTCCTTTTTGGATATGGAGTCGGTGACAATCGGATCGGATCGGGTCAGAGCCTTGAGTGCTGTCCTGTGGGGTTTTCCTTGTCCCGGGAGCTATTTTGTACCTAACCTGCAAAAACACAACTTCCGATTTCAGATTACGTCAATCGCTGAGCATTATATATTCACGAGGTGGATTCCTAGTTACTAGATCCAAGTTGTTCTTTTCCCACAAACGCGCCAAATGAAAAGGGGAAAACCCTATTTCCCAACGATCTGATCCTATATTCGCTTATCCATGGTCTACGTAGCGTATCGAAAGAGATTTGTACTTCCTTGCCCCTAATCGGTCCTAATTTATGGATTACTTTTACGTACCATCTATGTCAAACTACTTCGGCGAATTACCTTGTCACTAAGAGAACCAATCTTAGAGAGAAAAGAGAGAGAGAGAGAGAGCTTTCAGAAGGATAATAGAATGGAGAAATGTTCAGTAAGTTCTGATTGCATGCCTTATTTCATGGGGGGGGGGGGGAGGGGGTGATCCCTATTTATTGTAATTTCCTAAGTTTGCCAGCCTATCTTTCTTTCACCAGGCTGTCACTAAAATATCTTATCCTAACTTCCATATCACCCGCCTCTAATTATCCGACTGGGCATAGGCGCCCGGTCACTACTTTTACTTCCGTTTTAGCTACTTGACCGGTCGTAGGCGTCCAGCCTTATCTAGGTTTATTTTGTAGTTTTGGCGACCGGTCACAGGCGACCGGTCGCTTTTTGTATTTGCTACACGACTCTAGCGACCGGTCACATATGCCCGGCCGCTTTCTTTGTGTTTGCCCTAAGTCTTGCGGCTGGTCACATGTGACCATATTTTCCCTCTTCTGGGCATATACTTTTGGTCATATACTTTCGGCGTAACCTTGACCTCTTCTTTGGATGCCCGGTCATATTTTCCCTTTTCACTAAGCTACGCAAGGCTCTGATTCGATTTGCTCAGAAACTCAAATAACATAACTTTATAAATATACCAAAGGTTTAAAAAGGTATGAATCCAACATAATGCCACAAATAACTAACTCCCAAAGGCTATGAATACCAAGTAAAGCCAAATACAAGAGCTCAAAAAAATCCATAATCAAATACATAACAAGCAAATGCAAAACTACTAAACTCCAAGCTTAAAGGATTACCAGCGGTCGATCAATATGTAAAGTAATATGTGTTGTGGAAAGGTGTGAGCAACCATAGCTCAGTAAGCAGCGACCGTCATCAATGAGGTTGCTCAAAAAAGTTGAAATCAGAAGCGAAAGCAGAAGAAATACAATTATAATTATAATTCCCAAATCAGACAGGAGGGAAGTAGATTCTATAGATAGAGTAGAACGCACGGGTTCCCAGTTCAGAAACATTTAAAACTCACAGTAGAGGGGACACTGGCACAAAGCATAACAGTCAGAAAGGGTCGGAGACCCATGGATCTAACAGATCCCTTGGCAACGCAGAAATGACTAAAAGGTCAAAGGGTTCGTCAACCCCACAGAACAGAATGGGAATGACCCAACACTCAGAATGACGTCTACATGGTATACCATGTAATAGCTTGACCCAGCCATTCATGGCTCAGAAGCAACGTCTAGGTCCCAAAACAGAACGGTTGCAAAATAGATGCAAACTTGCAATTAAATGTGCCAAAATATAGAGGAATCAATAGTACAGACATAAGGAAGTATAACCCCGCAAACAGATCACAAAATAGAGCAAAAAAGAACAATTTTGGGCAAAATCAGAGGGGTGTCTGGACATGCGTCAGAACTTGCATGTCTGAACCCAATGCGAAATTCAAAACTAAGAGACGTCCGGACGTGCGTCCGACCTTGCAAGTTCGGACATAGGAAATTTCCAAAAAGTCTAAACATGTGTCCGAACAAACACGTTCGGACACATGCCGAGAGTAAAATGTCAAAAACCTGAGACACGTCCGGACTTGCGTCCGACCTTGCAAGTCCGGACGAAAGACGAAGTCAAAAACAAAGAGATGTCCGGACTTGCGTTCGACCTTGCATTGCCGGACGGGATTTCCAAAAACTTACATGGTGAAGTTCGGACATGTGTCTGAACTTGCAAGTTCAAACACATGTCGAGAGTTAAAACTTGAATTTCATTGTGAGGTGTCCAGACTTGTGTCCGGGCTTGCAAGTCCGGACGTAGTCCGAAAGCGTAACCCATAATCCATCCTCGCACTCCATCCGGACATACATGTCTAGACGGAAGTCCGAACAGAACAAAAACAGAGAAAAACCAGAGGCACCAGACGGCCTGT
Source organism: Limonium bicolor (assembly GCA_023374045.1). Taxonomy (NCBI): domain Eukaryota; kingdom Viridiplantae; phylum Streptophyta; class Magnoliopsida; order Caryophyllales; family Plumbaginaceae; genus Limonium; species Limonium bicolor. The sequence continues at coordinate 168,707,505 of CM041776.1, read as the reverse complement.
CCGGACATACAAGTTTGGATAAATGTCCGGACATCGTAAAAACTGCAATTTCCAGATCAACAGAAAGCACACGAACACAAGCAAAATCACAACCCAAATTAGCAGAAATCACAAAATTCAAAAGGCAATTAACTGTGGGGGTTTACATAACCAAAATGCAATCAAAACCAACATCGAAACGCCATCCAAAACATACACAATCAGAATTTAATCCTTGCGAACTAGTTCTCCCCACATGTGAACTTCCACAACGAATCGAGTAACCACATACCTCGAATGAAGCGCAGAATTTCACAATCCGAAGTAATCTACAACCTCTCGCAGTTCATCAACCAAAACATTACCAACATCCACTGAGTCAACAAGCAGATGTCCCAAAAATAAGAAACTAGAGAAGGAAAGGAAACCACCAAATGATAAAATCTGAATGTCCAATACCTGAATCCGAGAACTAGAGAAGCAATACCGCAGCAGGAACCACAATTCAGGTGCAACCAACAACCACTGATTCAACACATTCAGAATCCCAAAATCAGAAACAGAGGAGGAGTGGACGGGCATAACGAAACCTCAAATATTGTGAAACAAACCTGAAATCGGGAGGGCAACCACACAGCAGAGGAAGAGAGAGTTGAAGGGGAGATGAGGAAAACTGTCGCTCTAAAGACTCGATGAAGAGACACTCCCCACGATTCAAAACCGGAGTAACGTAAATGATCGGGAATTTGAAATAAAATAAGGAATCCTTTCCTTATTTAACAATTAATTAATTACCTTAATTAATCAGAGACAATGACCTCCTCGCTCTTGTCTTTTAAAAGATTGCCATGAACGTCCCGACTGACATAAGATAGAGTAATCTAATTGAGAATAAAATGTAGAACTGATTATAAAATGAAATTCCAAAATCTAGGTTATAATAACCTATCTACTTAAGGTCTCAGAATCTGGGATAGTTGGTCCGACACCGCTACAGTGATAAAGAGAAAAGTCAAGTGACAGAACAATCATCAAATCTACCATAAAATCGTTGGTTATGAAATTCCTAAAGGATGAAAAGTTTTTTAATGCGAAAACGGTTAATTATTGCTTTTGATCATCAGTACGTGGTGTTGAAAGGTATTGTGGAACAAGGAATTACTTCACACCCCTTGTCATCCAAAAGAAAAGGGAAAAAGGAATGAAACTAGTGGAAGGTCCCAAGCTATACCGCGTTTAGTTTTTACAACTAAACTACTCCACGCCTTTAATAAAATTATTCTTTTTCACTGTTTGCGAAAACTGACAGCTAAAAGTAACTTGATTCTTTTGATTATCATTTTGCTTGACTTCTTGATGCCCTTGTTTGCTCCCAAAAGTTCAATACTATGGCTTTAGAGGAAAAATAAATCCGAGAGACGGTGCAAGTGGCAGCTTCGGTATCTTTAATAGCTTCACATACCCCAAATATTCCTCCTTGGTCCCGTTGTCATTCATCACACCCCATGGCCACGTTATAAGCTTTAAAGACTTCTGACTTAGTATTTGTGCGTCTAATCAAGTGAAAATAACAGATTGAAGAAGTAACTCAAATAGATATCAAATTCAATGATCGAGACGTTGTGACCAAGGGAAAAACATGAGTGCAAATGTTTAAAACATTGAGTGTAGAGTAGGAAGCACCACATCAAATAAATCTAAACCCCATGAGAGCAAGACTTGTTTTACACAATTAATTAAAGAATATACTGGGGGCAATCGATCATTCCGATTGATGGCCGTAAGCTTTAAACTCACCTTGCCTTAAAGAAAAATACTGGGGCAATTATTGGTTCCAAGAATTGCAATAACAACACCGATTGAAGCTCAAGAGCTTAAATACCAAAAGCTTAAATACCAAAAGCTTAAAGCTCAAAAGCTTAAAGCCTTTCATAAACTTAAAGCACCACACACTCCCACCAACGGCATGTTCATCTTCTAGGAAACAAGTTGCAGATCTGAAATTTTTTTTCAGGAAATGATAATTTAACTTTCCTTTTCAATAAACAAAATTTTTTTAAACATTACCATGTTTGGCACATTTTCTAACAATTTCTTGCTTTGGACAATTTTCAATCCTTACTAGCACTTTGATTTCATACACCTCATCATAGCCACGTTTGGCACATTTTCCAATAATTTCTTGCTTTGGACAATTTTCAATCCTTACTAGCACTATGCTTTCATACACCTCATCATAGCCACGTTTGGCACATTTTCCAATAATTTCTTTCTTTAGACAATTTTTTATCCTTATTAGCACTTGGATTACATACACCTCATCATAGTCATGTTTGGCATTTTCATAATCAGTCTTTATCACAATCATTTGCATGAAATCATTATCATTTCATCTTTAAGTATCAAACTCATCAAAAAAAAACCGAAGATATAGATTCTTCAGAGATATAGATTCTCACGCGAAGATACAGAAGTCTTCGAAGATAAAGATTCTCACCCAAAGATACAAATTCTTCATAGATACAGATTTTCACTCGAGTAGAAGAACTCACCCGATTAGCATAAATCACCCGAGTAGCATAACTCACACGAGTAGAAGAACTCACCCGAGTAGCAGAACTCACCCAAGTAGAAGAACTCACCCGAGTAGCAGAACTCACCCCAGTAGAAAAACTCACCCGAGTAGAAGAACTTACCCGAGTAGAATAACTCACCCGAGTAGCAGAACTCACCCGAGTAACAGAACTCATCCGAGTAGAAGAACTCACCCGAGTAGAAGAAATCACCCCAATAGAAGAACTCACCCCAATAGAAGAACTCACCCCAGTAGAAGAACTCAACCCCATACCACACCACTTTTCATTCATTTTCAGGTTCATGACACCTTAAAATGCTCAGCGTATTTCATTTAACTTTAGGTAGTCAATGCCTTAGAATATCTTGACATCATTTTCATCGTTTAGGTAGTCAGTGCCTTAGAATAGCTTGACATCATTTTAATTTTAGGTAGTCAGCACCTTAAAATAGCTTGATATCAATTTCACCATTTAGATAGTCAATGCCTTAGAATAGCTCGGCAACGTATTTCATTCAGTTTAGGTAGTCAACACCTTAGAATAGCTTGATAACATTTCATTTTATCGTTTAGGTAGTCAGCGCCTTAGATAGCTTGACATCATTTTCATTTTAGGTAGTGAGCGCCTTAGAATAGCTAGACAACGCATTTCATTCATTTTAGGTAGTCAATGCCTTAGAATAGCTCAACAACATTTCATTTTATCGTTTAGGTAGTCAGCGCCTTAGAATAGCTTGACACAATCCATTGGTTTCTGATAAAACATAGGGTCTTTTAAGATCCAAAAATTTTGAGGTATCACTCAAGCATTAACTAGACTCTTCATATCCATTCTAATGTCTAGTTGATGGGGGGCAATCTGTTATACCAACATTTTGACCCCCCCGGATTTGAGTCTCTAAGGTATATGTGTTGTAAAAGGTATTCCGGTCAAATGATGAGGAATATCGGTTCGATTGGCGTGTTCCAGAGCGTTAGTGACAGCTTAGTCATCCTGAGGGGCATATACGTAATTTTCAGGACTCCTAAGCCACACTATAAACTTTTTCTCTCCTTCAAAAATGACTCAAGTCAACTCAGAATGATTTGAATTTTTAATACATTATAGAGGATGACATTTGGAGCATAATTTCCTTAGAATTTTGATTTTTTGAATTTCTAATAATTTTCTAGTAATTATTTATTGAATCTAGCAAGAAATTGAATTTAAATATATTCCATTATCCAAAACTTCTAATTTCTCCTTAGAAAAATCAGAAATATCTTCCTCTATACATGGTTAAAATTTCATAGCCAAACTCACTTCGAAAATCACTTGTCCAAATCTCAGTAAACTTTGGTTTTTACCGAGTTTAGTCTATCTTTAGTGATGCCTATATACCTTAACATTTGAACAAGACATAGCTCCAAGAACCATAGAACATCCAAACACCCAACCATCTTCTTTTTCCCATGTTTTGAACTCCCAAGCTTCAATCAAACACCGAAATTCCACCAAATCATCACTGAAACACAGTTTTCAACTTTTCCAACCACAACAATGATCAAACCACCATAAAAACGTGAAGAACAACCTCAATTCACAAGGGTCAGAAGCTGGGTTTGAGCTCAATCCGGGATCACCACCGATGAGGCTCTCGAAGATTCCCAACGTAATTGATTGCACTAATCCTGAAGGTAAAACAGGTTAGAGTTCAGGTTTTCTAACCCTCCTCGACTTCATTAACTTTATGTTAAAATTTGGGACCGAACCTACTTTTTACGGCTCACAAATTGACGTTTGTTTTCGTTTCTACCTAATAACTTGTTTGCTAAGTTTCATCATTATATTAAATTCAAATTGAAATCTTTTGATCACTAATATATTAGAAATCTTTCAGGCTACATAACCATAATTGTTTAGCCGAAAAAACCACTGAAAAACGCACAAATGCCATTGTCTGTGGCTAGTCTGTGCCCTCGGACGACCCATCTGGGACCTCGGATGGCCTGTCTGTGGCCACAGACAGCCTCGGACGGTGGCAGGATTTTGAAAATTTTAAATTTAGGGGTTTCGTAAAGCATGTCCGGGCCCACTGACATGCTATCCGTGGTCCCGGACTTTTCAAAATTTTGTTTTCATTTCAATTCGACCTTTCTAAATGATTAGGTTAACTAGGGTCCGTGGTCTCGGGCCTTAGGTCTGTGGCCATGGGCGGATAAAAAATTTGACCTAATTCAACTTCCGAAACCCTAGTTTAGTTAATTTTAGTTTTCACTTTAAGTTTGAGTAAAATTATGTCAAAACTACAAAAAAAATTAGAAACATACGCACTTAGGTTAAAACGACCTCGCAATAAGCTGTAAATAATCTAAGTAGAGGGAAAACAACCTAGAGGGGTAATGAAAGTAATTTGAACCCTAAAAAGTCGAATACCAAGACCCCAAACCTGAACTCCCCTTTCCAAATTTACCTTAGGTCAAAATTATGTGGCGACTCTAAATAGGTTCCAGTGAGCTAACTTAGGTTTTATTATTTATAGTTATATATCATAGTTATTAATCTTTGGTTATAAGTGGACCTAGAACCCGACCAGATCTTAATCAACCCGTATCAGCATAGGATAATGGTTCAAAAGTTGAGGTTCACACATACATTAAAGACCTAAAAGGAATACACATTGAGAACTTATTCACTATAAACCCTAAGATTAAATCTTAGGAATTTAGATTAAGAAAACTTAATCATATGATGAAATATTGGCTATGGTGTGGATGGATCACCTATATCCATATTGAAATTGAAATGAATAACTATGGTGTGGATGTATCACCTATATCCATACTAAGATTGAATATATAAAATATGGTGCAGATGGATCACCTATATCCATATTGGACTCGAGATTTATAAAATCTTGGTTATTGACTTTTTGGGAGAAATCCAAGGTGTTTTTGGTTGTACATTGTGATCACATGAGATGATGACTGAGATCAGGTCCACATATTCTAATGGATCAGATTGACCGTTGGACTGATGCACTACCACTAATGTGGATTCAGTTATGGTGACTCGCCATATAATAGGGATAAGGAGGAATCAGATGCACTACCATTGTATGGCTACTACCGTTGGTATGGCTACTACCGTTGGTATGGCTACTACCATTGGTATGGCTACTACCGTTGGTATGGCTACTACCGTTGGTGACCCTCCATATAAATGGGGTAAGTGGTTGGAAACAAGTCGTCTTCTAACATGGCAACTTGTTAAAAGTTAAAATGTTTGAATAAATAATGTAATAAATCAGTAGTTGAACATTGGTATGAAAAGTCAAGTAACTTTCGTAAATCTTGGAGAACAAACTAGGGGGGTTCGAAGGCCAGATAACGAGAATAGTTAAAATAACTCTCGTACTGTTCTTACCTTGAACTGATTATTGGTTTGGATTGTGTGGTTGAGTATGTAAGGATTATGATTATATATGGTGGATGAGTTATGTGTGGATTATGACTATATATGGTGGACAAGTTATACGTGGATTTGTGATTATGTATGATGGATGAACTATTGAAGTGTTTAAGTTGTGGTTTATGCTTATAATTATGTAAACTGGAATTACATGAAATGGAACTGCATGTTAACTCGACCAATTAACTCAAGGGGGTCTGAGGTTGCATGATAGCTAGCATACTTAGCGGTTGTGCTGGGCCTTTTATGGCAAACATATTTACAAGTATATAACAGAAAATGACGTTGGAGTGTGAGATTGGGTAGATAACACGTACTACCTACATTGTGGATTATATTTTGGATTATACTTTTGGGTTATATTTTGGATTTACGGTTTTGGTAAGATAAACTACTCACATGTAATTTGGGTTAAGTGTAGTAATTTGTGAACTAAATATATCTCTCAATTATCAGATTGTTTTGTTGTATAAGTATTTGGATTCCTTGTTACTCACATGGTTGAGTAATGACGGTAACACCCGTTGTTGTTTAGTTCTTTAAAAATATTTCTGTTGTAGTGATTTACTCAATTATGCTAATTATGGGATTAAGGTTTGACTACGAAGTAGGGGGTGTTATAGTTTCCCTTTAAAATCAAGGGATATTACACACACTATGGGTGTATGATATTTGTGCACAATGGGTGGCATAACCATGACCTTGCTTAGTGGACGGATGGGCATTTCGTAGGTATGTGTCTGACTGAAGATGAGATGATGATCATTCCTTAGAGAAACCGAATTGGTGTACCAACTTATGTTATTTTTCAGAGCTTACCACAATTAACCCTGGAACATCCCCAACTAGAAAATATATCTACAACAAAATACAAAAAACAAAGCTCCACAAAAGAAATGGTCGTTCTACGGTTCAAACTCTATTGGCTGATCTAATCGGAAACAAGTACTACCATGATTACACGAGAGAACCAAGTAAGATAACTTTTGTTTTTTCATATACATTTATTAGATATTTTTGTTGGTGTAATGTTAACTTTATTTAGCATGATTTTGGTTATCTTTCACGTGTTAGATGATACAACAAGGCTTGGTTCCATCTTCTTTGCATACCCTATCTCAAGAGAACTGTTGCACACATTTTCGTATGTCATAGGCATAGATGCAACTTACAAGACATACATCACAAAAATTCCTTTGGTTCAGTTCATCGGCGTGACAAGCGTGGGGAAGAACTTTAGTGTCACCTTCACCTTTCTTGTAACTGAATTGACCGACATGTACGTGTGGGCTCTTAAAAACTTAAAGTTTCTTCTTGGTCCTAGCAATATCTTAACATTCATCACTGATAGATGTCTAGCGCTGATGAACGCCTTGCAAGAGGTATTTCCATAATCACACCATCTTATATGTCGGTGGCACATTAACAAAAATATCCAGGGGAAGGCGGAGAAGTACATGGGGCATAAAGGCAGAGCAGCAGTTGCAGTCAAAATGTGGAATTCAGTTGTGTACTCAAACACATAAGAGATACAACGACCAACTACAAGTATTCAAGGATACATACAAAAACTATCCACCCTTTACCACATATGTGGCAGTAGTTTGGGAGAGACACAAGGAAAGGTTTGAAGAGGCATGGGTCAAGAACGTGATGCACTTCAGGAACACGATGACAAACAGGTACGATTAATAGTCTGATTACTTGTAAAGTTGCATAACCCTTAATATAGAAGTAACATGTTTGCCTAAACATGTGACAGGGTTAAGAGTGCTCACTCTACTCTAAAGGCTAGACTGTAGAGTGCTTGACACACTTTAGATGTCATCTTCTCAAAAATTAACAACCATGTCAACACTCAATTGAGGGAATTGAAGAAGGACTTCGAGTGTGCACGGACGAAAAGCAGAAAGGAGAACACGAGGGTTCCGATTGCTGATCTAATCGGGGAGGTTAGTGTCTTATACTTGGATGAAATAGTCAAGGAGCTTGGTATGGGGGAAACATTGGAACATATAGCTCACTATGTGGGTGTGATAAGATGACCTCCTATGGAATACCATGTACATGTAAGCTAAACAACATGTTGGATAATGGTATCTTATGTTCCATGAGAGATGTACACCATTTCTTGTACACTCTGAGCTGGAAGAATAATGAATCGGAAACATAAATGTTGGACTACAAAGAACATAGAAAATTAGGTGACAAGCTATATTGCTACTAAGGTGACACAATCAGACAATCCGACACTGACGGCGAGATGTTATGGTTACATGCACACTTTTACTCATTGGATCTGTCATGCAACTTAGGAGAACCTTTAGAGCAGAAAGGGATTGGTAGACCTCTAGGGACGTTCAGACCAAACCAACGGGAACCTTCGGCTTGGAAGCGTAACCGACCACGGGTGAGCCAATCCTAACGTATTCTGGATAGTTTGGTGAACAGAAATTGTACTGCAGTTAGTAAAAATCACTATTCATTAACTATAAACTTTTTTTTTTAAAATCAGTAGAGGATATCAATTATTGAAAAAAAGTTGTGTGGATACTTCATTACTTGTATACAAAGTTAACGTGATTTAAAATAATTTCGTACTGTAGTGATTAGTAATTTTGTACTGTAGTAACCCCTTTGTTTTATTCTACACAATGATCAGTACGGTTTGAGGGAGTGAAAGTTGTGGTATTAAGTGATGCTTGGGTTGCTGATGTGCCCATTCTTTTGCATAGCAGATAATCCAGCTGATGTCAGTTGTCAGCTGAAAGTGAGAAAAAGTAGAGGGGAAAAATAGTTGATATGACAATTGATGTATGTGACATACAGAGACAATAAACTAGTTGATCAAATAAACTCAGTGCAAAAGAATGGGGCCTAATTTTAGCGACAATAAACTAGTTGATCAAATAAACTCGGTTTTTTTAACCGAAATTTTTAACCGTTTTAAAAAAAATCGGTTATTCGGTTTTTCGGGTAGAACCGAAATATTATTCGGTTCGGTTTTCGGTTCCAGGGTTGGGTAATTCGGTTTACCCGAATAACCGAATTACATATATGGAAAATATTGGTTAATTCGGTTCTTTTTTATAATTCGGTTCTTTTTTTGTAGTTCGGTTCCTTTTTTGTAGTTTGGTTCCTTTATATAATTAGGTTCCTTTTAAAAAATTGGTTACTTTTTACAATTTTGGTTCTTTTTTAATTTGGTTCTTTTTTATAATTCGGTTATTTCTTATAATTCGGTTCTAACTGAGAACCGAATTAAAAATTTCGGTTTTTCGGTTCGGTTTTCGGTTCGAATCTTTAAAAAATTTCGGTTATTCGGTTCTCGGTTATTTCGGTTTTCATACTGAATTTTGGTTATTCGGGTAGAACTGAACAAAAACCGAAAACCGAACTTTTTTTCTAATTCGGTTTTTGGGTAGAACCGAATAACCGAATGCTCACCCCTAAGCTGACACAAGAAATCATGTTTGAGATTTGATCTAGCTTGTTTTCTTGAATTTTGATAAGTTTTAGACAAAATGTCATAGAACTTAAGCTGATATACAACATTTCGCCTATTATTTTTCTTTTGTTGCAACAGGAAGAATTACATGCAGTACAAGAGAAATGAGATGAGGCAAGCCCAAGTCCCGGAAGAGATTATAATTGATGATAAAGTTGAACTTATAGACCAGTGTACTAGTTATACATTTGATGTGATTTAAAATACAACAAATTGATGTAAAAGTTGAATTTATAAATATACATATATTTTTTTCTGCTGTCTTTGCAGCACTAATGGAAAAAAAATACATTACTAAAAATGTAATAAGATATATACGTATTGAGTATATCAATAAAAACATTTGAAGCACATAACAAGAGTGTACCATTGATACATCTCGGTTTCAGATTGTGGATACAATTACCTATGGGGTGAAGGACCATGTCTATATATATTGTTCGTTGGTAATTACAGATGGATGATGTCTCTTTAATAATCCATTGTTAATTACCAATAGAAAATTCTTCACTAATTACCGATGAATAGAATCCTCGTTAATTAGGGATAGATAAAAATTCTATTCGCTTAATTACCGACGGATAGCATTGTTCACTTCATATATGATAATTAATGACGGGAGTTATTTTTTCTTTCTGTTGCGCTATGTTATGTTCTGAGATTTCAAATCATTCATGGTCATAAGGATAAACAAAATACATTGTGGTCAGTTTTGCTATAGTAATTTCACAGCCATGATTGCTCGCTTCTTCCTCGTTATTTCATTGTTTTTCTTTCCTTAAGGGGCTAACATTTCGGTACCTGAAATAAAATAAACGTATGACAACAATTGGGTCTTTTTTTTTTTGATAATTGCTGGCTACGCCAGTTACAAGGCAATACTTTGGCAAAAGCCCTTCTCGCCGGAGGAAACATAAAGAAAATAGCAACTTAACAGAACAAGAGACTAAATAAGTTTTTTTGAAGAAAAAACAACATGTGATGGGAGGTGGATGTCTGTGCGACACCATTCCAAGCTGGTACGCTTGATTGAATCAGCCAGTTCCGGCCACTGTTGGGATGTGCCTTCGAAGACCCGCATATTCCTTTGGTTCCAGATGGTCCATAGTGTGTTAAATAGAGTGGCATGCCAGAGATTAGATGCATAGAGCGAGGCACCATACCATGCCAGGCTAGGAAGAAATCGAGGGGGGGAGTGAGGGGGTGTGAAGATAACACCCCACCAATTGAGTATTAAGATCCATAACTTCCTTGTATCTTCGCAATGTAGCAGATGTCTGACCGATTCACATGCTTTACCACAAAATACACACAAGAGCTGCTGCAATGGGATGATATTGCGTTCGAAAAGTATGTCCTTTGTGTATAGCTTTTCTTGGAGAAACATCCAGACAAACAATTCAATTCTTGGGGGGCATACTTGTGCCAAAAAATCCGACACCAGACAGTAGTATTAGGTTCTTCCCAGTCTGCCGCCTCCTTGTAGAACGAAGATGCTGTGTAACGGCCATCATTCGATGCAGTCCAAGTCAATCTATCCTCTTCAGCTGTCTGACTGGATGGGCGTGGACTATCTGCGCTGAGAAGATCCAGCATATGCTCAACCTGTGCTCTCTCATACAAGAAAAGGGGTCGACGTCATAATAGGTTCCAGGACCAATTATTTCCATTCCAGGCACCCACTTCATCGATGGTAGCATATTTTTGCTCATTGACTAAATATAATCTTGGGAAGATTTGTTTAACAGTTTGATTACCTATCCACTTATCCAGCCAGAAGCGAACACTCTTCCCGTTAAGCACTAACCATCGAAGGTGTTGTTGCATAATGGCTTCGTGACTTGGACGCCATTGCCCGATGGAGAGAATATTTTTCCACAGCCCTGCACCTTTAACTTTTGTCCATCGATCGTCAATAATTGGAAGTCGAATATCCATGGCATAAATCGAGCAGATGATATTCTTCCACAATTTCCCATCCTCCTTTTGAAACTTCCACCACCATTTGAAAAGAAGAGCCGCATTCTTTGTCTCTAGATCATTAATTCCCAGACCTCCCTTTGACTTGGGTGTCGAAATCGTACTCCACGCTAGAAGTGGAATACTGCGGCGGTTACCTTTGTACCAGAAGAAATTACGTTGCAGTTTGCATATTTCTTTAACTACCCCTTTTGGGATTTTGAACAAACTTAAATAGTGCAGGGGTAGACTTTCCAACACTGAACGGATCAGGACTAGTCGTCCAGCTTTTGACAATGATGAGGCTTTCCATCCTGACAATCTACTGGATATTCTATCAAGAATAGGTCTCCACGTAGCTAGTCGCTTTGGGTTTGCGCCGATAACAAAGCCCAGGTAGTTTATAGGTAGCGGTAGAATTTGACAATCAAAAATGTTATGGATAATTGCTGCAGTATCCGGTGCCGGGTTGACGAGTGTCGCCGCTGATTTATGCCAATTGACTTCTAAACCCGACATCTCTGTGAAGACATCAATACATTGCTTTACCACCTCTAACTCATTTCTATCTTCATTACAGAAAATCATTGTGTCATCCGCATACTGGAGATGCGAGACGACAACTTTATGCGCCCCAATGATAAGACCTTTTCTGAGTCGATATTGAATTGCTTCTTCAAGTATCCATCCAAGGCATTCCACACTTAAAACAAATAGCAAGGGGGAGAGAGGGTCTCCTTGTCTCATTCCTCTCCTGGGCTTGATGGGAGTAGATGGTACTCCATTTATGAGGATGGAAATGATGGACGTTGAGATACATTCTTCTATCCAACCCTTCCAAACTTCATTGAAACCATATATATCCAGCATACGTATGATAAAATCCCAAGAGAGGCAGTCAAAAGCTTTAGAAAAATCTATCTTGAGGAGTACCCCACTTTTATGCTTGTTTTTCAGCCATGTGATTACCTCGTTAGTGATTAGGGGGCCCTCCGCGATGTGTCGTCCTTTTATGAAACCAGTTTGTGTACCTTGAACCAGCTTACTCAGCACTCTACTCAGACGAGAGGATAATATCTTTGCAATGACTTTATAAATTGACCCAATCATACTAATCGGTCGAAATTCCTCTACTTTAGTTGCACCCGGGACTTTTGGCACTAAAGTGAGCCATGTCATATTGCTACCATGCGGGAGAGTACTTGTGTCAAAGAAAGAGAGAATGGTGTTGGAGAATTCATACCCGATTACATGCCAGACGCCTCTAATGATATTAAAGTTAAGACCATCATAACCTGGTGCCTTGTTCCCATCAATATCCCAAACAGCCTGCTCTATTTCAGCCAACGAAGGCCTTGTTGTAAGCGCATCAGCCTCGCTTTCAGAAAGTCGAGTGCGACCAGAGAGAGGGGGGCATGAGCCTGTGTCGGGATTAGCCGAAAATAATGTGATATAGAAGTGGCGGATAGCTCTTTGAATCCTCCTTGGATCTGAGTCTAGTCGTCCGTTGATTTGTAAAGAGGTGATCATGTTGTGCTTTCTATTGATTGACGCTTGTCGGTGGAAGTATGATGTGTTTTGATCACCCTCTTTGACAAATCTTTCTCTCGCAAGTTGTCTCCAGTACCGCTCCTTTTCCCGTAATGATTTCCAAACCAGTTGTACTAGTTTGTTACGAGCTGAGAGATATGCTTCTTCCAAATCTCCTTGTTCGGAATTTCTGTCTAGGTCTTCAAGAGCACTCATCGCCTCTTCGACTTTCTTCTCTATATGTCCATAGATATTTCTATTCCACTGCTTCAATGGCTGCTTAATCTCTTTCAGCTTTGCATTAAGCGGTTTGCTGCCCAGCTTCATCCATTCGGTCTTGAAGAATTTTCGAACTTCTTTGTGGTGTATCCACCCATTTAACCCTCTGAATGGTTTCGGACCCCAATCAATTTTTTGTAGGGTTATCTTCATAAAACGATGATCTGATAATCTCCATGGGTTTGCCGTTAACTCAATGCATGGGAAAGCCGAGTGCCATTCTACTTGTGCAAAAGCTCTATCTATTCGACTCATTGACCGTTTATTTCTCCATGTATATTTTGCACCGTGAAGTTCTACTTCAATCAAGCTCATATTCTGGATCCACTCCTCAAGTTCCTCCATACCTCTTGTTCTGATGAGATCATTGCCTCGTTTTCTGTCTGATCCCTTTAGCACTTCATTTAAATCCCCCGCAACCAGTAAAGGTTTATTAAAGTGTTGACTACTGATTTCATCGTATACTTGTTTTCTTTCTGGAGCTTGAGTCGGGCCGTATAAAAAAATTATGCAGCCTTCGAAAGGAACTGACGGCCACTTTAAATCAATTGCCACCCATCTATTACTGTGACATGTGTGCTGGACTTGTACCACATGTGGGTCCCACATAACAATGAGCCCTCCTGCTTGACCGGTAGCGGGGACTTCAATTATATTTGCGTTGTTGAACTGTCCCCAAATATTTTGCCCCTTATCTAGAGGCTGGAATCGGTGGGTCTCTAGTAGGCCTATTATACTTGCTTTGGCTTCTTTTATTTCTTGTCGAAGCATGACCCATTTCTCTCGCTTGTTTACCCCTCTGATGTTGTGGAAACTGATTACGTTTGCCATTTGATTGAGAACTGCGCCTTTCCTCTATTCTTTTACTCCTCCTTAGTATCTGCGCAAAACTCTGAATAGAGGCTTCAGGGTTTGGATAATAGCAGTTTAGCTTCCGTCCAAAGTCAAGGCGCTTTTTTGCCTCAATGATCGTTGGGCTGGTGATGGGGGAATTCTGGCTGCACGGGGATGAAAAAGTGTTTTTGGGTGGTGAGGGAGTAAGTCCCACCTCGAGACAAATGCCCTGAGGGTTGAAGTGAGAAGTGAAGGTGGGGGGGATCTGAGAGGAGGTGCAGGTTATTGTTTGCGGTGAACTAATTTGAAAATTATTAGATTGGATGATGGCTGGGCACAATTGTGAAGGAGAGGAGTTACAGGAGTGGGACTCACTAATGGGAGGGCGAAATGACTGATTGATAGGGGAATTTAATGTTTGGGCAACTATTGTATCTTGGATGTCAGTGGAAGGAAGTGGCAGAGGTATTTCATGGGATGAGGAGAGAGGAGGCGTATCCTCTGGAGGGGAGGCCAAGATATTAATAATCTTCAATTTACTGGCTGTTTGGTGACTAGTTCTTGGGCACTTCTCAAGCAGCTTCTCTAATAAATTTCCTTCTTCACTATTTACACTAAAAGATACTAGTATTTAACAATTGTCAACATAGATACGATACTTATAAATGATAGCACACAAGTCATCACCTTGGAATTTTGAAAATAGATGAATAGAAAAATCAGTCCCAAAAACAACAAAAACCTAACTCCCTATGTGCCCTTAAACCTAGCGCAAACAGTTGATACATTAAACGTATCTTCTTCCTTCCACTTCAAGAACTTGATCTTAGCATTGTGAGATGGTTGGAAAAAACCAGCAACATCGTCAATGATAGTAAGCTTCTTAGTTTTACCAACGCAACAATCAAACTTGATAGACATTAACTCAAGAAGGGGAGACCGACCGAGTAATAGATGAATTAGGTCCATCTCACATTTCAAGCCGCCTACTCGAATGATATTAACTGTACGGAGATGATCAAAGTCAAGATTTTCCATAATCTTGACATCTAATAAACATTCAGGGTAATTAGCTCCACGATATTGATACATCTGCATGTACATAAAACTTGTGCTGTAAGAAGAGTCGGATTGTGGCATTACAGCAATAAATAAGCAAATCATTAACATAGCAAGAATCATATACCTGGATGTCAAGTTGCTTCAAGTTTGGAGAGCCAAAGTTGAAGTACTAGCTCCCCTCGCGAGAAACGCTCCCTTCTTGTCTCCTCCAACGGTCGCCTTGGCTCTGCTAGTGCACCGCCCCGCCGCCGCAACCTGAACCCCTTGGTGGACCCGCCGCCCGCCGGCCTCCAGCCTGGTGGTGCCGGCCCCCCTTGGCGGTGCCCTCCCCGAGCTCTCCCCCTGCCAGTTCCATGGGAAAGCAGCGTCGTCCCTCCACCCGGGCGACTCCCTCCACCTCGCCGGCGCCCCCCTCCATTAGCGGCTCCCAGATCCCTCGTCCTCCCTCTCAGGCGGAGATCCAACCGTCGGTGCTCCTTCCTGGTGCTGTGCCCTCTCGTTTCGCGACCACCACCACCCCTGGTGGTCTCTCCTCGACGGCGCCGCCCTCCTCTGCGGGCGCCCTCTCCTCTTTGGATTGGCAGAGAATGGTTGTTGTGTCCAGGTCGAAGGTTGTCCTCTCCTAGGCCCTGTCTCAGATACGATTCTGGATGAGAAGTCTCTTGGTCCAGGTGTGGATGCGCCTGTGCCTTGTGTGGCGGGAGCAGTGGAGATTTTGGGTAAATCTGACCCGGCTGTAGCCCTGGCCGGTCCCACCTCTGGCTCTGGCTTAATTCAATCTCCCCCTCTCACTGATCCCGGCTCCAATCTAAAGGGAGCCCCGCCTCTGGCTGATTCTGGTGTGGACAGCTTAGTATATCATGCTAACGGGTGTATTCAAACTGCTCCGATGACTGCACAGAGAGCATCTGGTGGATCCCCACTAGGCTGGGAGCTTTTTGTTGATCTTTCCGGGCCACCAGTCGATTCGGCTCTACAAGACTATCTTAATCGCCCAGATCCCCAAGAAGCTGAAGGCCCTTCCAACATCGTCGCTCCTTTGGCCCCTCCGGTGGATGTGATGGTACAGGAATACCTAAATCAGACTGCTCCCCCGTCTTCGAATGGGACAAACTTGGACTTTCCACCCCTTCCTAAAGTCCCGGGGGCTCCCGTCGCTCCTGAAAAGAAGGTTGCTTGGGCCAAACGAACCCCTCGACCTAACCTCTCGGGTAGGCCGGCGCCAGGTAAGAACACTAACCCTTCTTTTCTGGACACGCTTCTTGCAAAACTAAAATCAAACTGTGGCATGTCTTTACGGTTAGATAATAATGACATATTACACACCGATAGCCCATATGTTACTATTGAGGAGAATGATTTATTGTCTGAGACTCACTACTGGAGAAATGCCCTGGTTGGTCATATATGGGGGGAAAAATTTGGTTTCAATATTGTCAAGGAATTTGTGAAGAGGGCTTGGAACTTTGTAGCCACCCCCCAAATTCTCCTTCATGATGAGGGATGGTTTATATTCCGATTTGATAGTGAAGAGGACCTCCAACAAGTGCTGGAAAAGGGCCCCTGGCTCCTCTACTCTTCCCCCTTGGTCCTAAAGAAACGGTCTCCTGATTTCTCTTTCAATCCGAAAGATCTCAACCGCATCCCTGTCTGGATCCAGCTCCCTGGCCTCCACACTAGCCTCTGGTCCCAATCCAGCCTCGCTAAGATTTGCACCAAGTTGGGTTCCCCACTTTATACCGACCAAGCTACAGCCTCCAAATCTAGAATCTCCTATGCTAGAATCTTGGTCGAAGTTGATTTCAATCTGGAGCTTGTAAGAGAAATCGAGATCCGAGCCCCTAGTGGCACTAGTTTCCATAAGGTTGTCTATGAATGGGAACCAGTTTCTTGCTCCCTTTGCAGTCTCCTAGGACACTCCTCTGCTCGCTGTCCAAAATCTGCCCGCTCTGGACCTAGTCGTGCTCAGGGGTCGTTGTTAGGCCCCGGGAAGGTCCCCGTCCCCTCTACTTTAGGCCAGGTTGCCCAATAAGATAGGGAGACGCCCCGGCCAGCCACAGTCCCTAGCTCCCAACCCTACCCCGATGCTTCTCTATCTTCCCTTCCTCCCCTGTCTGGCCAGTTGTCGGGGGCTACTATACCTAGTCTCACCCAGGCCCCTGGCTCTCCTTCCGGGGAGCAGATGTCTCCCTCCCTCACGCTTCTGCTCGCCCCCGACATTGATAATGCTTGGCAAGTGGTTCCTCCTAATCGTAGGAAGGCCTCTAGTAAGGCCCCGAATCCTATACCCGATGACCTCTCGCTGTTGCTCACTAATACCTTTGATATTCTAGAGGAGAGTACTGCTCCCCCTCCCCCACCACCTCCCACAATACCACATCTTTATGAATCTTGCAATATGGAATGTTAGGGGTTGCAACGATCGACCCAAGCTCCTTGAGATCCAAAAGTTTGTGGCCAACAATAACCTCAGTTTGTTTGGCCTCCTCGAAACTCATGTCACCTTCAACAACCACCCCTTTATACTTGCTCGTTTCTTCCCATCCTGGAGTCTTGTCCATAACTATGATGCTCATCAGAGTGGCCGTGTAACACCCCAACAGCTAATCCTGTCATTACCGTCTAATCATCCCAACTTCCATACAAATGCCGCGGATAATCCTTACACAACAACGGGTGCTACAATGCCGTTAGTCACCCACGTGACTAACAAGGCCTACTACCAATATAGCATCGGTCTGATGGACCGGAATAACCGAGCACAACAATACATTCCAAACTCCAAATCCAAAACAAATATACATTATTCTCCATTCAAACAGTACTCTAGTTTACAATCCATTATACCGTGTTGCTAAGGTACACATCCAAAATACATTACTCCTCACGAGTTTATACAAACTTATCAAGAGTCTAACCTCCCACCCATGTTCTTACAATACTACATGTTCTCAAATACATAAGGGTGTACCACTCGGTACACCGAAACTTCCAAGGGCTACAAACCTTTTACAATTCATTACTATCAACAAATTAACCCTAGCTAACTAGGCATAGCAAGCCGGTCTTAACTTCGACCAAATCAGCTTCGTGTACCTGAAAAATAAAAATGGGGCCCCAAGGGGCTCAGCAAAAGCTGCATATGACTCCCGCATATCCCGCGTACTAGCGAGGGTACGCCAACTAATTGGTCTCCAACATGCGGTTCATTTTATACAAAACAACGTGCTAAGAAGATTAAATTTACAAGCATGCATGGCAACAATCATACAAGGCATATCAATACCACAAGCACCAAATTCACAATCGACAACCAAGGTTCAACCTCCATCCAACTTCACAATGGGTTAGTCCAATTACCATCCGGGTTAATCCGATGTCATTACCTCAATACTCAAATCATCAATTTAAACAAGTCCAAGTCATCCTCAATCAATTTTTCCTTCTCTTGTCAATACTCAATGTTATGTCGGTATGACCTCCGGGCAGGGATAAGGCTATCCCACCACCGGGCTAAAAGTTGGCCCACTTAACCAGCTTGCTACCCATTTAAGGGGTTTGGACCGTGGAAAAGATTATAGCCAGGAATCGGTGATAATACAAGGCACACAACAAACAAGCCGGGGTAACCCCGTTAGGATACAGGGCATGAAGAAATCATACCGTTCACCGTAGTCCTTGGTCTCACCGACTCTCCTTCGGTGTTTGACTATTTGAATCCTATCACATACATAGGATCGGGCGGTTAATTATCCATAATTAACCTAACTTATTACGTTTCTAACGTTTCCCGGTTTATACTTACTAATTCCTTACAAATCAAATTCATTCACCTAAGTTACTTACTTCTCATTACTTCTCAAGCTTGTTTTTACCCTTAATGACCATTAAACATCATTAATCAAGCCTTAACAATCTTATAATATCATTACCATTCAAATCCCCATCATTAGAACGCATTAAAACACATTCTGGTGAATTTCTGGGGTGGTCCGGGTTTGTGTCCGGGGTTACAAACCTGGACCAAACCTGGAAAACGTTTTCTGCCTTAATTTTGCTATGGTCCGGGTTTGTGTACCGGGATACAAACCCGGACCAACCTCTGTTTTGAGTTTCTGGTGCGTTTTTGGGGTGGTCCGGGTTTGTGTACCGGTTTGTAAACCCGGACCATCCCTGTTACACATTAATTTGCAGTTTTTAAGCCTCCTTTCAACCCCTAATTCATATTCAATCCTTTCCTAATCTTTCCCCATGTAATCTAACATGTTTTTACACCAATTAGGCACTCTAAACCTCCTTAATTCATCCCTTAAACTCATCACCCATTTCTTGCTTTCCTTACATCATTTTCCCACTGTTAAAGCTCCTAAACCCTCGTTACAGGTTTTGCTCTTCCTCTCTTCATTAACCCAATGGTTCTTTCATGGCATTATTTTCCATTACATTCATCCCAAGCCTTATCCAATACGACATTCCTCCCAAATCTAGTTTCCAAGGTAATTAACTACTCCATCAACCTCCAAAACACACCTAGTTCAACCTAGGTTATTTCTCTTCTTAAGACACTTATGTCTCTTAAATTGCTACAGAAAATTTGCCATAGTTTCCCCTAAAACTTAACATTCTCACCACATTGTTTTTATCACACATCACCACTCATAAAACCTGTTTATTCAAGACAGCAATACACAACTTTCTAAACACATTTAATTCAATATACTCACAAAACTTTCCTGCACAAACGCCATCCATTTCTCATGGTTTTCCCAAGCTTTTCGTCATCATTTAAACGATTCCAAAACAGCCTTACTCTCTTACTCATTACACCACAACATAAACTCTTCTCAAAACATTATAAATTCCTCATTTTAAACACTAAAATCTGTTACAACAAAACATACAAAAGTAACTCAAAGTAAGAGCATTTACCTTGTATTTCTAGTTCCTCCTTTCCTTCTCTCTTTCTCCTTCTTCTCCCTTCTTTGTTTCTTGGTTTATTATTCTTGTTCTTTTCTCCCCAAATCGGCAGTGCTACAGCCACCGAGACACACACCACACTAACTTAGCAATTCCTTCTTAAACTAACCTAGCACTTAATTCATGTTAGGGTTTATAAGGGGGTATTACCTTAGGCTCTTAGAGGGACCTTTGGACAGCCAAGAAGTGAAGTTTCCAGCTCCCAAAATGCATACCATAACCGGCTGGAAAGGGGAGAAAGCAAGTCTCACATAGTGATTTTCGTTTTGCACTAAAAAGCTGGAAAAAGATGGACTTTGAAGACCATTTTTACCTTGAAATAATATGGAGATGAAGGGGGTCACAATGGTGGTCTTCAAGCTCCAGAATGAGCTACAGCCATGGTGAAGAAGTGTGAGCTTTTCAGTTTTTGAAAGGTGGAAAATGAAGCCCAAAGAGAGGAGAGTGCAATGGTGTAATTTTTATGTGATTTGGACAAGGTTTAAGCCTTCAACAATGGAGAGAGATAGAGGCTGAAGAGAGCAAAAGAAATCGCCATGGTTGGGAGCTGAAGAAATCGCCATGGTTGGGAGGTTGAAGAAGAAGGAGCCAGTAAGGGGGAAAAAACGTGAGAGTAGGGGACTTTAGGAGAGAGAGAGCTTTACTTTACTTTTGTACTTTTCTTTCTTTATTTCTTTGTCTTGTAGTGAATTAGGAAATTGAAAGAAAGGGGGGTGGGGGAGAGGAGGCTGACCGGACACACACACACATTGTGTGTTCTGATTTTTATTTGCAAATGGGACACATTATTTTAGCTTATTTATGCTTTCACCCCACAACTTTCATTTTTTGCACTATTCACTTCCGGAACCCGTTTTCCGGAATTTTCTCGTTTAATTAATTTGATTGGTTCTAGACTTTCATTATAGTTTAATAATGACTATTTGGTTGACCAAAATTATTACGGGTCTATTTAACCCGCTTAAAGTCGCGTTTTCCCAGTTTCCTCAAAAAACACGCTTTAAGGTTCGTTTGTGTTTTTAATCCGTTTTAAGGATCTATTTCTTCGGGATTTGTTCCCTCATGATTATTTAGGTGTAATTAAGCTTCTAAAATCTTAATTAGCCTAATTAATCACTGTTTTAAATTTTGGGGTATTTCAATCTACCCCCCTTAAGGAACTTTGCCCTCAAAGTTATTCAAGTTGGTGAATTAGTTTTCTTTGTTCAATTGACTCTCAATTGTCAAAGATCATACACACAACACCTTACAGAATTAAAATTCTGTCACACAAGGGTATTCACCTCAATCACAACCACATTTCCAACACAATTCACACCATCTCATCGCAACCCAATTCGACACAATTCAAGCCCCAAATCTCAATTCAATCCAAATGATACCACAATTTCATTTACTTCAAGCACCAACAATTCCACAGTTACACCCAATATTCCAGAACCAACAATCTGGTGGTTTACATTGAACCAACCAAAATGTATACAACATACATGCAATGCACTGCTATTCCAAAGCAATGCAATACACACTCCGATCCCGCAGACACTCAGGTCATCTAGACACAGGACCCTCCAGGTCCTACAACCCTTGGAATAATACTACATCATACCCTACCACCGTTCTCCGGTGGAGGTTTCAACAAATTCTCATTCTTAGGTTTCACAAGAAAATCCTTTCTACAAACACAATCAACTCCCAAATCCAATTTATACTCATTACATCTATTCTGTGCGTGATTAAACGTGACCACTTGATGGGAGCTTCAAGAATCATTCGACCCCGATGTGATCAGCATCAGTGTTGAACTATCTTTCCACCCCATTTTGTGTTCTGTTTCCCTTGATCTGATCAGGATCAAGTTCGACTTCCCACATAAGTTTCAAACAATAAAATAATTCAATTATTTCCATTTTCTATCTTTTTACTTTTCCTAGTCATGAACACAAATCATACATCTCCAAGGGATGAAATTCTTTCCATCAATCATCCTCAATTTTACTCTCCAATCCTAGAACTTGGGTTACCAATCAATCTCAACTTACTTCCAATAACTTACTCAAGGCATACAATACTTGTGGGCTCAATTCATCGATTACTCCCAATCATCTCAAATGATTTCTCTAAGGATACAATACTTGTGGAGCTCCGTCCACCAATCATTCTCAATTTCTCAAACAGTCAACTAGGGGACTCAATTCCCTCTAGGTTCTACATCGGTTTCATACCGACTCATGCATCGCAATGCCATGTCTATCATCAGTTAGACATATACTATAGGGATTCTCATTCCCCCAGGAGTTCCTCTACTCCTTTTAAATCATACTCTCACACTGGAGTTACAAGATAGGTATAATTATCCTATGCTATTCGTATCTCTCGTGCACAATTACCACAATCACGCTATAAATGAATACATATGTTTATTTAACATAAGTACCAATCATCAAATCAATTCTCGTTTGTGCTATGCACACTGTAGTTTACGTAATTAATACGTGGAACATACACTAAGCGGTTTTTCGCTCTACCCCCCTTAAAAGGGATTACGCCCGCGTAATCTACCATATGTTATTATTGAACATAAGTTCACTAAATTCGGGCATCCTGAAGCGTTTTAGCTTCTTTACGGTCTATTATACAATGTATTCTGGTCAAAGGGTCTTAACCATACTGACGGTTTAGTCCCTGCACCAAGAATTCTCATAACCGGTTCGGTTCTAGCCTAACAGGCTTCAAGGCATTGATAGCCATTCTCTCATATTTACTGGGCATATTCAACCTCTGAGCTAGGGCCCACTAGCTTCTGCTGCGCGACCCTGACAATTTTATAGCTAACTTCGCCCTTTTCGCTATTCTTGATGTGTTACACATCACCTTACTACCCCTTTATGTTGGGAATATGGTTTATCCAATCAAGCGTGGTATTCTTTTACCGTACGCGAACTCAATGAGTTTCATATTTTCTATCTAGTTCTTTGGAAATCTATTGTACGTACTGTTTCGTACGCCCATGATTATTCACTGGGTTTCCTCGACTTATTGTCGGTTGAGATTGAGTCACTACTTAGCATGCAGTGCTTCTTCTGTTGTCAATTGTTTCTGGGTTGTGCCAGTTCATCTGGTTCTGTACAAGTGTTATTTACTTGTATAACCTTGCATTTCTATGCATCGGTCCTTATGACTTTCATAAGTGTCCTTTCTCTATTCATTCCGATGGAATTCACATCTTGTGATTGTTGGTGTGCTCCACACGCTTTGTGCTTCTCTAGCCTTAGGCCGCACGGTTTATTTCAAAGCTTCCGCTTAACTGGCTTATGCCATGTTCGTTGGTAAATGAAGGATTTACCACGATTACATTTCCCATATTCCTAGCTATCCCACTAGATCATTAACTGCACAAGTGCAATACCAAAACACTCAGTCCTACAGAGTGCAGAGGCGTAAACTCTCGGCAGTAATTCTCTTATGCGATCGCATTAGGAATGAACACTACTTCCTTTGTGAGGTACTTCATCATTTGGTGCAGACTCCTGGCTTGTTGCCCGGTCTGTCTGCCATCTCGTATTTAACAAATCCATAGTATTGTGTGGTTATTTAGATACATTGGTCGCTTGCTGCGCACCATGTTCTTACTCACCATATAGGTATTGTTCTCGCGGCCTCAGCTACTGCGGTAGCTTGTCTCTACTCATTGTCATTACTATTGGCACCATTCCTCAACTGTACACTCCAAAGTTACGTCTTATATTCAATCCCTTCGTAGTGTAAACATACTGGGAGTTCTCCAGGTTCGGGTGTATGGTGGTCACCGTACCACACCGTAATGTCATTATCTTAATGTGAAGACGTTTTACTTCCATTTTGGGTTTATGTGCAGGTTAGCTTACCTCATATTTCTTCGTCATTTATGATATCGTTTATCAAATATCTTGGTTGCCCAAAGGATGAAGTAATCTATTGGATCACCGGCTCTTTTAGAGCGTTGGTCATTCGTGGTGTCAAAATACGCATTCAGATTAATTGTTTTTGACGCTCGTTGCCTTCTACTTTGGCGTTGGGAGTACGTGCATCTTTGCTTCTCTATGCACATCATTGGGACATCCCAAGGAAACTCCAAGGGTTACTGGTCCCATTCTTTAATAGAAGAGTATTCCATCACTGATAATGACAGTTCTTGTTGAGGGGTTTATTTCCGCTCACAAGCCTCACGACGAGGTTTCACTATTTTAGCCACTGCTTACGTAACTCCACCATTCATACAACGGTTCACCCTTTGCTTGGTTGACTACAAAGTATGCTACTCTTTAATTTTATATGCTCTTTGAGCGTTATCACTCTACAATTCCCACTGTACACCTTCGGTGTTTTGCTTCTATCCGACTACGCCCTCGGTTTCAACACTGCTGTCAAGCTTCTTATTCATACTATTCTTAGAATTTCCCTTTTTTTTCTTTCAAATTATTCCTTGGCAATCATCACCTGCTCAAGTTTTGATGTTGTAGTAGGTGAAAGCCTTTTCTAAGGTTTCGCATAATAACCGCATTAGCGGTCTTATGATGACGAGGTGTATCCTCACTCTTCTGTTTCCTCGTAGTGCGTAAATGTGGCTAGATCGGTGTAGTCATCATCACTATTCCTTTGCCTTTGTGCTACCATTGCTACAGGAGGCATGAAGGCAATTAAAAGTCTCGTCAACTACATACTAGGCTGATGCTCTAGTGATAGTGGCACCGAGGTAGTCATTACTCCAAGCTACTCATTATCCTGAATTCAAATCGAGCCATTCGATTGTCGCTCAGTTCATTGTGGGGGAAATAACATTTCTTCCCTTACTAGTGCCATTCTCGGCTGTTCTTCTCATCATTTAACGTGAGTTTGCAACCATTTAAATCCACGTGGTGTAGTTGGTTCATGGCTTTTGAGCCATATTGCTTCGAGCTATGCTCTTTGCAGACTGTTAATACAAGTCTCTACTTCTCCGTATTCCATCATATGATTGGAGGTATTACTGGGCTCCATGGTGGGGTCGTTGCATTACGCTTCCGTTCATGGGAGGCCCTCTAGACAATCTGGTGTTAGTCAGCGCCTCTTAGTGGTTTAGGGTATTTCTCGCTAGGTGGAATCCTTTTGGTATTCTAAGCAAGTGTATTTGCTTTAACACTTGTGTTCTTGTCATGATATTCTGTTCAACTATTGTTGACTTATACACCCTTCCAGGACTTCTCCTGGTGTTTTTAGATTACGCCGTTACATCTGGATAATTTTTATGATATGTTGTGTTCATTACACCGCCTTGCGGTATCGTATATGAGCTATCCATTTGAATTATAGTGTCTCCCGTTCTTGGGTAGACTGTCGATACTTTCTCTATGTGTTCTAGATCGGGTTCTAGCACCTTCTCCAATGATGAATCTTACTTCTTGGAAGCCTTGTGGTTGTTCTGGGAACTACGTCCCGTTTGTTGAACATTGTTGTGCCAACGTTAGGCATTTGCCTTACTGGGTTTAGGCTGGGTATCCCTTCCAGCCATCGTGTATTGCTTTGGATTCTTTGAGACAAATCCAATATCTATACTTACTATCGCATGCTTTTGCACTTTCTAACTCTTATTCCTTATCCTCAGATGAATTCTCTGAGTTCCTTTATACTCGTTATCTTAACTGAGTTCCTTCTCTTTGATCGTCTGAAGTGTCCAACCCTTTGGTTTGAACTTACTTACGGTCCGTAGAACGGAGTCAACTACTTCTCGTGTTTCATACACTACTTGTATACGTATGTGGGGTACCTTATTGATACATTGCTACTTACCCAACTATCCTATAAGTAGGTTCGTCGGGCCCACAAGCTCCTATCGGAGTGCGGTCGTCCCACATCTCATTTTGTACACTCGTAGCGTTCGTCACACGCCTAGGTGCAGTATTCTGTTGTCGACTCCTCTTATATCGTCCGATGATATCTTGTTGTATATCTGCTGGTTTGGTTTTAAAAATATGGGTTTAAAAGAAATATTTTGGGTTTTTAAAAGAGATTTTGGTTTTGAAAGAAAGGTTTGAGTTTAAAATAGAATCTTCATGGCATTTAATGCCGGATGGTCCTTACCAAGTCTAGCTTCTCGCTGACCGGTGTATCCTTTTATGCGATGGTCAGGCGGTTAGGCCCTTCCAAGGTTTCATTTTAAGGTTGCTAGGATTTGTGATCCTATAATTGCTTCCTTCGCTATCTTGGTACTACACTAAGTGCTCGTTGCTTGTTAACAACTCCTCTGAGTAGTCTTGTTATTACCGCACTTGCCGTGGCAAGTGCGCGGGATTGGTGGTT
Source organism: Limonium bicolor (assembly GCA_023374045.1). Taxonomy (NCBI): domain Eukaryota; kingdom Viridiplantae; phylum Streptophyta; class Magnoliopsida; order Caryophyllales; family Plumbaginaceae; genus Limonium; species Limonium bicolor. Next base: position 168,681,033 of record CM041776.1, on the reverse strand, counting down.
TTTGGGGTAACCCTGTACCGGTTATGGTGTGGTTTCCGTGCGAATTCGGTAGTCTCGCTGTCTCTACCTCTGGTTCCTTGATCATAACTAGTGACTTACTGAGTCACTGCTCAATGGTCTTGACACGACTGTCATTGGTTAGGGTGCTTCTCCAATCTCGGAGACCCCCATTTACTTGTTCTATGGTTTCCTTGTTGCTCGTTCCCACTCGTTTGCCGCGGGTACCGAGACTCAACTTGTTTAGGCACTACTTCAGTAGTCCTTTCGGTATGTATTTCGTTAATACTCCTTGTAGTTGTCCGAGCTATGTCAGCCAGGTAGTGTAACCTTTTTGGCGTTGTAGTTTGAAGTTAGCTATTCCAGACTATTTCTCTTAGCCGGTATGTATACCGTTGATGGTATTATCTAACAACTGCTGTCCCGTAGACTCCTGTCTCGGGTTTTATTACTACTCCCTTATCCACTTCATTGCATGCTTAGTGCTTCCCTTCCTGCTGTTGCTTGACCAGCTATGTTCTCGCGACTGCTAAGCATGTCGCCCCATGCTGTTGTAAATTCCGGTATCCTTGTGGTTAGGATTCTCATCTTACCGCCATTAGATGCGGGTATTGTTGTTCGACCGGGAACCATCTCCGGGACTTCCAATTCTTGGAATCTACTACAGGTCGGATTCTGGTTTACCGTCAACCGCCAGATCGGGTTTTCTCGAGTAAGAGAGGTCTCCCCTCTCTCTGGCGTTCATTCCCGTGTTGAAATATGGGGGATGTGGAGGGCGGGTCTGGTATTGTAGACATCCGGTACCCACCGGGAGTTCCTAACTAGCGTATCTCTAACGCTATCACTCAGCCCTTAGCCCTAAGTCTCTAATTCCTAACTCGGTATTTTCTAAGCTCGGTATTTCCAGTCATCAGAGCGATACTTCGCTCTGATACCACTTTTTGTAACACCTCAACTGCTAATCCCGTCATTACCGTCTAATCATCCCAACTTCCATACAAATGCAGCGGATAATCCTTACACAACAACGGGTGCTACAATGTCGTTAGTCACCCACGTGACTAACAAGGCCTACTACCAATACAGCATCGGTCTGATGGACCGGAATAACCGAGTACAACAATACATTCCAAACTCCAAATCCAAAACAAATATACATTATTCTCCATTCAAACAGTACTCTAGTTTACAATCCATTATACCGAGTTGCTAAGGTACACATCCAAAATACATTACTCCTCACGAGTTTATACAAACTTATCAAGAGTCTAACCTCCCACCCATGTTCTTACAATACTACATGTTCTCAAATACATAAGGGTGTACCACTCGGTACACCGAAACTTCCAAGGGCTACAAACCTTTTACAATTCATTACTATCAACAAATTAACCCTAGCTAACTAGGCATAGCAAGCCGGTCTTAACTTCGACCAAATCAGCTTCGTGTACCTGAAAAATAAAAATGGGGCCCCAAGGGGCTCAGCAAAAGCTGCATATGACTCCCGCATACCCTGCGTACTAGCGAGGGTACGCCAACTAATTGGTCGCCAACATGCGGTTCATTTTATACAAAACAACATGCTAAGAAGATTAAATTTACAAGCATGCATGGCAACAATCATATAAGGCATATCAATACCACAAGCACCAAATTCACAATCGACAACCAAGGTTAAACCTCCATCCAACTTCACAATGGGTTAGTCCAATTACCATCCGGGTTAATCGGATGTCATTACCTCAATACTCAAATCATCAATTCAAACAAGTCCAAGTCATCCTCAATCAATTTTTCCTTCTCTTGCCAATACTCAATGTTATGTCGGTATGACCTCCGGGCAGGGATAAGGCTATCCCACCACCGGGCTAAAAGTTGGCCCACTTAACCAGCTTGCTACCCATTTAAGGGGTTTGGACCATGGAAAAGATTATAGCCAGGAATCGGTAAACAACCTCTCTTGTTACCTCATCCTCACGCGTGGCTGAAACTATATCAGACTCCTCAAATTCCCCCAAATTCTCAAATCCAAAATCTCAAAGTTAGAATGTTAGATAGTTAGGGAGTTAGTGAGAAGCCACAACGAACAGTCAAGCTTTCACAAACAATCAACAATTCAATCAAGGTCACCATAACCAATCAAACACAACTTCACTTTCAGCCACAACCTTCCAAGGCATCACACTCTCAACTAGTGAGAAGTTCCCATTCACATCCAAGACTTCATCCACAATCACATATATATTCCTGAGTATACATCTTCACATCCCAATACAATCCAACAAGTTTACTTGCAATACAAACATAAGGAAATACAATAATTCCGATTCGTGCATTTATCTTGTTTAGGTGATAATACAAGGCACACAACAAACAAGCCGGGGTAACCCCGTTAGGATACAGGGCATGAAGAAATCATACCGTTCACCGTAGTCCTTGGGCTCACCGACTCTCCTTCGGTGTTTGACTATTTGAATCTTATCACATACATAGGATCGGGCGGTTAATTATCCATAATTAACCTAACTTATTACGTTTCTAACGTTTCCCGGTTTATAATTACTAATTCCTTACAAATCAAATTCATTCACCTAAGTTACTTACTTCTCATTACTTCCCAAGCTTGTTTTTACCCTTAATGACCATTAAACATCATTAATCAAGCCTTAACAATCTTATAATATCATTACCATTCAAATCCCTATCATTAGAATGCATTAAAACACATTATGGTGAATTTTTGGGGTGGTCCGGGTTTGTGTCCGGGGTTACAAACCCGGACCAAACCTGGAAAACGTTTTCTGCCTTAATTTTGCTATGGTCCGGGTTTGTGTACCAGGATACAAACCCGGACCAACCCCTGTTTTGAGTTTCTGGTGCGTTTTTGGGGTGGTCCGGGTTTGTGTACCGGTTTGTTATCCCGGACCATCCCTGTTACACATTAATTTGCAGTTTTTAAGCCCCCTTTCAACCCCTAATTCATATTCAATCCTTTCCTAATCTTTCCCCATGTAATCTAACATGTTTTTACACCAATTAGGCACTCTAAACCTCCTTAATTCATCCCTTAAACTCATCACCCATTTCTTGCTTTCCTTACATCATTTTCCCACTGTTAAAGCTCCTAAACCCTCTGTTACAGGTTTTGGTCTTCCTCTCTTCATTATCCCAATGGTTCTTTCATGGCATTATTTTCCATTACATTCATCCCAAGCCTTATCCAATACGACCTTCCTCCCAAATCTAGTTTCCAAGGTGATTAACTGCTCCATCAACCTCCAAAACACACCTAGTTCAACCTAGGTTATTTCTTCTTCTTTAGACACTTAAGTCACTTAAATTGCTACAGAAAATTTGCCATAGTTTCCCCTAAAACTTAACATTCTCACCACATTGTTTTTCTCACACATTACCACTCATAAAACCTATTTATTCAAGACAACAATACACAACTTTCTAAACACATTTAATTCAATATACTAAAAAAACATTCCAGCACAAACGCCATCCATTTCTCATGGTTTTCCCAAGCTTTTCATCATCATTTAAACGATTCCAAAACAGCCTTACTCTCTTACTCATTACACCACAACATAGACTCTTCTCAAAACATTATAAATTCCTCATTTTAAACACTAAAATCTGTTACAACAAAACATACAAAACTAGCTCAAAGTAAGAGCATTTACCTTGTATTTCTAGTTCCTCTTTTCCTTCTCTCTTTCTCCTTCTTCTCCTTCTTCTCCCTTCTTTGTTTCTTGGTTTCTTATTCTTGTTATTTTCTCCCCAAATCGGCGGTGCTACAGCCACAGAGACACACACCACACTAACTTAGCAATTCCATCTTAAACTAACCTAGCACTTAATTCATGTTAGGGTTTATAAGGGGGTATTACCTTAGGCTCTTAGAGGGACCTTTGGACAGCCAAGAATTGAAGTTTCCAGCTCCCAAAATGCATACCATAACCGGCTGGAAAGGGGAGAAAGCAAGTCTCACATAGTGATTTTCGTTTTGCACTAAAAAGCTGGAAAAAGATGGACTTTGAAGACCATTTTAACCTTGAAATAATATGGAGATGAAGGGGGTCACAATGGTGGTCTTCAAGCTCCAAAATGAGCTAAAGCCATGGTGAAGAAGTGTGAGCTTTTCAGTTTTTGAAAGGTGGAATATGAAGCCCAAAGAGAGGAGAGTGCAATGGTGTAATTTTAATGTGATTTGGACAAGGTTTAAGCCTTCAATAATGGAGAGAGAGAGAGGCTGAAGAGAGCTGAAGAAATCGCCATGGTTGGGAGGTTGAAGAAGAAGGACCAGTAAGGGGGAAAAAACGTGAGAGTAGGTGAAATACCCCTAAAATTTTAGAAAGCGAATATTATAAAGTTTACAGATATATGACATAAATTGCAAGTATATTACATGTTTTATAAGTATGTTTAATTATTTACACGTATATTATACAGTTACAAATATATTATATAGATTGCAAGTATATTATGTAGTTTACGAGTATGTATTATTTACGAGCATATTATATATTATTTAATGAAGATAATTCGTTTTAATTAACCCGTTTTTAAAGTATAAGTCGGTTGTGATTTTTGTTGTCGTAATAATAATAATCGTATTTTTCTGGTTAATTTGATATATATATATATATATATATTATATATATATATTATTAAAAAAGACTTACGATAATAATGTTATGATCTAAACAATACTACTGATTTTACTATATTAAATTAGTCAGTTTTAATTGATCAGTTTAATCTTTTGGCATTTTCTAACTTTATTTACATAATTTATAACTTTTCCCATTTCTGACTTTATTTAATAAAATACTCTTAACCTTCCATATTTTGCAACTAATAGTTTTCTGTAAGTTATTTAATCAGTTTAGACTTCTTCCATTAATGAACCAAGTTGGTATTCCGTGACTCTCTTCAATTTCCCTCTACCCTTCTTTTATTTCCTGCCCGATGGTTCCATTCGGCGTACTCCAATCTCACACTGTCTTTTTGGTCTCTCCTCACTGCATTTCTTTCTCACCCAGACAAAACGAAAACTGTCTCATCATTTCTCTTTCATTCGTCTCCCCAACTATACCAAAAAGAAGAAAATACTGGTAATATTCCTTTCCTCTCTCTGTCTTTCACGCTCTCCCAGTCACTGTCTCTTGTTTGCTAACAAAAAAAAAGGAAACAACACAGCCTGTTGCTGAAACAGTGATTTTTGACTGATGCTCAACTCTCTCTTCATTCGTACGCCAAGGAAAAAAAAAACTCTGATCACTCATCCATTTCCGAACACAGAAGGAAAAACAAAACAAAACACTGCTCTCCAGTACTACTCTCACTCACGCGTGAATGAAAAGGGAAAAAAAATACACATACGTACACTTATCCTCACTGTTCATTGACCAAAACAAAATATATACTCTCTACTTTCTGCAGACCTACTCTATTCCATCCCACCCTCTCTTTTGCTCTGTCCGACACACACAATACATATACATCAAGCACGCAACCAAAAAAAAAAAACCCCCCTCTCACCACTCACGTACACAGTGAGCACCCAAAAAAAACAAAACAAAACCAAAATATATATATATATATATGCACTCCACACACACACGCGGAAGTGACGAAAAAAAAAAGAACAAACAAATTTGAAAGGCCATGTCGTTCGATACCAATACCATACTCACCCTATTGATGACATCATCGCTGATGTCAGCGCTGACATCAGCAATTTCGTCCTTATTACATTTTTTTCTTTTTTTCCTTTTCTCATTTTACAAATTATTAATTTGGTTATGTTTAATTTGTAACAGTATTATAATATATTACCTTATATATATTATAATTATTATTCAGGGTAATTTATTTATAATTAAATTTAAAGTTTGGGTATCTAATAATACCCGTTATTATTTTAGGCTCCGAATTTGGGAGCGAGGAGCAGTAGTTGAGGTCGTGTTTGGTTGTGCGGATCGTTTCTAGATTTCAGGTAAGTTACTGCGTTCACTAGCTTTGTTTAACTACGTAAAATAAATCTTTTGTGGTGATTGTGATTGTTATTTGTGAGTGACTATCATTTTTGGGAATAAATTGTTTGTGATAATGATTACTGAGATATTTTAGTGTGCGGTTTATTATATGTTGAATAAATGGTTATTATTTTTAGAGGAAAGACTGATGAGGAAATATTAATGTTATGATTATGTAAAATTGTAATGATTATTGTGGCATGATTGACTTTTGGTGGATTTTAATGAGATTATGAAGTGAATAATAACAATGAGTAAAGGGAATTATAAGAAAGGTTAACCATGGTGCATGTGGGCCGCGTTAGGACACATGGATAAGATGATAGATGTGGGCCGCATTAGGACGCATAAGTTTGAGATACTGTGGGCCGCATTAGGACACAGTTAGCCCTAGATCTACTCATTAGTCTTTTGTACTATTGGGGGTGTGCACACTTAAGGATTTAGTGGCGAGGTTGGATTCCCGGCTGCGTGTTGGGGTCCGGGTTACAGCTGCGTGTTGTACCCAAGAGTAAGAGATGTTGTTTTGTCCTGGCTGCGCGTTGGGACAAGGAAGATAATTTAATTAATCTGAATATATATTAATGAGGCATATGTGAAATATTTTACAAAGTTTACTTTATGGTTATGTGATGACATGGTTGGTATGTTGATGCATTGCTATACCATTAAACTGTTTTCAAAGAGAAAATGATTTTTACGTAGTGAAGTGTTAGCTTACTCAGTTTTTCTGACTTTATCGTGGCTCTTTGTTTCCTTGTTTGGTTTTCTGCCACATGTCCTAATAAAGTATAAGGGATGGGACAGCGACCCGCTAGACTAAGTACTTATGTTTAAATTTGGTTTAAACTTCGGGACACTTTTGTTTTAGGACTTTTATACCTTTGTCGGATTCTTTTATCAATAATTATGGTTGGATTATTTAAATGTTGGTTAAAGCCTTAGCACTCATTAGTTGCGAGTGTGGATAATACTCCGGATTTAGGATTTATTTCTGCTGCATATTAATATCCAACCTATATTGTTAAATAATTGACCGAATAAAATGTTAGGAAATCCGGGGTGTTACAAAGTGGTATCAGAGCCAAACCGACTGGAAAATAGGTTAAGAAAGATTAAAAATGGATAATTGGTCCTATATTTAAAATTTGGACAAGCCGTCTTCTGGGGGGAATTACTTTCTGATGTTTTCTTTTTGTTTAATGTTTTTTATATATATGTATATTGTTTGTGTTGTGGATTGAATCTCTTATGCTTAAGATATTGAAGTATTGATTGAGATATATGTAGCCATGAGGGCATAAGTGATGATTATGATATGAGTTAAAGTTCATTGACGAATGTGATGAGCCTACTATGCTCCGTGATTTGTTTGAATTTTGTGATTTAGAGAACTTCGTGTTGAAGAATTTACGATGAATGATAGATGATTAGACTCCTTAGTGAGTTATATTTCCTCGGTATTATAGGTTTTCTGAATAAATTATAGTCCTATGGTTGGGAACTCAGGTGCGGGTTCTAGTAGTTCAAAACCTTATTGAGTAGCCCTCACTTTTACTACACCAGAAGGAGATCTAGACAAATCGAAATGGCTGCCAACCAAACTCCTGAGCAGCAGATTGTCGAGATGCGTCAGATGATGATGACCTTGGGAAATCTTGTTCAGGCCCAGACTCAGGCCCAGGTCCAAGCTCAAGCCCAGGCTCAAGCCCAAGCTCAGGCGCAGAATGAAGCACAACGTCTGAAGATGAGCTATGCAAAGCAGGTGGCTAATCTGAATCCTAGCCACTACAAAGGTGAAGAAGACCTAGTGATCTTGGAGGAATGACTTAATGAGATGGAGCGAGGTTTGAACACAATGCATTGCCCAGCTGACCGGAGGGTGACTTGTGCTGTATTTTACTTGAAGAGCGAAGCAGCTAGATGGTGGACAACTGAGAAAGATGCCCTACTTGCCACTCCTAACTTCAATTGGGAAGCATTGAAGAATGCCTTGCAGAGGCGCTTTTACCCTGCTCATGTGAAGAGTGAGAAGAAGAAGGATTTTCTTAATCTGAACCAGTTGTCGATGACCGTTCCAGAGTACTACTCCAAGTTCGTGGAGCTCTCCAGATTTGCTCAGAACCTAGTCCCAGATGAGGAAGCTAAGGTGGAGAAGTTCATTGGAGGTCTGAATTGGAACCTCCAGATGGTGATGCAAGCTGTCGACGTCACCACTCTCCATGATGCATATGTGAAGGCAGCCAAGATGCACAAGGTGGCAATTACACAGAAGGAGGTGAATGAGCGGAACAAGAGGAAGGGTGAACCCTCAAGTGTTGGGAAGACTATTAATCAGGGAGGTGACAAGAAATTCAAGCCCAACAATTATCAAAATTCCGGTGGATACCAGGGGAGCAGGAACTTCAACCAGGACCGAGGTCAGAATCAGGGAGGAAATCCTATTTGCAAGAAGTGCAACAAGACTAGCTTCCCAAGAACTGATTGCAAGGGGAACGTGTGGAAGTGCTTTGACTGTGGCAAGCTAGGCCACAGGGCTTTCCAGTGCTACAAGAATACTAAGGGAGGTCCCCAGCAGAAGGGGAATGGGGGTTATAATTCTGGAGGTAATCACAGCAACAATGGAGGGACCAATCAGAAGAATGACCAGAACATTGGAGGTAGTGGATCAGGAGGAGGATCCAACAACAACTATGTGAAGCCAAGGCGCCTGAATGTGATGAGTCGAGCTGAGGCCGAAGCTTTAGGCAACGTGATCACTGGTACTTTTCTAATTCATAATACTCCTGCACATGTTCTATTTGATACCGGAGCATCATACTCTTTTGTGGCTACTTCTTTTCTCAAGAGGCTGAATTTAGTAGCTAGCACTGCAATTTCTGTGACTGTTTCTATTCCGTCCGGGAGAGTGATCCATTGCTCTAAGTTGCTTGAGAATATGAAACTTACTATTAAGGGAGTTGAGTTTGAGGCTGATTTGATTCAGTTTGACCTCATGGAGTTTGATATTATTTTGGGGATGGATTGGCTACAAAGATATAGAGGTGACATTAAGTGCTATGAGCAGAAAGTGGTTCTGAAGGGTCCTAAGGGTCAAAGAGTATCATATAGCAGTGTTGAGAAGAAAGTTGGGATTAAGGTAGTCTCTGCCATGTCTATCTTGTCTGAAATCCGGAAGGGCCATGCGGCTTATCTCTGCAATGTTCAAGATAAGAGCAAGGAAGATGTTCCAATTTCTGAAATTCAGGTGGTGAATGAGTATCCCGATGTGTTTCCTGACGAAATTCCTGGCATGCCACCGAACAGGGAAGTTGAATTCAGCATCGATCTAGTGCCTGGTACTGGACCAATCTCTAAAGCACCCTACAGGATGGCGCCCGCGGAGATGAAAGAGTTGAAAGCTCAATTGGAGGAACTTTTAGACAAGGGGTATATCCGTCCAAGCGTATCACTTTGGGGAGCACCCGTCCTTTTCGTGAAGAAGAAGGATGAAAGCTTGAGGCTCTGTATTGATTACCGAGAGTTGAACCGAGTGACTGTGAAGAATAAGTACCCACTCCCGAGGATAGATGATTTGTTCGACCAGTTACGGGGAGCTGGAGTTTTCTCAAAGATTGACCTGAGATCAGGGTATCACCAGGTGAGGATCGCGGAGAAAGACATCTCAAAGACTGCTTTCAGAACTCGGTATGGGCACTTCGAATTTACTGTAATGCATTTCGGGTTAACTAACACTCCTGCAGTCTTTATGGATTTGATGAACAGGATATTTGGTCCTTACTTGGATCAGTTTGTTGTGGTCTTCATTGATGACATCCTCGTATACTCTAAGACCGTTGAAGAGCATGAAGAACATTTGAGGAAGATTTTACAGATCTTAAGGGATAACCAGTTGTATGCAAAATTGTCCAAATGCGAGTTTTGGTTGGACAAAGTTTCTTTCTTAGGCCATGTGGTGACCAGTGAAGGAATTTCTGTAGATCCTGCGAAGGTGCAAGCTGTGAATGACTGGCCCAGACCGACCAATGTGACTGAGATTCGAAGCTTCCTTGGGTTGGCAGGATATTACAGGAGGTTCGTGAAGGACTTCTCGAAGATTGTCAGGCCTCTCACTAACTTGATGAAGAAGGTGATTAAATTTCAGTGGAGTGATGAATGCGAAAAGGCGTTCCAGACCCTGAAGGAAAGGCTGACTACTGCACCGGTTCTGACTCTGCCATCGGGTACAGAATGATTTGATGTTTACAGTGATGCTTCGAAATTTGGGCTCGGCTGTGTACTAATGCAACATGGAAAGGTGATAGCTTACGCCTCGAGGCAGTTGAAGGAGTATGAGACAAGATACCCCACGCATGACCTGGAGCTGGCGGCGGTGGTGTTTGCCTTGAAAATATGGAGGCATTACTTGTATGGAGTTACTTGTAGAATCTACACTGACCACAAGAGTCTGAAGTACATCTTCACTCAGAAGGAGCTTAATATGAGACAAAGAAGATGGTTGGAGCTGATAAAAGATTATGATTTGGAGATTCAATACCAAGAGGGAAAGGCGAATGTGGTTGCTGATGCTCTTAGCTGAAAGAAGAGTCACTCAGTGAATGCTATCCGAATCCTTCCTGATGAATTAGCTCGTGAGATTCGAGACATGGGTTTAGAGATGATGGAGCCTGGGGGAGTCGAAGCTGAAATTCAGATATATAGTATTGTGGCCAGGTCAGATATTCAGGCCGAGATCATTAAGAATCAGGATGGAGATGTGAAACTTGACCACATTAAAGGAAAGGTGTGTGAGGGTCAGGCACAGGATTTCATGATCCATGATGATGGTGGTCTTAGATTCAAGGGAAGGTTGTGTGTGCCTCACAGGTGTGGTGACCTGAAGGAGAAGCTAATGAAGGAAGCCCATAACACCCCGTATTCCATCCATCCGGGAGGAGATAAGTTGTACAAGGACCTTAAGAAGCACTTTTGGTGGCCCAAAATGAAGAAAGAGGTAGCTGAGTTCGTGGTTAAGTGTCTCACATGCCAAAAGGTAAAGTTTGAGCACAAGCGAATGGGAGGTTTAGTTCAGCCATTGGAGATTCCAGGGTGGAAGTGGGACTCCATCTCTATGGATTTTATTGTAGGTCTCCCTCAGACGAAAGGTGGGATGAACCAGATATGGGTCATTGTGGACAGACTCACCAAAGCTGCTCATTTCATTGCTATGAAGGATACTTGGTCTATGGAGCAGCTAGCGGATGCTTATATTAAGAATGTTGTAAGATACCACGGTGTTCCTCGTACAATAGTCTCAGACAGAGACTCCAGATTCTTGTCCCGGTTTTGGCAGCAATTTCAGAAGGCCATGGGATCAAAGCTAAATTTGAGCACTGCGTACCATCCAGCCACAGACGGGCAAACCGAGAGGACTATCCAAACTTTGGAGGACATGTTGGGAGCTTGTGTCATGGATTTCCAGGGCTCTGGGGTTGATAAGTTGCATCTCATTGAATTCTCTTACAATAACAGTTATCACTCCAGCATTAAGATGGCTCCATTTGAGGCTCTATATGGCAGGAAATGCAGAACCCCTCTGTGTTGGAACGATATTAGTGAGACCATTGTTCTTGGTCCTCAGCTGATCGAGGAGACGATGAACCAAGTCAAGATGATCCAACAAAGGATGAAAGCAGCTCAAGATAGGCAAAAGTCCTATGCTGATTTGAAGAGGAGGCCTTTGACGCACTACTAGAAAACAGCCTATTAGCTACGGAATTAGCGACGGACAAAATTCCGTCGCTAATTCGCGTCGGATTAGCGACGGATTAGCGACAGACGTTATTGGCGACGGATTTATGACGGAATGGCGACAGAACAGAGGTGGGGTGAGTGGCGCGCAATTTCTCTAGGCTGGCGCCATTATTAGCGACGGAATAGCGACGGATTTTCCGTCGCTAAAGTAGCGACGGGCTCTATTCCGTCGCTAATTCTGACCAAAAAAAATAACAAAAGCTTAGCGACGGACAGAAATCCGTCGCTCATATTTAAACAAAACGATGTCATTTTGTTTCTTTCCCTCGCGATCCAACTTACTCAAACGGCGTCGTTTTCGTTTTTTTAGCGACGGATTTGCGACGGAACTGTCCGTCGCTAATCCTTTATCATATTTCACCCGACGCTTCTTCCTTTCTTCCTCCTTTCTCCTTCTTTTCTCTGCGCTGCTCGACACTTCTTCTTCTCCGCGAACCAGAGCTACATTCCCGGCGAAATCAGGCATTCAACAGCGCCTCCGCCCAGTTTTCCGGCCGCCACGAGTTCCCCCAACTGCTCAACAACTTCCTGCATTGTGTTTGCGCTAGATTCTCTTCAATTTCTGCAAGAGGTATTTTTCTAACCCTAATTAATAGGTTCCGAAAATTGAGATGAAAATTTCTGAAATTATGACCGGTTTTATGTTAATTGATGCTATAGATTACTGGTAATTGATGTGTTGTGGTTACAGTAAATGATATATTGTATTCAGTTGTTAATTTGTAGCTAAATTGCATACGTGAGTGTGTTTCTGGTATTCAGTTGATATATTGTATTCTGGGTCAGTCAACCGGTTATTTTTACTTGTTTTTCATTAGATTAAATAACCTGGTCATTAGTTAATAGTACAACGTTAAGCGATTGGTGGAACAATGTATCAAAAAAATATTTCTGAATTTGATAATCAACAATGTTGAAACTTTTGACAGCTGGAAAGGTGAAAAAAACTAGGAGTTTGCCGACCTCAATGTAACCCTGATGATCAGGGTCTAGCTCTTCCATGATTAAGGCTGCATAGACAGTTGCTTGTTGCTTGAGTTTGTTTAGCTTGTTAGCTGAAGCGCTAAGGACTAAAACCTGCATTAAATTCAGATTATTACTTCTTGTTGGTCAAACAAAACAATCTGAGACGTGGATAAAAAGAAAGTGAGCAAAATACTTTACTTCTTGAACTTCCTCCTCTGATAACTTGCCATCTCCATTCTTATCACACCCGAGACATCAGAAACCATTATATGATACCAACCAATCAAAAGAACAATTCATCAGATAATGTTACTACTTTATACTTAACAAACTCCTTGATCTAGATCTTCCAAAATGCAGAAATATTTTTATAACTTCTTTTGAAAAAATTAGTAATTGCTCACATGTCAAAGAAGATCTGAAGTCGATAATCCATATCCTGGCTGCTCATATCCTCCCCTATTAATGCTCTGTTTCACTTTCGAGTTTAAAGCTGGAACCTTTTTCATGACAACAATTGGTTGATATTTTGGTCGTCTGAAACTTTCTATACCCTACCCACCTTTGATACGAATTACATAATTGTCTTCCGTTTTAGCTTCTGTTCTTGGTATCATTCAGTTTTTTTCTTTATAGTATCTAATTTGATTCCCTTTCCCCTGTTTTACAACACTTCAATCTTGTACGGACTTTTTCTATCTTCAAGCTTTTGTTTCCTTTCGTTCTGTTACTACAATTTAATAAAAAGAATGAAGAATGAAATATTGTATATGTAAATTGCTAATAATTTGCCCATTGTTTTGATTGTTAGCATGAACCCAGGCGAGGGTTTGGGTTAAAGGGAGTTAGGGGGGAATATCTTGCTAGCTGTAATCAGCTTGTTAGTTGAGGTTTTGTGCAGCCAATCTTGCATGATCTTTCTTCCCCTTTTATTTCATTCCTCTCTCTTCTCATTTTTTTTTTTTTTTCTACTTTTCGTTGTTATTCTGGTGTGTATTAATTGTGGTTAATAACAAACTTGACCATATTAATTAATAAAAACCACTTTAAATCTTGTCTTTCAAAATAGTGGGAGAAATAAATGATCGGTGTAAGAAAGTAGAACCTTCTTTCGCTTTTAGAGAAGAGAGGTCAAACACATAAACTCAAACATGCTTGCTTTCTTTTGTAATAATGATAACAAAACACTCGTAAGCGTTGATGAGTGTTTTTGCCTTGATCTACACTTCTCATCCTCGCCCGCCCGCATACTTTTTTTCAATCTTCCTTACCACTACTTTTCAATTTTTTAATTAATTTTTTTGTACTAATCAATATAATTAGTGGCTGTAAGGATTAGCGTGCTGTTTGAGTAATTATCACTAATTGTGGGATGCTTAGAAATAAGCGGAAAAGTAAAAAAATAGGGGAGACTATGCCGAATTTTTTAAAAATTTTATTAGTTTTAACTAAAGTAGTGTTTGATTAGTATAGGTATGAGACCCGATAGATTGTGGATGCACGATGAGAGAACCTTTGAGAGAGGTAGAATCTCTGCCGAATGGCTGAGGAAGATGGAAGAGTTTGTCGCTTTTGCACTACAACACCCTGAATGTATGGAAGATGGTAAAATTAAGTGCCCTTGCGACATGACAAGGTGTAGAAACGGACAGTATCTTAAGCCTGATGTTGTTAAGGTTCACTTAGCACATAAAGGTTTTATGTACGGTTACTTTGATTGGATATTCCATGGAGAAGATAACACACCCGTCCAAGCTACCTCGAACAGCACCACGCCTAATGAGGTTCCACATGTTGAAATGTTAGAGCAAATGATTGCACATGCTGTTGGTGAGGTTCCAGAAGAATTCGGGGATACATTTAATTTTATGGAGGAGGTTGAAGAGGATGCAGAGGATACTCCAAATCCTGAGGCTAAAATTTTTTTTGAGTTGATGGAACATGCTAAAAGAAAGTTATTCAGTGGCACGCATCATAGTGTACTATCTATCGCCACTGAATTAATGTCCATTAAGAATGACTACCAAGCACCTCAGGCATTGATTGATCGAGTTTGCAAAACCTACTGCGAGCTTCGTCCAGAAAACACTGACATTCCAAAAAACTTCTACGGAGCAAAGAAAATCATACGTGGTCTTGGGTTACCTTTTGAAGAAATCGATTGTTGTTCCGAACTATGTATGATTTTCTGGGGAGAAGATAAAGATCTGGATGTATGCAAGTTTTGCACTCGTCCTAGATACAAGCCTATCAAAGAGGGGACAAAAAGGAGAAAAAGTAAGGTACCTTTCAAGAAGATGCAGTACTTCCCTCTCATTCCAAGGCTGAAAAGGCTTTACGCTTCTCCTGCAACGGCTACCGATATGAGATGGCACGCAGAACACAAAATGGAAGATGATAACATGTGTCACCCCTCCGACTCAAAAGCGTGGAAACACTTTGACCAGATTCATGGTACTTTTGCTTCGGAGTCTAGGAATGTCAGACTTGGGTTATGTACTGATGGTTTCCAACCATTTACGGCTTCTGGAAGACAGTACTCTTGCTGGCCAGTTGTAATTACACCATATAATTTACCGCCTGGGATGTGTATGAAAGATGAGTTCTTCTTTCTTACAGTACTTGTTCCTGGCCCTAAAAATCCTAAAGGAAAGATTGATGTGTTTTTACAACCTCTTATAGCTGAGTTGCAAGAGTTGTGGGCTGGAGTGACAACATATGATGTGTCGAGAAAGAAAAATTTTCAAATGAGAGCTGCATTGATATGGACCATTAACGACTTTCCTGCATATGCAATGCTATCAGGTTGGAGCACTGCTGGTAGACTGGCGTGCCCACATTGCATGGAAGACAGTGACGCATTCACATTGCGTTGTAGTAAGAAGCAGGGTTTGACAACTCCAGAAAGTTTCTTCCTCTAGACTACAAGTTTCGTAATGATAAAAAGTCTTTCCGTAAAGGGCACAGAGAGACCAAGGTTGCCCCACATTTCAAAACTGGTGACGAAATACTTGCAGAGTTGAATCGGATGGGTTTAATGAAGGTCACTGAGATTGGTTCGGCTGAAGTAAATGTTCAAATTGCTAAAACTTGTGGATGGAGTAAAAGAAGTATTTTCTGGGATCTACCGTATTGGAAAGATTTATTGATCAGACATATTATAGATGTGATGCACAGTGAAAAAAATGTTTTTAAAAACATATTCAACACAGTTGTAAATGTGAAGGACAAGACGAAAGACACATTTAACTCGAGGCAAGAGTTGAACGATTATTGCAACCGTCCTGAGTTGGCACCGGATTTGAGTTCAAACATAATTCCTAAGGAAAAATATGTCATGGACGGAGATAGTATTCAAATCTTGTGTGAATGGGTAAAAAATTTAAAGTTCCCTGATGGATTTGCTTCTAACATTGGGAGGTGTGTTGACATGGCCAACAGAAAAATGTTTGGGATGAAAAGTCATGACTGTCATGTTTTCTTGCAAAGGTTGATGCCCATAGCTTTTCGACATCTTCTTGATCAAAAGGTGTGGGAGCCAATTACCGAACTATGCCTTTTTTTCAAGGAGTTGACATGCACGTCGCTTTCAGAGTCGAATATGCAAAGGTTGAACTGTCAAATTCCAGAAATAATGTGCAAATTGGAAACAAATTTCCCACCAAGCTTTTTTGACTCAATGGAACATCTCCCTCTTCATCTCGCCTTTGAAGTAAGTTTATGTGGACCTGTGCAGTACAGGTGGATGTATCCGTTTGAGAGGTACATTCTATACAAGTTTCAATAATGCACGTACTACATGTTGTACTTTTGTGATATGTAAGTCATTGGTGTAACTGGTTTATATATATAGGTACTTGGGGAAACTGAAAAGGTTCATCAGAAACAACAACAAAGTTGAGGGATCCATTCGCAATGGATTCCTTCTGGAAGAGATCACCAAATTCACAAAGTTTTACTTCGTTGACGATGGACCATCGTACCCATACAAGCTTGGTAGAAACAAGACA
Organism: Limonium bicolor; assembly: GCA_023374045.1. Taxonomy (NCBI): domain Eukaryota; kingdom Viridiplantae; phylum Streptophyta; class Magnoliopsida; order Caryophyllales; family Plumbaginaceae; genus Limonium; species Limonium bicolor. Next base: position 168,664,220 of record CM041776.1, on the reverse strand, counting down.
ATTGTAGAGGATGTTGATGACAACCCAGAAAGATTATCTGTTTTTAAAACAATGGGTAAACCGATTGGCAAAGGAACAAGAAGAATGTTAACAGCTCGTGAGTTAGATGCCGCTCAATCGTACATTCTACAAAATTGTGCAGAAATGGAGCCTTATTTTGAGTAAGATATATACAAATATTAGTTATATTCATCGTTCGTACGTATAATTCAATAGTGTGTTCACAATTCAGTTTAAATCTTTTGTTGTAGAATGTACGAGCGACAACTATGACAAGTAGAACCAACATTAATGGATGAGATAATCAACCTTAAGATGGAAACAGATTTTCCCTTATGGTTCCGATCATATGTGAGTGACTATATACACAAATAATTATATATATACATAAAGGTCAATACAAAATACGGTATTAAGATATTATTTTTTGTAAATTACAGTCAAACGATGTTACCACGCCAAACGAATTCGTTCGTAGCTTGGCCAAGGCCCGTTGAACGTGGCCACCTCCTACTCTGGTTTCTATGTTAATGGGTACAAATTCCACACAGAGTCTTACTCAGAAGACCGTACAACGTACAACTGTGGTGTTTGCATATCTGGGAAAAACTATGGTGACTCAGAGTATGATTATTACGGGGTGCTGAAAGAGATCATCGAATTAGAGTATCCCGCATTACCTGTGAAGAAGATTGTAATGTTTAATTGTCATTGGTTTGACCCAGAAAAGAGAGGAGTACAAGTACATCCTCTATATAAGCTGGTTGACATTAATCATACAAGAAAATTTGACAAGTACGAGCCATTTGTGCTAGCTGATCAAGCCGTTCAAGTGTATTATTGCTCATACCCATAAAAGAAGAGGGATAGGAAAGATTGGTGGGCTGTCTCTAAAGTGAAAGCGAGAAGCACTTTGAACATGCCCGACTCATCAGCAGTTGATGAGGAGGTTCAGCCACTGCAAGATGAAACCGAGATCATGTGGTTTTATCACCTTTGGTCGATGATGAAGAAACATTTGATTTAGTAGACATAACAGATACAGAAATTTAAAAAGTAAACTTACATACAGCTACTATGCAACAACAATATATTATTGATTTCGTTTGTTTTTTAATTAGTGTATAAAAATATTTATTCTACTAAGTGTTTAATGTGATGTTTGTCATGCATGGGTTTTCATAGTGATGGCAGTGGTAGAAGTTTTTTTAAATCTGGGTGGTCATTTGGTCGAAGCAGAAGCAGGGCCAGCACTTCTACTCCCCAGGTGATTCTCAGCAGGCTGCAGCTGATCATGTGGATGGTTCCGGTCATGAATCCCCGTTGGGTTCTACACATCCGCCCCCTTCGCACTCCTTGTCAGGACGAGCACCCATGGGGACCCCTTATTTCGACTCTCACCCACACCATTCTTCGATCGTCCCAGATTCACAGCCGTCTGTTGAGAGACGTCGATCTATATCTCTACCTCTACGCCGACAGTCTACTCCTCCACCTCCACGGCAGCCTACTCCTCCACGTCAGCCTACTCCTCCATATCAGTCTACTCCTTCACATCAGTCTACTCCTTCACATCAGTCTACTCCTCCACTACATGATGATTCACCACCATCTGACGAAGCACCGCATAGCTCAGAGGCTTCACACGCTTCACACGGTGGTGGTGTTGATCCCCGCGTGGTCATTACTATCTCTGACAGGTAAGTACTATGTAAGTAAAAAACAATAAACTTTGTTTTAAATATATATATGTTAATTGTCAATTTATGACGCATTATATAATTGTAGGGAGCTACTACCTGCAAACAAGGTTGCTCGTTCTTTTCTTCCTTGCTTTGAGACGAGGTGGTTTCTAGAGGGTTATAATTGGGAGGGTTTGGGCCAGGATGGGCATAGATTCTATTTCAATGAATTCAAGGTATTTAACCATTCTTGATATTTAACTTCTTTTTTTGTATATGTTATGCTTACACTTACTAATTTATGCAGAAGCGCTTCCGTTGGGATCCTGCCCTTGAGAGTGTTGTCTATGAGATATTCTGCGCCTTGGGCAGAAAACGATATTCAGACACACTCTACAAGATGAAGGCTAAGAGAATGAGGAGAAAAGTCAGCGATGAAATCTGGCAGGCTTGGGAACACGAATGGGCGAATGAGAAGTGTAAGAAGATCAGCGAGATTAACTCTCGCAACCGGCGGACTGAGCATACACCTGGCGGTGGTCTATCTACTCATGCATGCGGTTCTCGCTCGATAAAGGAGCATAAGAGGGTTCTGGTGCGTTTTTTTGTTTTCTAAGTGTATATGAAACTGGATGCAAGTACATGTGAATGTGAATGTATGTGAATGTGAATGTGAATGTGAATGTGAATGTGAATGTGAATGTGAATGTGAATGTGAATGTGAATGTGAATGTGAATGTGAATGTGAATGTGAATGTGAATGTGAATGTGAATGTGAATGTGAATGTGAATGTGAATGTGATGTGAATATGATAATGCAACTTTGAATGCATTATGTGAGTTGTGATTGTTATCAGATTCTGATATGTGCACTATTGGATTGTATATGTGTGGGCAAATGCATAAAAACAGGGGAGGTTATGTCAGATTTTTTTAAGCCTTGATTGATTAATCATTATCTGATTCTGACTGAACAATCCTGGTTTTTATGTGTGGGAAATGTAAAAAAACAGGGGAGGTTATGTCAAATTTTTTAAAGGCTTGCTTCTAATTTAATCAAGTTTTTTTTTTGTAGACTAAGAAATACGGTACAGAACCGGATGCTTACACATTGTTCAATACACACTCATTCGAGCAAGGATGAGCATGGAAACAGTGTGCCTGTATGCTCCAAGGTCGAGGACACTGCTGTAAGTGTTTTAATTTAACTTAATTAAGTTGATTACATTATTGAAATTTATTCATTAGCGATGAGTACTAATTATATATATCATTGTGTTATGATTATGAAGCATAAATACGAAGAGCTGTTAGATGCTGCCACTCAGGAGTC
>CM041776.1:168466694-168660705 GCA_023374045.1 Limonium bicolor | reverse complement strand
TGCGCCTCTATAATTTTTGCAAACCTAACCGGCGAACAAGGACATGCTCTGTGCCTCTGTAATTTTTGTAAATCGCCGGTGAACAATGACATGCTCTGCGCCTCTTGTTTTTCACGGTAATTTTTGCAACCCACACTAGCGAACAATGACATGCTCTGCGCCTCTTGTTTTTCACGTAATTTTGTGCAACCCTAACCGGCGCTTCGCCCTCTCTCATTCTCTTTCACGGTAATTTTGCAACCTACCGACGAACAAGGAACATAATGTAACTTTACTCATTATTTAGCAACCCTAATACACAAACAAGTAACATACATGTTCTGGCCTGTTCATTCTCTTCTGTTTGCGCTCTTTGTTAAGAAATTACATCGAAGGTGGCGGCGCTAAAGCGTCGGCGAACTGGGAAAAAAATCGCAGACTATAAACCACGGTTCTACATATAATCGTGGTTTATTGTTGATTTCTATAGACTTTATACCACGATTTTAAGTAAAACTGTCATTTATAATGCACTATATACCACGGTTCAGACTCACAACCGTGGTATAAAGTCAGTGAATGTTCACGGGAGAAGGGGTCTTAAACGATGGTTTCGACAAACCGTGGTTTTTTCGCTCACTTTAAATCACGATTATGAACCGTCGTTTATCTCAATTTGTGAATATACGACGCGAGCATAAACCATGGTTCCTAACCATGGTATATAGGTAAAATAACCGTGGTTAAAAACATTTTTTCCTCTAGTGCTCTGATACCATCTGTGATAGCCCAGCCTAATCATCCCACATGTGTGATATTGTTCGCTTTGGCATGCAGGTCGCACGAATTTGTTCCTGGGGTTTCCTAGCCCCAAAACACGTCACACAAGGAAGAGGTATTCATGCACATATAAGGTATACTTCATTCTCCTCTCCAACCGATGTGGGAGGACACTACACCAGGTGTTACTGCTAACAAGATTTTTGTAAGGGTAAAACTATGTACAAAAGAATAAAATAATGGAAGAATGAAAGAAATATAAAATAAACCCTACAACTCTATACGGGTAGCAAACAATTCCCGGTCGGAGTATAGTGTGAGTAGATTACGACCGAGAGTATCGAACCCAAGGGACTTAACAGAAAATCAGTCCTAATCCTAGTAAAAGCCTATTCTAAAAGAGGGGGGAAATTGAATAATAATTCTGAATTAAGGAAACTAACTAAAACCTATCTAAATGTATGATTCAGGACTAGAACAACCCTAAGTACCACTATGAACATTTAATACACAACAAGTTTCTAAAATTACCTGAACAAATGAACGTGTCGGATGTCCTGCCAGATAGTGACGCACGACATATTCAAAGACATTGAATATGCCGGACATACTAAGCCCGACATTCGATCTGACAAGAACGAAAATGTGAATTTTTATCCTAGCCTCAAATGTTGAAAATAAGGACTCACTACCCAATTCGAACCCAACAATTCTCTCATCAGTATTCGACCGAATAACGAAAAAGGATAAGGTAATTTCAACTCTTTCGTTGTTGCTATCTACAACTATGCATTTAACAATGGTTGAAAGTGTTATAACCCAAGTTTTGGTCATAATTTATTTCATCACCATCTTATTTTAAGTGGCTTATCTCATTATTCAGGACAAGGAAGTCCATTCTAATTAAGCTGGGGACGAAGAAGTCTTTTCCTTCCTCAATTGATTTTCTGGTGAGAGCCTAATATTATTTCTTATTAAATCATCCTTAATTACTTCCCTAACCACGTTCCTCACCACGCTCTCACTTTCTAATTCCCCGATCAGTTTCATCTGCTGAGACGCTCTCTCTCTCTCAACTCCCTCTCTGCATTTTCTTGCCTTCTCGATCTGTAAGAGTTGCTGTGCCGGTTTGAAGATTCGAGCCTCTGCTGTGGACCCATTCTCTTCGTTGCGTTCCTGTTCAATTTAAGGTATAGAAGTTAGCCTTCTTCGGTTCTATGGTTTCTGAAGTGTTTGCTTTCTAATTCCCCTTTGCAATCTGATTGTGAATCAGTGGCGATTTCGCATTCTCAGTCAATTCTCTTCTACTGTGGGCGTCGTCCGCGAATCCGTTGTCCTACTGTCAGAATTCAGGTGAGAATAGTATTCCCGTTCAGGTTACAGTTTCAGTTTCGGGGTTTTGGTTGCGTTTCTGATTTGGGATTGCAATTGTATTCAGTTAGAGGGTTGGCATTGCTTTCCGGTCTGCGTTTGGGGTATCTGCTTGGATTCGAGCTCTGCTGTTCAGATTGTGACTCGTCTCTGCTGTATTTGAGGTAGGTGGCTTTCGGATTCGATCCGTGTGTTCAGCCTTGGGGAGTTTGGATTCTACCAGTTAATTCATGATTTGATCCTGTGTTGGTGTGTGTCTTATGTCTGTTTAATGCCTTTTCAATGGATTAAACCCCCAAGGTTGTTTTGTAAATGTGTGTGTTGATTTGGATTGGTTTTTGTGCCTCTGTTCGTTTGAATTCGCTTCTGATTTCTGAGGTTTTCGGCATGTCCGAACTTCCGTCCGAGCTTTGAAGTTCGGACATGCCCTTCTGCGCTTAATCTTTTGAAAATCTTCGCTGTGTCCGAACTTCCGTCCGAGCTTTGAAGTTCGGACACAGCCTTCTGCATTCTCTGATTTTGGCTTCGACTTGTGTCCGAACATTGGATGTCCGGACACAAGTTCGGACTCTCCACGTTCTGTTTTCCGAAGATGTCCGAACATCCGTCCGAACTTGGATGTTCGGACACCTCTGGCTCTCTCTTTTTTAAGGTTCGACTTGTGTCCGAACTTTGAAGTCCGGACACAAGTTCGGACATCTGTCTGATTTTGCCTTCTGAGTCTCGACTTGTGTCCGAACATTGATGTCCGGACACAAGTTCGGACAGGCTACTGTTTTGGCCATAACTTGCTCGTTTGAGCTCCGTTTTGACTTCTGTTTGCGGGGTTGGATTCCCCTTCTGATTTCCAAGCTATCTATGAGCTTTCTGGTGCCTTTGGTGCACATATGCTTATCTGTATTTAAGCTTCTGTTTTGGGACCTAGTTATCTCTGTGTCTGAGCCTTTGGATGGCTGGTTTCGCTGTCTCGTAGCGCGCTATGTAGGATCCTTCTGTTCACGGGTGATGTTCCCCGTTCTGTTCACGGGTGTTACACCTGTTCTGTTTACGAGTGAGGTTTCCTCGTTCTGTTCACGAGCTGGTTGCTCGTTCTGTCTGTATGCTGTGATCGCTAGTGTCCCACTCTGTTTTCTGCTTCTGTCTGCTTCTCTGTCGTTTAGTCCCTTGGTGGACTTCTGCTTCTCTGACTTCTGATATGTTATGGATCTCTTGACTCCTTCTGATTTGATAACATTCTTAAATGTTTTGAGCATGCTGGTTGATGAAGTTTGTCATCTACTGGGCATAGTTGTGTGCTCATTCCCCTATTTCTATCTAACATTGCAGATTGATCAGTGAAGGTCGTTTTGCAGCTCTGGAGTTAGATGTTTCATTATTAGTTACTTTTGAGACTTTGTATTCGGATTTGAGCCTTTGGGCCTTTTGTTAGCTTCCGTTTCTGTTATACGTTTGGTGGGTTCTGTAAAACCTTTTGAGGTGTTAAGACTTCATTGTGGTTATACTTTGTTCAAGTATTCTGTTTTGGGCCTTATTTGAATATGTGTTTAAGTTCGTTCTTTTAGAGCCTTGCGTTATTATGTAATAATACGCGGCGTGTAATACCCCTAACTCCTAGGCCAGTGTTTGGGGGTGTTACATTTAGTGGTATCAGAGCTCTGGGTTCTAATCTGCTGGGATTTTAAGTTAGCCAGTCAGTCAGAAATGTCAGTGTTAGTGTCTGAGTTTAACTGCTTGCTGTTGGACTTTCAGAATGCCGCCAAGAAGAGCTAATAACCCTCCAGGGAATGTGGCTGATGCTGTTCAGCAGTTTATGACGCAGCTCATGCAGACCATGGCTGCAGGGGGCGGTCCAGCTGGAGGAGGACCAGCTGGCGGAGCAGGCCCGGCTGGGGCAGATGCTGGAGGGAGGAACGTGAAGGCGCTTCAGGAATTCATGAAGCTGAAGCCGCCGTCGTTCGATGGGGCAGGAGACCCCCAGGAGGCCAGCCACTGGTTGTCAGAGGTGGAGGATTTGCTTCGAGTGATGGGCTCTGAGGAGGAGCAGAAGGTCGACTTCGCTACCTTTCTGTTCAAGGCCGAAGCCAAGGAGTGGTGGAGGTCAGTGATGGGGAAGTTTCCACAGCCATGGACGTGGGAGCAGTTCATTGGGGAGTTCAACAAGCAGTTCTACCCCGACGTCTACAAGGATCAGCGCATCCTGGAGTATAACCGATTACGCCAGGGTCGGGACATGAGCGTTGAGGAGTACGTCCGCAAGTTTTATCAGCCTATCTAAGTTTGCACCTGAGCCTGACGAGCATAGGAAGGCCAGGAAGTTTGAGAGCGGCCTGAGGCCGGATATCCGATCTGCTGTGACGCCGCTGCGTCACAAGACCTTCAGGGACGTAGCTGATGTCGCCCTGTTGGTAGAGGCTGACTTGAGAGGTCGCCAGTCTGGAGGGAAGGACCAGAAGAGGAAGCAGAGGTCCGATGACAGTGATAGGAGGGATCAGTCTGCTTCTCAGAAGAAGCAGTCTACTGGAGACCGCTCTGGGGACCGTTCACGAGATAGAGGGGTTCGTCTTCGTCAGCTCCTTCCGAAGTGCCAGGTCTGTGGCAAGTTTCACAGAGGTCAGGACTGCTACAGGAAGTCCGGGGCCTGCTTCAAGTGTGGATCCATGGGGCATAGGATTGCTGATTGCCCCAGGCTGAGAGGAGCAGAGGTAGCTCGGAGGTGGAGCTGGAGGGTCTGCATCTGGGTCTAGAGATCGAGACCGGGCTGAGCAGAAGAAGCCCCAGGGCCAGGCCAGAGTGTACGCGATGGCTGGAGAGAGGGACCGATCGACTGACAGAGTTGTCACAGGTATTCTCCAGCTGTCATCTCGTTCTGTTTTCTGTTTGTTTGACTCTGGAGCCACCCACTCTTTTATTTCTGCTGAGTTGGTGGGTGAGCTCGGTTTGCCTGTTGTGCCTCTGGGTGTTGAGTTATGTGTGCATAGTCCATTAGTTAGGGACTCTTCTATGCTGTTGAATTCTGTTTGCAAAGATAGTCCTGTGTTAGTCAGAGATAGGACTCTGTGTGCTAACCTCATCCCGATGGAGATGACTTCTTTTGATGTGATCCTGGGCATGGATTGGCTTGCTGCGCACCATGCCCACATTGATTGTGCTGCTTCGAGAGTCACTTTCGAGGAGCCGGGCCAGCCCCGTTTGATTGTAGCAGGGAATGGACTCCCGTGCTCGCCGCCAGTCATATCAGCTATGCAGGCGTTCCGTTTTCTGAGGAAAGGATGCCAGGGATATCTGTGCTACATCCCTGAGGTTCGCAAGGATGCGAAGTTGGAGGAGATTCCAGTGGTCAGAGACTTCCCAGATGTTCCAGATGTACCTGGGCTTCCCCCTGTCAGAGAGGTGGAGTTCTCGATCGAGCTCGCACCTGAGACTCAGCCCATTTCGAAGGCCCCATACCGTGGCGCCTGCTGAGCTCAAGGAGTGAAGGTCCAGTTGCAGGAGCTGCTGGATAAGGGCTTCATTCGCCCGAGTGTGTCGCCTTGGGGAGCGCCAGTGCTATTTGTAAAGAAGAAGGACGGTAGCATGCGGTTGTGCATTGACTACAGGGAGCTCAACAAGGTTACCATTAAGAATAGGTATCCTCTCCCGCGCATAGACGACTTGTTCGACCAGTTAGCAGGAGCTAAGGTGTTTTCGAAGATCGATCTGAGGTCGGGATATCATCAGCTGAGGATTAAGGCAGACGACGTGCCTAAGTCCGCTTTCAGGACTCGTTATGGACATTACGAGTTCCTAGTGATGCCATTCGGTCTGACGAATGCGCCTTCCGTATTTATGGATATGATGAACAGAGTCTTCAAGCCGTTTTTGGACCAGTTCGTTGTAGTTTTCATCGATGACATCTTGGTGTATTCCAAGAGTGCTGAGGAGCACGAGGAGCATTTGAGGACCGTTCTCCAGACTCTGAGGGAGAACGAGTTGTATGCGAAGCTGAAGAAGTGCGAGTTCTGGCTAGATCAGGTGGTATTCTTGGGACATGTGGTCTCCAAGGATGGTATCTCCGTGGACCCGGAGAAGATTCGAGCTATTACTGAGTGGGCCAGACCTACTAATGTTGGGGATATTCGTAGCTTCCTTGGACTAGCGGGCTACTATCGCAAGTTTGTGGAGGGCTTCTCCAAGTTGGTGATTCCGTTGACTCGTCTGCTGCAGAAGGATGTGAAGTTTGAGTGGAGCGATGCCTGCGAGCAGTGTTTTCTGGAGCTGAAAAGAGGTTGACTACTGCGCCGATCTTGACTCTTCCGGAGGGGACCGAGGGTCTTGAGGTTTTCTGTGATGCGTCCCATAAAGGACTTGGATGTGTGCTGATGCAGCATGGGAAGGTGGTTGCATATGGCTCTCGTCAGTTGAAGCCATATGAGAAGAACTATCCGACCCACGATCTGGAGCTGGCTGCGGTGGTCTTTGCGTTGAAGATTTGGAGGCACTACTTGTATGGGGCAGCGTGCAAGGTGTATACGGACCATAAGAGCCTCAAGTATCTGTTCACTCAGAAGGAGTTGAACTTGAGGCAGAGGAGGTGGCTGGAGTTGCTACACGATTACGACTTAGAGATCCTCTACCATCCGGGTAGGGCGAATGTGGTGGCTGATGCGCTTAGTAGGAGGGGCCCGTCTGGGACCGTTGTGCTTTATCTGGTGTGGAGAGGTCTGCTCAGGAGTTGCAGCGCATGGGTATCTGGGTCGTCCGTCCAGAGAGGTCTGGGATTTTAGCAGCACTGCAGGTTCAGCCTACCTTGATCGACCGGATCAAGGCCAGTCAGGAGCTAGATGTCAGTCTGTGTAAGATCAGAGAGAGTTTGTCTGCTGGTCAGGAGTCCGAGTTTCGGGTTTCAGAGGATGGCTGCCTGAGGTTCAGAGGCCGTGTTTGTGTGCCGGCAGACGACGCGTTGAGGCGTGAGATCATGCAGGAGGCTCATGGAGCTCCGTACTCGGTACACCCAGGAGGGGTGAAGATGTACCGGGATCTTCGAGAGACATTCTGGTGGCAACATGAAGAGAGATATTTGACTTTGTATCCAGATGTCGGACCTGTCAGCAGGTCAAAGCTGAGCATCAGAGACCAGCTGGTTTGCTTCAGCCTCTTCCCGTTCCGGAGTGGAAGTGGGAGAGCGTCGGGATGGATTTCGTTATGGGACTGCCTAAGACTCCGAGGGGTTTTGATGCAGTTTGGGTCATTGTGGACCGGCTCACGAAGAGCGCTCACTTCCTACCTGTCAGGAAGACTTTCAGTTTGCACCGCTTGGCCCAGTTGTACATGATGAGATAGTACGTCTGCATGGGGTTCCTGCTTCGATTGTGTCTGACAGAGATCCGAGGTTTGTGTCCAGATTCTGGCAGAGTTTGCATCAGGCTATGGGGACGAAGTTGTCTTTCAGTTCAGCTTACCATCCTCAGTCAGACGGGCAGACAGAGAGGACGAATCAGGTCCTAGGACATGCTCAGGGCATGTGTACTCGACTTTGGGGGCAGCTGGGATCAGCACGTTGCATTGATCGAGTTCGCTTATAATAACAGTTTCAGACCAGTATCGGGATGGCTCCGTTCGAGGCCTTGTATGGCAGGAGGTGCAGATCACCCATCTGTTGGGATGATCTGAAGGAGAGAGCTGTGATTGGTCCAGACTTGGTTCAGGATGCTGTGGGCAAATTCAGTCTATCAGGGAGCGTTTGCTAGTGGCTCAGAGTCGCCAGAAGAGCTACGCCGATCAGAGGAGACGACCTCTAGAGTTTGAGGTGGGCGATCATGTGTATCTGAAGGTTTCTCCTGTGCGAGGAGTCGTTCGTTTTGGGAAGAGAGGCAAGCTTAGCCCTCGTTTTGTGGGTCCTTTTGAGATCCTAGAGAGGATCGGACCGGTTGCCTATCGTTTGGCTCTGCCTCCGTCTTTAGCAGCAGTGCACAGTGTGTTCCACGTTTCTATGCTGAGGAAGTATATTCCGGACCCATCTCATGTGATCGACTTCAGTCCGCTTCAGTTGAGGGAGGACTTCACGTTCGAGGCAGTTCCTTCGAGGATTCTAGCCCGAGATGTTCGTAAGCTTAGGAGCAAGACCATGCCCTTGGTGAAGGTGCAGTGGTCGGGTCAGTCGGAGGAGGAGGCGACCTGGGAGGTCGAAAGCGAAGTGCGTTCTAAGTTCCCCGCCCTTTTCGAGCAGTAGGTATGTTTTAATTTCGAGGACGAAATTCTTTTAAGGGGGAGGTGATGTTATAACCCAAGTTTTGGTCATAATTTATTTCATCACCATCTTATTTTAAGTGGCTTATCTCATTATTCAGGACAAGGAAGTCCATTCTAATTAAGCTGGGGACGAAGAAGTCTTTTCCTTCCTCAATTGATTTTCTGGTGAGAGCCTAATATTATTTCTTATTAAATCATCCTTAATTACTTCCCTAACCACGTTCCTCACCACGCTCTCACTTTCTAATTCCCCGATCAGTTTCATCTGCTGAGACGCTCTCTCTCTCTCTCAACTCCCTCTCCGCATTTTCTTGCCTTCTCGATCTGTAAGAGTTGCTGTGCCGGTTTGAAGATTCGAGCCTCTGCTGTGGACCCATTCTCTTCGTTGCGTTCCTGTTCAATTTAAGGTATAGAAGTTAGCCTTCTTCGGTTCTATGGTTTCTGAAGTGTTTACTTTCTAATTCCCCTTTGCAATCTGATTGTGAATCAGTGGCGATTTCGCATTCTCAGTCAATTCTCTTCTACTGTGGGCGTCGTCCGCGAATCCGTTGTCCTACTGTCAGAATTCAGGTGAGAATAGTATTCCCGTTCAGGTTACAGTTTCAGTTTCGGGGTTTTGGTTGCGTTTCTGATTTGGGATTGCAATTGTATTCAGTTAGAGGGTTGGCATTGCTTTCCGGTCTGCGTTTGGGGTATCTGCTTGGATTCGAGCTCTGCTGTTCAGATTGTGACTCGTCTCTGCTGTATTTGAGGTAGGTGGCTTTCGGATTCGATCCGTGTGTTCAGCCTTGGGGAGTTTGGATTCTACCAGTTAATTCATGATTTGATCCTGTGTTGGTGTGTGTCTTATGTCTGTTTAATGCCTTTTCAATGGATTAAACCCCCAAGGTTGTTTTGTAAATGTGTGTGTTGATTTGGATTGGTTTTTGTGCCTCTGTTCGTTTGAATTCGCTTCTGATTTCTGAGGTTTTCGGCATGTCCGAACTTCCGTCCGAGCTTTGAAGTTCGGACATGCCCTTCTGCGCTTAATCTTTTGAAAATCTTCGCTGTGTCCGAACTTCCGTCCGAGCTTTGAAGTTCGGACACAGCCTTCTGCATTCTCTGATTTTGGCTTCGACTTGTGTCCGAACATTGGATGTCCGGACACAAGTTCGGACTCTCCACGTTCTGTTTTCCGAAGATGTCCGAACATCCGTCCGAACTTGGATGTTCGGACACCTCTGACTCTTCTTCTGTTTTAAGGTTCGACTTGTGTCCGAACTTTGAAGTCCGGACACAAGTTCGGACATCTGTCTGATTTTGCCTTCTGAGTCTCGACTTGTGTCCGAACATTGATGTCCGGACACAAGTTCGGACAGGCTACTGTTTTGGCCATAACTTGCTCGTTTGAGCTCCGTTTTGACTTCTGTTTGCGGGGTTGGATTCCCCTTCTGATTTCCAAGCTATCTATGAGCTTTCTGGTGCCTTTGGTGCACATATGCTTATCTGTATTTAAGCTTCTGTTTTGGGACCTAGTTATCTCTGTGTCTGAGCCTTTGGATGGCTGGTTTCGCTGTCTCGTAGCGCGCTATGTAGGATCCTTCTGTTCACGGGTGATGTTCCCCGTTCTGTTCACGGGTGTTACACCTGTTCTGTTTACGAGTGAGGTTTCCTCGTTCTGTTCACGAGCTGGTTGCTCGTTCTGTCTGTATGCTGTGATCGCTAGTGTCCCACTCTGTTTTCTGCTTCTGTCTGCTTCTGCTCTGTTTAGTCCCTTTGAACGGACTTCTGCTTCTGACTTTCTGATGTTTATGGATTCTCTTGACTCCTTCTGATTTGATAACATTCTTAAATGTTTTGAGCATGCTGGTTGATGAAGTTTGTCATCTACTGGGCATAGTTGTGTGCTCATTCCCCTATTTCTATCTAACATTGCAGATTGATCAGTGAAGGTCGTTTTGCAGCTCTGGAGTTAGATGTTTCATTATTAGTTACTTTTGAGACTTTGTATTCGGATTTGAGCCTTTGGGCCTTTTGTTAGCTTCCGTTTCTGTTATACGTTTGGTGGGTTCTGTAAAACCTTTTGAGGTGTTAAGACTTCATTGTGGTTATACTTTGTTCAAGTATTCTGTTTTGGGCCTTATTTGAATATGTGTTTAAGTTCGTTCTTTTAGAGCCTTGCGTTATTATGTAATAATACGCGGCGTGTAATACCCCTAACTCCTAGGCCAGTGTTTGGGGGTGTTACAGAAAGACCACTAAAACTCCTTAACCAAAGCACTCTTGTCTTTTGAACCTCGAGTAGAATTTAGAGAATAGGAGAACAAGTTGTGATCTCATTCTGCCTGATAAGAAGATCTGAATCTTAGCAAAACTTTTAAGAATATATATTGAATGATCAAAGTGTTTACCAACAACTAACAAGGAATCCTACTTCACCATCCACACAACTACAAGAAGAGAATACAAGAGGAGAAGGAAATGGTCATAGCCTTAACCCGACAAGATCTTCTTCTTCTTCTTCGCTTGGATGGATCTGTAGAATCTTCGTTGGACACCAACAATGGAATGGAGGCGGAAATGGAGTTGTGAATGGAGTATATAGGGGTGTTGAAGTGTAAGAATTGATGCAGCCCTTGGCCTATTTATAGGCAACAATTTCTCCTTGTGCCGGGTGGCATGCCGGGTAAAAGTCATCCGGCAACACGTGTTAAATATGCGTAACCGTTAACGGTCAAAACTGCCAGGTGAAACGTTGCATGTGCCGGACAGGATACGTCCGGCACCGTACCCGGCAATGGTCAAACCGTCAACCGTAAATAACTGCCACCGTTTGGTCAACCGTGGCGACTTTTCACATATGCCGGATAGGATGTACCCGGCAACACACTCGGCAGGGCTCCTTTTCTGCTCCAGGCCTGTGCCGTGCAGGAGACATCCGGCTTCATGTCCAACATTACTTGAATATTTGCCTAAGAATTCGTTCCTTGCATAAAAAGCTCACAAAACATAAGTTTGTACAAATTACACACTTTAATGCATAATATAACATAATTACTATCTATTCAACCTTATTTACACTAATATACTCCTAAATCTAATACATAAAATATGATAAGTCTGCGGCTTATCAAGGCCCTACACTTACCTTTTGCTAGTCCTCGAGCAAAACTAGATTAGAAAGGAGCAAAATGCTTATGCACAAAACAGATAAACTCTAGAATGACAATTAGATAAACATTAATTCCCAACTGTCTGACTCTATTTCATAAGTATCACTTAAACTTCCGTATCTATCAAAAACATACTACTGGGTATAAAAATAAAGAATTTCAAAAACCGATCAAAAACTTTTGGGCTATTTTGCATAAGAGATTTTGTAATCTCTCATTTTTTCGGTTTCCATCATTCAGCTCTATTTTTCAGAGTTTCTGAAAGTGGCCAAGACACTCATCAATGGTTTTATAGTCCAGCCCTATTTTCCAAGGGTTTCTGAATCAACCATGATTTTTTGCATTGAAGAACATGGAATGTAGGAGGAAAACAAAAGGAAAAACTCTCGTTTGTTGCTTTTATTCTGAGGCACTTTATGCAACCTCAAGGAATATAATGCTTTTCCTTTGGAAAAGTTTTTTTTCTTTTTTTCTTCTTTTTTTTCACAAAACCCTTTTTAAGATCTTCATCCAAAAGACTCTTCACAGTTCGAAAAAGAAAAGAAAATATTACCTAGAAGTACATAAAAGAAAGAATTAGGAGAAAAATTATATACTCATGTTAAGTAAAAAGAATCAAGAAGTTAAAAACAGGAATCTACAAGTCATTAGAAAGTTTACCTCTTGAGAGAACAAGCATTTATTCATTCCTAATCTCATCCCAATCAAAAACATGCAAAAAGATTAGTAAAACATTGATAAAACTCACAACTTTTACATATTATTTAAAAATAAAACCTATTTTTATTTTTTATTTTTTTTAAAAAGGGGGGATCCCTGCCCTACACTTGGCAGGAACACTGTCCCCAGTGTTCAAAATGGAAAAGATTTTTTTTTTTGAAACTTGACAGAAAGAAAATGACAATAACTTAGCATGAACCAAATAACAAATAAAACAACATAAAAACAATAAAGGAAAAAGATTAAAGGAAGAGAGGCTCCCTTGTGTGAAGAATATGGATGCGTGAGGAGGACACGCCCTACACTTAGCCTTTTTGGCTACTTGGCATTGTCATAGATCTTTGACAAGATGGTGACCGAATTCGCATGCTCCCTTGGATTGGTTTGCATTTGAGACGGGAGTTGACCTGGCTGTCTAGGTTATGCCAGAAGTTGTTGCAACTGCAACTACAACGTTTTATGCTCCTTACGAATGGTCGAGATCTCGTTGTGAGCGCCCGGGGTCTTATTCATCAGGGCCGACATCATGTCGCACAATTCAGCCATCTCGGCCTCTGATGAAGATGCAGGGTGGGATGGTCGGTTTGAAGGGACTCCCCCATAAGGAGTCTGCATGTATTGCCTCTGACCTCCCTGGTAGCCGGCTGGATTCTAGAAGTTTTTAGGGGGTTGATTCCCCTGCTGCCACGGCTTCCTATACCCTTGATTGATCACATAGTTGACTTCCTCAGCATTCTGAAAGTCTGGTAAGTCAGGGCCCTGAGCGTGTGGTCGTGCACTAACCACATTCGCCTGCTGAGGAAGTTTATTCATTGCTATTTGCTCCACCACCTCTATAGAGCGCTAACCTTCGTAGACGTTTGAGCATTGCTCTCCAACAATTGCTCATGACTTTGCATTAACTTTTCAAATTTGGCGTCTCCCTCACCCACTTGATATAAACCAGCGGTACCGCCCCTAGATCCACCTGTGGCTCAATCCCTGATCTCTTCACAAAGAGATTCAATCCCACTAAGGAATTGATCTCCAGGCTTCTTCAGTATGTCTACACCAAGGGAGGATAGGATCATCGTCTTGCATTGGTTGACCAATCCCTTGTAAAACAACTGAGATAGTTGTTCCTTGGTGAGGCCGTGGTGAGAACACATACGCAGCAACCCCTTGAATCTGTCCCAAGTTTCACAGATGTTCTCCAAGCCAAGTTGTCTGAAGTTGTAAATCTCAACGATCATCTCTAGGGTGCGACTTGGAGGCAGGAACTTGTCATAGAACTTGGTTTCCATGTCCTCCCATGTGGAAATAGTACTGGGGGTCAGACTATGGTACCACTTGCTGGCGTTTCCCGTGAGACTATAGGGAAAGAGGGAAAGTTGGGCATATTGGAGGACGTTATTTAAGGAGGTTAGGATGTTTGTGTGTTGTAAGAATTTGGTAATGTGGAGCAATGCATCGTCCGGGTTCGATCCATCAAACATACCCAACTCTTTGACACATCGGATTTGATAATATGGCTTAAGTTTTTGCCATTCATCATATTCATTTTATGCAAGGAGAGGGAGGTCGGTCGCTGGCTTTTGGCCTTGGTTGGAAGGCCTATTAATGTTGCGGACGGTTGGTGTAGCCATTTGTGTAGGAAATGCGCTTTGTAGGTTTCTTCGTTGTCTTGGTGAGTGAAGAAGGGTTCTCTCGATCTACGGATCAAAGTTGGCAAGATCTTCAGGAAAACTGGTTGACCGAAGAAGCATTCACCTTTTATAACTTCAAGAAGAGCAAAACAAAACGTTATAATATTTTGTAACAATAAATATTAAGACAATTATATAATTATATTTACGAAATGAAAAGAAGAAACAAAATTGGGCAAGCCGGATGCCTTGCCGGGTGTAGCCTGTCCGGCGTTGGACTTCCTCCAACTATGCCAGGTTATAATTACCCGGCATTGGGCACGAAATGCGTATTGGTTAAAAGAGAAAAAAATAAATGAATGTCAACACGAACAAAGAATAACACAATGTGATTACTACAAAATAAATTTGAACATGCCGGACGTAGAGTCGGGCGTGTCGCGCCCGGCATTGGACTTCCTCCAACTATGTCGGGTTGTACTTACCCGACATTATGCCCGACTTGTTCAAACTTGGAAAGAAGGATAAATAAAGGAATAAGAGAAGAGAAAGGTAAAACAAAAGTGTAATAATAAGGACTATGTACATATGACTCTAATAATTTGAAGAGAAAATATAAAATAAGAGTTGAGATTGAATGTGCCGGATTGAGTGCCGAGTGAATGTTATCCGGATATGGACTTGCTCCAAGATGCCGAACATAGGATACCCGGCATAGTGCACGACACACTCAACCTAGTGAGCAAATTCAAACAACTAATAAAAGAATTAGAAAATAAAGAATGTTGAATGTGTCGGGTGCCAGACATCCGGCAATGCACCCGGCATATTCAACCGAATAACATAATGGACAATTTAAATCAAAGAATCAAAGAATAAAGAATATGGTGTTTTACCGAATTTAGGACTTGGACTAATTCTAAGTCCCCGGCAACGACGCCATTTTGCTAACAAGATTTTTGTAAGGGTAAAACTATATACAAAAGAATAAAATAATGGAAGAATGAAAGAAATATAAAATAAACCCTACAACTCTATACGGGTTGCAAACAATTCCTGGTCAGAGTATAGTGTGAGTAGATTATGACCGAGAGTATCGAACCCACGAGACTTAATAGAAAATCAGTCCTAATCCTAGTAAAAGCGTATTCTAAAACAGGGGGGAAATTGAATAATAATTCTGAATTAAGGAAACTAACTAAAACCTATCTAAATGTATGATTCAGGACTAGATCAACCCTAAGTACCACTATGAACATTTAATACACAACAAGTTTATGAAATTACCCGAACAAATGAACGTGCCGGATGTCTTGCCGGATAGTGACGCACGGCATATTCAAAGACATTGATTATGCCGGACATACTAAGCCCGACATTCGATCTGGTAAGAACGAAAATGTGAATTTTTATCCTAGCCTCAAATGTTGAAAACAAGGACTCACTACCCAATTCGAACCCAACAATTCTCTCGTCAGTATTCAACCGAATAACGAAAAAGGATAAGGTAATTTCAACTCTTTCGGTGTTGCCATCTACATCTATGCATTTAACAACGGTTGAAAGACCACTAAAACTCCTTAACCAAAGCACTATTGTCTTTTTAACCTCGAGTAGAATTTAGAGAATAGGAGAACAAGTTGCGATCTCATTCTGCCTGATAAGAAGATCTGAATCTTTGCAAAACTTGTAAGAATATATATTGAATGATCAAAGTGTTTACAAGGAAAGAACTCATCCCTAACAAACAACTAACAAAGAATCCTATTTCACCATCCACACAACTACAAGAAGAGAATACAAGAGGAGAAGGAAATGGTCATAGCCTTTAGCCGACAAGATATTCTTCTTCTTCGCGTGGATGGATCCGTAGAATCTTCCTTGGACACCAACAATGGAATGGAGGCGGAAATGGAGTTGTAAATGGAGTATATAGGGGTGTTGAAGTGTAAGAATTGATGCAGCCCTTCGGCCTATTTATAGGCAACAATTTCTCCTTGTGCCGGGTGGCATGCCGGGTAAAAGTCATCCGGCACCACGTGTTAAATATGCGTAACCGTTGACGATCAAAACTACCAGGCGAAACGTTGCATGTGCCGGACAGGATACGTCCGGCACCGTACCCGGCAATGGTCAAACCGTCAACCGTAAATAACTGCCACCGTTTGGTCAACCGTGGCGACTTTTCACATATGCCGGATAGGATGTACCCGGCAACACACCCGGCAGGGCTCCTTTTCTGCTTCAGGCCTGTGCCGTGTAGGAGACACCCAACTTCATGTCAGGCATTACTTGAATATTTGCCTAGGAATTCGTTCCTTGCATAAAAAGCTCACAAAACATAAGTTTGTACAAATAACACACTTTAATGCATAATATAACATAAATACTATCTATTCAACCTTATTTACACTAATATACTCCTAAATCTAATACATAAAATATGATAAGTCTGCGGCTTATCAATTACAGATAGAGATAAAAGATGTGAACGGGCATTGAAGCACTGGGGAGGTCAAAATTTTAGAACCACGAGTTTGTAGATTATGAAGATTAAAAGGGAAATTGATCAAGTGGCTAGTGCTAATCCAACCCTGAACAACCTAGCTTGATGGAAGATCTTAAAAAGGACCTGGATCTCCTCTTGTTGAGGGACGGAGCTCGATGGGATCTACGCTCTAGGCACAAATGGATTCAAGAAGGAGATTGCAATACCTCAAGACGTAAGAAAAATAGAATTGTTGGACTTAGGGACGTGAATGGAACCAAAATATCAGGTTGAACAAATATTGAGACCACAACCCGCAATATCTCTCAAGCCTTTTTTCGCATCCAACCCACATCAAAACCCGCACTTGCTAGCTTGTGTGGAAAACCGTATCCTAACATCTCATCATGATCTTCAAGGACAGGATTTTATAAGGGATGAAGTCATCTCGGCCCTTAAGCAGATGCACCCACGAAAGGCCCTTGGACCCCATGGAATTAATGGTGTTTTCATTAGTTCATATTGGGACATCATTGGTGAAGACTTCATTAATTCGAGCCTCTTTATCCTCAACAATAATTTCATGCCGGTTGGATGGAATCACACGCACCTGGTGCTCCTCCCGAAGAAGACGGGAGTTGTCTCTATTCGATATTCTAGACCTATCTCTCCGTGCAACGCGATTTATCGTGCCATTGAGAGTATTAGTCAACAAAGTGAAGGATGTTAAAGGATAGATGATTTCAAATACCAAGGGGCCTTCGTTCTGGGTCAACTTATTTTTGATAATATTGTCACTTCCCATGAAATTATTCACTCCATGAAATGCTTAAATGCTTCTTCAAGAGGTTCCTTCACCCTTAAATTGAATATGTCCAAAGCATTTGACGGGGTAGAATGGTTTTTTATCATCTATATTCTCTATAGCATGGGTTTTAATGAAAGGTGGGTCAAACTGGTGGAAATTTGTATTACATTAGTTTCTTTCTCAGTTCTTATAAAGGGACTCCCAGGTCCATCTTTCTTCCTGGAAAGAGGCATTAGACAAGGTGATCCTTTATCTTCATTCGTGTTCATTTGTTGCATGGAGGCCCTCTTTTCAAGCCTATAAACTTCTACACTTTCTAATGCTATCAGAGGTTGACATTACTAGCCTTCTTTTCATGGATGGTTGCATTACCTTTGGTCAATCCAATGTCAAGAATGTTCAAGTAGTTATTAATATCATTGAAGACTTTCGTGATGCATTTGGTCAGTGCATGAGCCCAGCAAAATTAGGCTTGATGTTCTCTGGCGGTCTGAAGTCTCGTCTTCCTCGTGAAATCTCTGAGTTATTAAGAGTAAAAGAGGTGAATGATCTAGGGTTGTACTTGGGGTTCCTAAGCTCTATTCGAAGACATAAAAACAATTATTCAACTACGTTAGGGACAGGGTGCACAAAAGAATTCAAAATTGGAATGGCATTGTATCTCAAGCGGCTAGGGGAATCCTTATAAAATAAATCCTTCAAGCTATCCCTTTATATGTCATGGGAGTTATTCGCCTTCCTAACTCATTCATCTAGGAGATACAAGGCACTATAAGAAGGTTATGGTGGTTGGGCTCCCTGAGTGCTAAATGGATCCCCCGACGTAAATGGGATGTCCTATGCAAGGGACTTGATGAGGGAGGCCTTGGCTTCAGAGATTTACATGCTTTCAATAATGCACTTCTTGCTCGTCTTGGTTAGTGGAACATGTGGCAGCCAAATCTCTTGGTCTCCCAAGTTGTTTTGGCTAAGTACTCTTCTAGTTCTCTCCTTAATGCTAGATTAAACAATCGTCCAAGAGCTATTTGGAAATCTATATGGGGATCTTTACCTTTGATCAAGTAGAGTGCACAAAGAGTTATTGGTGATTGCCAATTATTATGATCATTGATAGGTGGCTCCTTAATAAGTAAGGCGAAAACATTGGAACTAGAATTTGCCCAACCATATTCGTGACTATGAAATGGTCTCTTGTCTGATCAACACCCAGGACCATACTTGGAATGAGGACAGAGTCAGAAACTGGTTTTCGAGTGAGCAACATAGTTTTATTCTAAGCACGCTCCTTCCATGTTCCCCAAAGTCGGACAAGTGGTGCTGGAGACATACTAGGAATGAGAAATTCACTATTAAATCGGTTTACTATCTCGCAAGGGAAGCCTCGTCTACTGATTCTGGTTCTACCTCTTATGGCAGCAAACTAGGTGCAGCAATGAAACGTGCTAGAAAAGGGGATCTTCCACCGCGGGTTAGACTCTTTTCCTGGAAGATTCTACAGGGTATCCTTCCTTGTGGCGCGTTTATTGCACAAAGGTGCTAGAATCACCTCCTGAGCAACTGTGTTCTTTGTGGAAAGTTTAAAGATATTAATCACTCACTAGTTCACTATCAAATAGTGAAAAGATGATGGTCAATTGATGGGTTCATCAGACCGGGCAATATCAGGCATGATAATGGGCTACGGGGTTGATTCATAAATCTTTGTCTTCATGAGGATTTGTTTCATGTTCAGAAAGTTGTTAATATGCTTGAAGCTTTGGTAAAGTGTCAATTCAAACACGACCAAGTTCCTTCTTTCGCAATATGAATGGACCAAGCCTTACTGTTTATCACACTTACTGTTTTTAATCACACCAAGTTACCTACAACCCAAGAGCAAGCATCCAGTGATGGTGTCAACATTTATGTTGATGGGAGCACAGCATTGAAGGGCTCAGGCATTGGCGCAAATTTTAAAGACTCCAAAAGAAATTGTCATGTCATCGGCGTTTCAAATGACTCATTCGCCTGCCACTACAAATCAACAAAGCAAAAGCGATTAAATTGGGGATTGAAATCTCTTTGAATATAGATGTCATATCCTTCTGTTTCTTCTCGCATTGTTTGACTAATATAAATTTCCTCAATGGCGTTGAAGAAGTTCGACCAGATGTGGGTCACATTCTTCATAATGTATGCTCGCGAGCTGCTACTCTTCCATCATCTAGTTGGTATCACACCCCTTTGTCAACCAATATTGAAGCCCCTCTTTTGGCTAATATGAGTAGGACTAGTGGTCTTAAGGTGTCTGGTTTAATGACATTCCACCGTGTATTAAAACTTATTTCATAATGTAAATTTCATGGCACTTATAAAAAAAAAGAGTTTGGTTTACACCATTCTATCGGTCATGACCAATTCAAATTATATAAAGTTAAACGTTAGTTATTTATGGTCATTTTTTACTTATGTGCAATAATAACTTATAACTGGCAGCTGTTTACGAGATTCATAGCCAACAGTTGGCTTTGCAGACACAGCTGCCCAACAGTTGTATATGCCCTCACTGGTCGGTTGTAAAGCTGCAACCTAGTGCGTAGTTGACATTCGGCTATTTTTTCAGTTTTTTTATCTTAAATTTGACTATTGTAAATTAATCCTAAAAATTTACAATAATTCTATAAGATTATTTATGGTGAAGGGGAACTCAACCATTAGTTGGCCAGTATTCACCGAGAGTACATCGGATGTAGATCTAGGTGGTCCTTTCGGAACCACAGGTTTTTATAGATTTCACTTTTCTTCAAGTAACAAATGTAATTGAAACAACAATTTCCACCCCTTATTATATTATGTATTAAATAATATATCAAGCATATAATGTAAGCACTGACTACCATTGTTCATTATGTTCATAGAATATATTTTGTGTCATTATATACCCTTATAGTGTCACTTTCTTCTGCATATTTTAGATTTATGGTTGAGGGCCATTAGATCTTAACCCTAGAAATCAAACCTAAAAACGAGTCGCTACGTTTAGTATTTCTAGGGTATGACCATTCTCCACATTTTAGGGCATCTTTTTGTGATTCATTATACACCCTTATAAAGTGTTAGTTTGTTTTTGCAGGTTTTTAGAGGTTGTGTTTTAAGGTGTTTAGGATAGTTACCCAAATATATACTTCAAACACTAAAGTAAGCCTTTGACCATTTAGCAATCCCACTAGTACAAACAGGGCCTTTTTCGGCAGTTTTTTATGCCTTTTTCGGCGGTTTACAACCGCTGAAAATGGTACCGCAGAAAAAGGGTCTTCCCTTATTTTCGGCGGTTCTGGACAAAACCGCCGAAAAATATGAGCTACAGAGGGGAAATTAAGGTAAAAAAAATGGCATATTTTCGGCGGTTTCTACTAAGAACCGCCGAAAATAAGCAAAAATAGGGTCTTTTTCGGCGGTTCCTTAGGTTAAAACCGCCGAAAAAACCTTATTTTTGCTCATTTTTGGCGGTTCTTAGTAGAAACCGCCGAAAATATGCCATTTTTTTTTTGTTTTTCTTGTTTTCTTTTATAATCCCACATATTTCACAAAACTTGTTAATATGCATCCAATATGTCCATCATATCTCTCTACATCACATGGTAGAGGATCTCATCACTCTTTGTAAGTAAATTGTCAAAAAAATCCAAAAAAATAATGACACGGCTTACAAATGACCATACACACCACATTTAAAATGGTCACAAATGACCATACACCACAATTCACATAGTCACAAATGACCATATACATACACAATTGATCAAATGTTCACTAATATACTCAAAGTGGTCATTTTTTACAATCTATCTAACCATAAAAGTCTAAAGAAAGTTATAAATAACAATTCGAGAAAACAAAAAGCAAAATCAAACCAAATTCATGCAGACGAAATCCGCCCAATCCTCTAGCATCCCATTGATGGTTTCTCCGTTATATTCTCCAACACGGAAAAACCTTTGAAAAACAAAACAAGACAAAATTGGTTAATCATCAAACAATTATATTAGTAATTGAAAAATAAATATAACTTCGATATACCTTTTCTAACGGATCCTCCATCTCACCAAATAGGGTGACTATGTCATGCATATACCTCATGACATAATACCCACACTCAGAACCTCCGGGTTGATGTGAACACTTAAACACAGGAAGAACAGAACTAATTATATAAGACAGTTATTGTGATTACAACCAATTAATAATAAACAAGTAAATGCTGACGCATTTACCTTCACTGAAGTCCATTGGATGGCATTTTTTGACCTTACACCAAGCTCTGCCATCAAAACACCTTGATACACACTGCATAATTATTATCATCAACATACATTAATTAAATTAGTATATACATTCATAATAAATTAAATTAAAGGAGTTGAAATACATAAAGATTACTTCATAATGTACTTACATGCTAAGGTGTGGTTTTATCTTGATGTCTTTTGGATTTCTGGTTTGCAGCGGATCAAGAAATAGTATCTGTGAACGATCCAGACACAACACCAGTAAAACCCAATGGCCACTGTGTAATACCAAAACACTCACATGTCATTATAATGCATGTATGCACAGATAACTACAACATTTATTCAAATTAAAATGATAAACAGAAGTTAATACTTTTGATGATAAGGTAGCATACGATATTTCTTTTTCGCTCTGATGTTGTTAATCATCGCATGTTGTATGTAGAGCTTACACGTTTCTGTATCGCCCTTCAGAGCAGTGAATGATGCTCTTTCAGGACACAAAAATCCATACTTGGTAAGGGCAAAAGATTGCATTTTGTCATGCAAAAACCTGTTCATAAATAAAAAGACATAAAATTAATTAACATTGTTTCAGAACATCAATTTATAACTTAATTATAAAACAACTAATACTTACAGAATAAATGAATGCATCACTGCAACAGGCACCCAATCAAATTTTAGGATGTCCCTAACATCAGTCGTCCACATGTCGATTTCTAGAGTTCGTCCGTAGTGAAGAAGTCATCGTTAAAACTGAGTAGGATAGAATTTCTGCCATCTGGGAAGTCGCGGATTATATCATGCAAGCATTTAATGTTTGGCCCCAAGCGTGCATATACGGAATGATATAATGATATGGTTCTTGCACGGTGAGTCTGTATAATATATAATGATATATTTAGTAGGTTGACTTATATGTATATACGTCTACATATAATATATATATACTACTTGGTGATATATATATATATATATATTATATAATTTGTTATCTTATTGTGTTGTACTATATATGTATAATTAATCAACTAACTAGTTACACAAACAATCATAATAAATGACAAATGATTAATGTTAATTGACAAAATAAAACTAACCTGTCTTTGGTATATGTATACCGTATATAAGGGTGAATGGAAGGACGAGGAGCAAGTGGAACTCAGAGGGAGATAACAGGGCGGATGGGAGTAGCAGAGGTGGGCGGTGAGGAAGGCAGCGAAGAGCTGACACGATTAGATACACCGACGACTTGTATAGTAATCTAATTCGTTGACATTATATAATCAATACTATGACTTATTGGAAAATCAAAACATAAAAACAAGTAAACTATAAATCAACATTTTTAATGTTAATTCATACCGACAGTTCATCACGGACACTTACTCATCAATAATTCACACAAACAATGGTAATAAAGCAAAAAAAGTCACTCACTATTATATATAGGGAAAATTCACATTATACCCCTGTTTTCTTTCGTAATTCACAATATATCCCTTTTTTGAAACTTTGTCACAAGATATCCCTGTTTTCTTTGCTAATTCACAAAATACCCCTTTTCAAAACGGCGTCAAATATTCCGTTAACCTCCCCTGGAAAATGACTATTTTGCCCCTGACCCGTTTTTTCTTTTTTTGAAAATTCGTAGTTTTTTGGGCTACTTTTTTTTTGAAAATTTTTAAATTTTATAATATACCCTTATTTAAGTTTGTTGTTCACGAAATACCCCTGTTTATGTTTTGAAGTTCACAAGATACCCTTGTTTATGTTTTGTAGTTCACGAAATACCCTTATCACCCTGATGCCTTGGTAAAGCATCGCCTAGTTTTCTCTTGTTTTTCAAGTGCCTTCAGCCTCTTCATAATCCCAGAACAAATGTTGTTTGCATTCCAGTTCTCTAAGGTTTCGGGGGGGGGGGCGGCCCTTCCCCCCTTTGTGTCTGCCCCTGGTCAAACTTGTGTTGTGCCAAGCACTCTAATGGGATATCACTCAGATATTTGAATGCACCAAAATCCATCTCCCTAAAGGCCACCGCCCCCCCTCCCCCCGAAACTTTTGAAATTTGTAAAATGCTCTTATAAACTTTTAAAAAATACAAAATAACATAATGTCTTAAAGAACAATAGTTAAAAGTTTTTTGACCCCCCCTAAACAAAAGTTCTGGTCCGCTACTGAGTTTGACCAAGAGGTAGCCATTTTAAACCCAATGCCTGTGACATTATTGTTTGTCCCACAAGACTAAATCAATCTACTCTTTCTTGAAGGTATTTACCTAACTATGAAAATAATCCATGTTATACATGTTTGTCTCTGGTCATATATTATAATTGTGTCTAATTGTGAATGACAAGGATTTGTACTCAGCTATTGGTGAGACATTCCGAGAGACAAGAAACCTCAGAGAACTGGAATGCAAACAAAATTTGTCTTGGGATTATGAAGAGGTTGAAGGCACTTGAAAAACAAGAGAAAACTAGACGATGCTTTACCAGGGCATCAGGGTGATAAGGGTATTTTGTGAACTACAAAACATAAACAGGGTATCTTGTGAACTTCAAAACATAAACAGGGGTATTTCGTGAACAACAAACTTAAATAGGGGTATATTATAAAATTTAAAAATTTTCAAAAAAAAGTAGCCAAAAAAACTGTGAATTTTTCAAACAAAGAAAAAATGGGTCAGGGGCAAAATAGTCATTTTCCAGGGGAGGTTAACGGAATATTGACGCCGTTTTTAAAAAGGGGTATTTTGTGAATTAGCAAAGAAAACAGGGGTATCTTGTGACAAAGTTTCAAAAAAGGGGTATATTGTGAATTACGAAAGAAACAGGGGTATATTGTGAATTTTCCCTTATATATATATTTATATAATAGGTTGTCTTATATATATATACATCTACATCTACATATAATATATATATAAATACTATTTGGTTTATATATACTATTATCTCAACCAACTATTACATAAAAAATAAAATAATTACACAAACAATTATGATAAACGGTAATTGATTGAGGTTAATTGAAAAATAAAGCTAACTTGTCTTGGTATAAGTGCACCACGTATAAATGTTGAACGAAAGGACGAGATTCTCAGGCGGAGCTCAAAGGAGGTAATAGAGCGGAGGACAACGACAAAGGGAATGTCAAAGGGTGTAACTTTAAAGAATTATATAAATTAGAAGTGAGTATAATAGTTTAGTTATGTAAAAAACTAATAATTATCAACAACTTATTGTAAAATCAAGTAAAGTACTATTAGTCAACATTTCTATGTTAAATTATACGATAATTCACCAATGTCATTTACTTGTCAACAATTCACACAAACAATTGTTGACACAAACAATGGTAAGATAGCAAAAAAAGTCACTGAAATTGGTTAAGTCATTTCATCGAACACCTTGCGAGCATATAGATTATTTTCAAAAATTTACCACATATAGTATTTCCAATCAAACCAATCAATAAATTACACTCCAGATGACATATATCAATCAACAATTACATATAAACACAAATTAGGACCTAATTCAACAAAAATTCGATAGTTAAAATCTGGAAAAAACTAACCTAATTCGTCTCTGTTCGCAACCGAACTTGGCAG
Source organism: Limonium bicolor (assembly GCA_023374045.1). Lineage (NCBI taxonomy): Eukaryota > Viridiplantae > Streptophyta > Magnoliopsida > Caryophyllales > Plumbaginaceae > Limonium > Limonium bicolor. The sequence goes on along the minus strand of CM041776.1, from coordinate 168,635,664 downwards.
TTGCAGCGGCGGCGACAGCGGCTGGTGGGGGCGACTACAGGCGGCGGCGACGCCGGTTGGTGGCGCGGCGGTGTTTGACGAAAACCAGGGTGGCGAATCGGAGTGAGAGGGTTCGATGGGTGAGAGTTCGTATACTGATTTCAGTAATGTCGAACTCGAGTTGGGGGTTAGAAATAAGAGGCATTTTCGGCGGTTGTTTACTAAAACCGCCGAAAAAAAATATTTTTTAAAAAATACATCATTTTCGGCGGTTGTATACAGGAACCGCCGAAAATAATGTCAAATGAACACTTTTTTCGGTGGTTCCTGTATACAACCGCCGAAAATGATGTTTTTTAAAAAAAAAAACACTTTTTTCGGCGGTTTTAGTAAGCAACCGCCGAAAATCCACTAACCCGACACTCTTTTTCGGCCAAATTGGTAAAACCGCCGAAAATGGGGGGCCGAAAAAGGCTTTTTTTCTACTAGTGTCCTATAGTATGACCATTCCCCAATCTTTATGGTATCTTTATGATTCATTATATACTTTTATGTTGTTGAACTTTTTTGTGTAGGCATTTAGGGTTTGGGGTTTAGAGTTTAGGGTTGTTAGACATCAACCCTAGACTTCATACCAAACACAAACCTTGATAGTTTAGTATTCCTAGTATATGACCATTGTTTAACTTCAAGGGTATATGTTTGTGATACACTCTTATAATGTGACAATTTATTAGGCATGTTTTTAGGGTTTGTGGTTAAAGCTTAGGGTCGATAGACCCTAAACCTAGACTTCAAACCCTAAAAGAAACCTCTTATGGTCTAGCATTCGTAGGTATTACCCCTCCTCAATCTCTTAGGTATCTTATAATTATATACCCTCATAATGTGTCAATGTATTCAGTATGTTCTAACCCAAAAGTAAACCTTTGACGGTTTAGCATTATTAGGGTATGACCATTCCCCAACCTTTATGGTAACTTTTTACGATTTATTATATATCCTCGTAATATGGCAATTCATTTGGTATATCTTTGTCATTAGTGGTTTATTTTGTTTTAGATCATACTGAATTGGCCATTGTGGATGAACATATGCAAGTTGTGTTCACTGAAGCTGCATCATCAAATTGATTGACAAGATTGTTAGTTTTGAAGAAGAAGCTTATGATTTGTACAATGATTACGCACGCCGGTGTGAATTTGGAACAAAATAGTATTCAACCAAATATAAGAAGGGTACTAAAATACTATGCTCTAAAGAATACTATTGTTGCATGTCTAGTATGCCAAAAATGTGAAGAAATCCTAGGGAAGGAAATATAAAAAGCTTGATGTTAGAAATAACTGTCCAGCAATGATAAAAGTTTGCAATTGACAATGTTGACAAATGGTTGGTTACAACTCATATAATGGAGTATAACCATCAATTTGTTGCTCAAGATCAGGTCCATTTACTTAGATCACATAAAAAAGCTAAGGAAGATCAGTTGGTATATGAGTCACATGAAGGGCTTTGTTTTAGTTTTGTGATGTATCATATATTACGTACCAATGAATCATTAGACACAATTGTTGGATCATGTAGTAAACAAATTTATGTTGACATATAATGAATCGAATAGCTAATTGGATGAATTATTTAGTTGACTGAATGAATCATTTAGTCATCTTTATAGATTATAATCAATGGATAAGTCTGCACTAGAAAAATTTTAGTACTAATCATTCAGTTGCTAGTCTGTTGTTGTCTAGCTCATAGCAAAAGCACTGACGGTTCTAAGATACATGAGCACTACAAAAATCAATCCTCTGTGAAGGCATACTTGGTTCATAACAAAAAAAAACAAAACAAACATAATCCAATCAATAGAAAGAGCTTTAAATCTTTTTCCCTTCAATGTTGTTCGAAGATCATGAGCACTCAAATTCTTTCTATATACAACAAGTTTGAAGGCATACTTCCTTCACAACATACTTAGATAAGTTTTCTCTTTTTTCAGTGTAACCATAAAAATAACACAAGGCAAAAGAAAATATGTAGCACAAACAATTAAAGTTACACACCACCTTCTTTCTCCTTGAGGCAACATTATTTGTGCTGGTAGCCTGTGATCTATATGAAGGAAAAACAAAAGAAACATCGAAACATAAATGGTGAATCAATAAGCACAATTCATGAATAATTCATCCAAATTAGTGAATCAAAAATATAAAACTAAGCAAATAGAAAAATGATATATTTTTGAACAGTCATCAAACTACATGAACATATATATTGCCAACTCAGAACCCTAATATAATACAGCTATAAAAGTAAGAAAATTGAACAATTAGAAAAGTAAAATTTGACACCAGAAAATAAAAAACCTAACTTGATACTAATTTGCTCCTGATGAATCACTACTTTAAGAAATCGAGCCATAGGTGAGGACAACAGTAGAGTGCAGTGCGTAGATTCGCTGGTCTGCGGAAGAGTGGGTTCCAAAGAAAGTGACGATTAGAGAAGGGAACAAAGAGAGCGTCATCGGTTCGAGATAACTTCTTCAACTCCCCTCTACCTGCACGTTTTTCACTCGTTTGGATAATTAGTTACAAACCCAATGATGAACATCTTCAAGTTCCCTCCATTGAGCTTTGAGCTGATTAGAGTAGGAGAGCTTAGTGCGATTAGAGAATGAGAGTTTGTGCCGATTAGAGGAGAGAACTTTGTGGGATAAGGAGAGAGCTTTGTGTAATTATAGAAGGAAGTGAAGATACGTTATGTTTGGACGGAACAAAATAGAATACATAAGATACTAAAATCCAGTTCCAAGTAGGAAGATGAGGGGCTCATTCTTGCGTAAAGCTGGAGTTGATAGCTGATGTCTGCTGAAGTTAGAAAAAGTAGAGAAACAAAATTAGATAAGAGAAAAAGTAAAAAAATAATATAAAATAATGTATGTGACGTATAGAGAGAAAAAATGAATTGATTAAATAAACTCGTTCTTATAATACCTCAAAACAATGGGGCTGAGATATACAAAAAAATGCTGATGTGTAATTATGTCATTCCTTACTTTGTGTGGGAAGCCTGCATTACTGAATTTGTGTATTACGATTTATTAATCAGTATCAGACCCCATTCACATTGTAATGGTCTATTAAAAAATGGGTTCTTGTCACTTGAACAAGCTTTATTGGGCTTTAAAATAGATGCGGTCAAGCTTTGACCCGCGAATTGCCCAAAAATAAACCTGGAAAATGGCCTATATCCTGATCGCGGGTCTAGTTGTGCTTGAAAAAAAGCTCCGCCTTTTTCCATTGCGAATTGAAGATGTTACCCCTCAATCGATGAAATTAATGAAGCTTTCACCATCTCCATGTCTCGATCTAACCCACCTTCGTACATCTTCTTCACCTCTAATCACTAGCACTTCTGTGCATCCATCGTTGACTACATTGAATACACATGTCTTGAATACTAGATTTGAGATATTTCTACCACCGGGATTTCGTTCTTGTTGGTTAATAAATTACGGTGATGTTCCTCCTTGTTCGGCGCATACTAGTAAGCATTTCCACCTTTCACATTTTTCTCTCTTCCTCTAATCAAGTTCATTTCTAAAATGTATATTGTTGTTACCATGTCCAACATATCCACCTCACAACAACGTAAGGTTGACGAAATAGATACAAGTATTAACTAACCCTGGTATCAAATGTTTAGAATCTGTGCAAAATAGATTATGATTAGAGTCCGCAAATTGATCCTTTGAGTGATTTGTGCATTTTTGCATGTCGTTTTCAATGTAGTACTTTACAAGTTTGTGTGTGTTTTGGATCTAGTTTATACCTGCATTATGTATGTGCGGCCAACGAATGCCATTGTGTGAGGGTTTGTTACATAACTCGTAGCTTATGTTGTCTTTGTATTCGTTGTCATTATTATCATTTATGTAGCTGATGGTACAAAAAACCGTAGAGAAAGGGGAAGGAAGATAAAGGAAAGGGTACAAGCAATAGGGAAATCCCAAGTAGGAAGCCACAACATGACTGAAGCATGTTGATGTAGAGCTACTAGTGAAGTTACTTGTAGAAGAAGCAAGAATACAGATGAGGATCAGTAGTTGTTTTAACCCTTAAATGGACTAGAATTAGTGAAAAATTAAATGACCGGAGGCCTTGTATATTGTGCCCCCTTTGTTTTTTTATTTGATTTTGTTTTTGTCTCGCAAAGGGGAAGTATATTATTTATACCTTGTGTTAGTAGGTTATATTAATTTCGGGTTGCTTATATTAACTTTACGGAATGAGAGCCAGGGTGTCCATTTGTTTTAATAATTACCAAGTTAAAGGGAGTTATTCTACGTTAATGATTTTATTTCCCTTCTTCCTTCCTCTCTCAAATTCCCATTCATTTGCTTCCCCATTTTGCTTTCTCCTGTAACTTCTCCATTCTCTTTTTCCCTTCATCTTCTTCCTCCCTTCCAATGTTGAATTGCTGGGAAGATCTGCTTATGGAATTATGTTCATCTGTTTGTCACCCGCCAAGTTTCGGTTGTGGATTTTAGTTTTGTTCTTCATTGAGTTCCTCCTCTCCACTTTCTGATATTGGTTTTGAATCCTGTTTGCTCAGATCGTTGTCTATCGAGTTCTAGTGAAGATTCGAGCTGGGTGATGTGTAGAGTTCATAGAGATGTGCTTCGCTTCGGATGTAAGGTAGGTAGTAGATGGATTTGGTTGTGCGTGTTCACCCACAGGGGTTTCTGTTTTTACTTCCGTATTTGTTGATTGACTTGTCTCTAATTTGTGGTAAATAGATGTGGATTTGGAATTACGTTTTTCTTTGTTAAAACCCCGTGGGAAAGTGTTCCGATTTGTGTATTTTGATATGGAGTTTGATGCTATAACAATGGTAGTTTTTGGCTATGGAGTTGCTTCTGTTTCTTCTTCGAAAATTGCAGATTTTGTTGTGTCTGGACATTGTCCAGACTTCTATGTCCGAACGGTTCCTTAGACGTGTGTTGTCCTTCGCCTGTTTTGCTGTGTCCTGACGAAAAGTCCAGACGTGAAGCGAGGACGAGTTCTGGGTTTCGATTTCAGACTACGTCCGGACTTGTAAGCCCAAAAACAAGTCCGGACACCCGCGTAAGTTTTTCTTGGACATTGTTAGGACATGTAAGTCTGGATAGATGTCCGGACGTGTCTCTGTAATTCTAAACCGGCCTGCGTCCGAACTTGTATGTCCGGACACATGTCCGGACGTGTGTAATTTTGCAGTTCGGCTTGCGTCCGGACTTGTAGTTTCGGACATAGGTCCGGACACCTCTCTATTTTCGCATAACTTCTTCATTTGAGCTTCGTTTTGACTCCCCTTTGTGGCGTTGTGTTCCTCTCAGTATGTACTATCTATTTTGACATGTTTTATGTGTGTATGTGTATTTCCGTTTTGAAAGCCTTTGTTATGATTTTGATCTCGGATTTGCTCTATAAGCGTGTTTAGCTTCTGAATTCGGATTAACCTTTTGTATTTGCTAGTCTTGGTAAAAGACTACTGTTTCAGCTTTCACTTCTATTTCATTGTGTTTAAGGCTTTGTGCTTTGGTGTTTGTGCTAGACAACACCTTTTGTTCTGATTTGTTAAGCTTCTATTTTGGGACCTAGTTTCTATGCATTCTGAGCCGTGGTTGAATGAGTCGGGTTAACCCGTAACTTGTTACCTAGACGTCATTTTGTTTCTATGGGATCGACAGGTTCTTTAGTCTTTAGGTCATTTCTGTTCTAGGGCTAACAGACCCATTGGTCATCGGACAATTTCTACGTTGTCGATGGATCTTTTGATCCGTGGGTCTTTACCCTTTCTATATGTGTGTGCTGTGAGCTAGGGTCCCGCCTCGGTTTTGTAAGTGATCTACTTTCTTCTGCTCTGTCTGTTTTTTATTCTCGATAGTCTACTGTGTGATTTCCGTCTTCTGAAAGCTTTTGATTTTGCAAAGCTTCTGCCTTCTTCCACTGTTTAAGGGTCTGTTTGACCATCGCTTAGCTCCATTCTAATTTGGACTTCTGTTTTAACTTTTGTCTGTTTAATAGTCTTCCACTATGATCTCTGATTCTGACTTTGCTAAGCTTTTGTATATATATATAGTTGCTTATGTTCATTATCTATTTTGACCATGCTCGGCTGATGAAGTTTATCATCTGATGAGCTATAGTTTGGCTCATCCCTATATTCGTTTGATTTGTAGGTTTTAGCTATGGTTGGAAATTCGGCTTGTGCTTTTAGTTTTGACTTTCAGTTTTTTGTATTTGATTGTTGGCTTTGAGGCCCATCTGTATTTTGTCATTCGTTATGTAATTTAAGTATCCGGCTTCCGCTTGTAATTTGTAAGACCTGTTGTAACTGTTTGTGTTAATATATGAGCATTAGTTCTATTTTGAGATTCAATAGTGTGTAGCCTTGCGTGTCTTAGGTAATAAGCGTGCGGCTTGTGAAGGTCTCTAAACAGGGTCGTTTTGGGATAATTACATTTAGTGGTATCAGAGCCAGGTTTGGCTTTCGCTAGGATTGTCAGGTGCCTTTATGTCTACGCTTATGTGTCATTACCTGTTATCTATCGCGTGCTAGCTGCTACATGATTTTTCTACTATCTAGAGTTTGTGTGTGTGTTGCTCTGGGGTTGTCCGCCATCAGAGTAGCGCAGTGGAAGAATAGTGTGGGTCTGCATGTGCTTATTGTGTTCTGAGTGTGAGTCTGAGGGAGTCGGATCCTTTGGGGAAGGATGCTGGTTGTGAGTTCAGGTGTTTTCAGTTGTGTGTTTTGGTTAAGGATGTTGTTGTGTGTTCTATGTTATGTTTTGATGTGAGTTCGAGAGGTGTGTTTGGTCCTTTGGATAAGGATGTCTTTTGAGTGTTGATTGTTCTTCCTGTGCCTTTAGGTTGAGTGTTAGTAATCTTCTGCTTTGTTCTTCTGTTAGTGAGTAGTTCTGTGTGCTAGCTCGTGTGAAGTTTGGGCTTATGAGAGGTGTGAGATTCCTTCTGTGTGCATTAGCGTTCGTAGTATTCTAGCACTTGAGGTGCATCCGTTCCTGGGTTACATAGAATTTCAAGGACATAATTCATTTTAAGAGGGGTATAATGTTGTGCCCCAGTTTTTTTTATTTTGATTCTGTCTCGCAAAGAGGAAAGTATATTATTTATACCTTGTGTTAGTGGGTTCTATCGTCTCCGGGTTGCTTATATTAACTTTGCGGAATGAGAACCAAGGGTGTCCATTTGTTTTATAATTACCAAGTTAAGAGGGAGTTATTCTACCTTAAATATTTTATTTCCCTTCTTCCTTCCTCTCTCAAATTCCCATTCATTTGCTTCCCTGCTTCGCTTTCCCTATAACTTCTTCATTCTCTTTTTCCCTTCATTTCCTTCCTCCCTTCCAATGGTGAATTGTTTGGAAGATCTGCTTATGGAATTATGTTCGTATGTTAGTCGTCCATCAAGTTTAGGTTGTGGATTTTAGTTTAGTTCTTCGTTGAATTCCTCCTCTTCACTTTCTGATTTTTGTTTTGAAATCCAGCTGCTTAGTTCATTGTCTATCAAGTTCGAGTGAAGATTCGAGGAGGGCGATGTGTAGAGTTTGTAGAGATGCGCTTCGCTTCGGATGTGAGGTAAGTGGTAGATGGATTTGGTTGTGCGTGTTCACATACAAAGGTTTCCGTTTTTGCTTCTGTATTTGTTGATTGACTTGTCTCTAATTTATGGTAATTTTGATGTGGATTTGGAATTGCGTTTTGCTCTATTAAAACCCCGTGCAAAAGTATTCGGATTTGTGTATTTTGATTTGAAGTTTGATGCTATAACAATGGTAGTTTTTTGCTATGGAGTTTCTTCTATTTCATCTTCAAAAATTGCATTTGTTGTGTCCGGACTCGGACGTGTGTTTTCCTTCGCCTGTTTTGCTGTGTCCGGACAAGTCCGGATGTGAAGCGAGGATGAGATCTAGGTTTCAATTTCGGACTATGCCTGGTCTTGTAAGCCCGGACACAAGTCTGGACATCCACGTAAGTTTTTCTTGGACTTTTGTCCGGATATGTAAGTCCGGACAGATTTCCGGACGTGTGTAAGTATTTTCAAACCGGCCTGCGTCCGAACTTGTATGTCCGAACACATGTACGGACGTGTGTAATTTCATAGTTCGGCTTGTGTTTGGACTTATAGGTCCGGACACCTCTGTGGTTTCGCATAACTTCTTCGTTTGAGTCCCGTTTACGACGTTGTGTTCCTCTCAGTATGTACTTTCTATTTTGATATGTTTTAGCATGATTTTGATCTCTGATTTGCTCTATAAGTGTTTCTACTTCCGACTTTGATTTATCCTTTCGTATTTTGCTAGTCTTGGTTAAATACTTATGTTTAAGCTTTGACTTCTGTTTCATTGTGTTTAAGGCTTTGTGCTTTGGTGTTTATGCTCGGCAATACCTTCTGTTCTGATTTGTTAAGCTTCTGTTTTGGGACCTAGTTTCCGTGCATTCTGAACCGTGGTTGACTGGGTCGGGTTAACCCGTAACATGTTATGTAGACGCCATTATATTTCTATGGGACCAACAGGTTCTTTGGTCTTTGGGCCATTTCTTGTCTGGGGCTGATGGGCCAATTGGTCTTCGAGCAATTTCTGCGTTGTCAATGGATCTTTTGATCCTTGGGTCTTTACCCTTTCTGTATGTGTGTGTTGTGAGCTAGAGTCCCGCCTCAGTTTTGTAAGTGATCTGCTTTCTTCTGCTCTGTCTGTTTTTTATTCTTGACGGTCTGCTGTGTGATTTTCGTCTTTTAAAGGCTTCTGATTTTGCAAAGCTTCTGCCTTCTTTCGCTGTTTAAGGGTCTATTTGACCATCGCTTAGCTCCGTTCTAATTTGGACTTCTGTTTTAGACTTTTGTCTGTTTAACAGCCTTCCGCAATGATCTATGATTCTAACTTTGCTAAGCTTCATATATATATATATATATATGTATATTTGCTTATGTTTATTATCTGTTTTGAGCATGCTCAACTGATGAAGTTTATCACCTGCTGAGCTATAGTTTGGTTCACCCCTATATTCCGTCTGATTTGTAGGTTTTAGCTCTAGTTGAAGATTTAGCTTGTGCTTTTAGTTTTGACTTTCAGTTTTTGTATTTGATTGTTGGCTTTGAGGTCCATCCATATTTCATCATTCGTTATGTAATTTAAGTATCTGGCTTCCGTTTGTAATTTGTAGGACCTGTTGTAACCGTTTGTGTTAATATATGAGCTTTAGTTCTGTTTTGGAATTCAATATTGTGTAGCCTTGTGTATCTTAGGTAATAAGCGTGCGGCGTGTGACGGTCTTAGAACCATGGTGGTTTTGGGGTCGTTGCATTTAGTGGTATCAGTGCTAGGTTTAGCTTTCATTGGGATTACGGGTGTCTGTATGTCTACGCTTCCGTGTCATTCTCTGTTATCTGCTTTGTGCTACCTGCTACATGATTTGTCTGCTATTTGGAGTCTGTGTGTATGTTTGCTCCGGGTTGTCCGCCATCAGAGTAGTGCAGCGAAAGCATAGTATGGGTATGTATGTGCTTATTGTGTTTTGAGTGTGAGTTTTAGGGAGGGGTCCTTTGGGAAAGGATGTCGGTTGTGAGTTCAAATGTTTTCAGTTTTGTGTTTTGGTTGGGTGTTGTGTTTTCTGTGTTATGTTCTGATGTGAGTTCGGGAGGTGTGTTTGGTCCTTTGGATAATGACGACTTTTGAGTGTTGATCGTTCTTCCTATGCCTTTAGGCTGAGTGTTAGTAATCTTCTGATTTGTTCTTTTGCCAGTGAGTAGTTCTGTGTGCTAGCTCGTGTGAGGTTAGGGCTTCTGAGAGGTGTGAGATTCCTTCCATGTGCATTAGCGTTCGTAGTATTCTGGCACTTAAGGTGCATCCGTCCACGTTCTGGGTTACATCGAATTTCGAGGACAAAATTCATTTTAAGAGGGGTATAATGTTGTGCCCTAGTTTTTATTATTATTATTATTATTATTGTATTATTATTATTATTATTATTATATTATTATTATTATTATTATTATTATTATTATTGATTCTGTCTCATAAAGAGGGAAGTATATTTTTCTACCTTGTGTTAGTGGGTTATATCATTTTTGGGTTGCTTATATCAACTTTATGGAATAAGAGCCAACGGTGTCTATTTGTTTAATAATTACCAAGTTTAGAGGGAGTTATTCTACCTTAATTATTTCATTTCTCTTCCTCCTTCCTCTTTCAAATTCCCATTCATTAGCTTCCCCGTTTTGCTTTCTCCTGTAACTTCTCCATTCTCTTTTTCCCTTCATCTTCTTCCTCCCTTCCAATGGTGAATTGTTTGGAAGATCTGCTTATGGAATTATGTTCGTCTGTTTGTCACCCGTCAAGTTTGGGTTGTGGATTTTTAGTTTTGTTCTTCGCTGAGTTCCTCCTCTCCACTTTCTGATTTTGGTTTGAATCCTGTTTGTTCAGTTCGTTGTCTTTCGACTTCTAGTGAAGATTCGAGCTGGGCGATGTGTAGAGTTCGTAGAGATGCACTTTGCTCCGGATGTGAGGTAGATGGTAGATGGATTTGGCTGTGCGTGTTCACCCATGGGGGTTTCCGTTTTTGTTTCTGTATTTGTTAATTGACTTGTCTCTGATTTGTGGTAAAATAAATATGGATTTCGAATTGGAATTGCGTTTTGCTCTGTTAAAACCCCATGGGAAAGTGTTTCGATTTGTGTATTTTGATATGGAGTTTGATGCTATAACAATGGTAGTTTTTGCTATGGAGTTGCTACTGTTTCGTCTTCAAAAGTTGTAGATTTTGTTGTGTCCAGACGAATGTCTTGACGGTGCCTCGGGCGTGTGTTTTCCTTGGCCTATTTTGCTGTGTTCGGATCCAGACGTGAAGCGAGGACGAGTTCAGGGTTTCAATTTCAGACTATGTCCAGACTTGTAAGCCTGGACACAAGTCCGGACACCCGCGTAAGTTTTTCGTGGACTTTGTTCGGACATGTAAGTCTGGACAGATGTCTGGGTGTGTCTCTATATTTCCAAACCGGCTTGGGTCCAGATTTGTATGTCCGGACACATGTCCGGATGTGTGTAATTTCGCAGCTTGGCTTCATCCGAACGTGTAGGTCAGGACACAGGTCCGTAGACCTCTCTATTTTCGCATACTTCTTCGTTTGAGGTCTGTTTTGAGCCCCGTTTGCGGTGTTGTGTTCCTCTTAGTATGTACTATCTATTTTGACATTTTTAGCATGTGTTTATGTGTATTTCTGTTTCGGAAGCCTTCGTTATGATTTTGATCTCAGATTTGCTCTGTAAGTGTTTTCGGCTTCCGACTTCGGATTTAGCCTTTTGTATTTTTCTAGTCTTGGTGAAAGACTTTTGTTTCAGCTTTGACTTCTATTTCATTGTGTTTAAGGCTTTGTGCTTTGGTGTTTTTCCTAGGCAACACCTTATGTTCTGATTTGTTAAGCTTCTGTTTTGGGACCTAGCATCTGTGCATTTTGAGTCGTGGTTGACTGGGTCGGGTTAACCCGTAACATGTACATTGACATCATTTTGTTTCTGAGGGACCGACGAGGTTCTTTGGTCTTTGGGCCATTTTTGTTCTGGGGCATACGGGCCCATTGGTCTTCGACCATTTTCTGCGTTGTCGATTGATCTTTTGATCCTTGGGTCTTTACCCTTTCTGTATTTCTGTGCTGTGAGCCAGGGTCAGGGACCTCTGTTTTGTAAGTGACCAGCTTTCGTGTGCTCTATCTGGTTTTGATTCCTGGCGTCCTGCTGTGTGTTTTTCCGTCTTCTGAAAGCTTCTGATTTTGCAAACCTTCCGCCTTCTGCCTTCTTCCGTTGTTTAAGGGTCAAATTGTCCATCACTTAGCTTTGTTATGATTTAGACTTCTGTTTTAGACTTCTGTCTGTTTAATAGTCTTCTGCTATGATCTCTGATTCTGATTTTGCTAAGCTTTCGTATATATATATATATATATATATATGGCTTATGTTCAGTGTCTGTTTTGAGCATGCTTAGCTGATGAAGTTTAACACCTGCTGAGCTATAGTTTGACTCACCCCTACATTTCGTCTGATTTGCAGGTTTTAGCTCTGGTTGAGGGAGATTCAGCTTGTGCTTTTAGGTTTGAGCTTTTGGTTGTTTGTATTTGATTGTGGGGGCTTTGAGGCCCATCTGTATTTTGTCATTCGTTATTAATTTAAGTATCTGGCTTCCCGCTTGTAATTGTAAAGCCTTGTGTAACCATTTGTGTTAATATATGAGCATTAGTCTTTTTTGGGATTTGATAGTCTTTAGCCTTGCGTGTCTTAGGTAATAAGCGCGCGGCATGTGATGGTATCAGAACCAGGGTGGTTTTGGGGGTTACATTGTAAGCCCACTATTCACAAATATCAATGCAATAACAAGGGAGACACACTAAAATTAGGCTGGCGCAAATGGAAAAACTTATCACATAACAAGACTAGGTTGGATCATGATGCAAGCACGAACTCGATCACCTTGCCACCAGAGTAGGTTGAGCATCAAAAAAAGGTTAGTATTTGTTTTTGTATGTCTTAGCTACTTTCATACATCGTAACAACTTTGATTTTTCCAATATGTTACCATTTTTGTTAAATGTAGGGGAACGAAGGTATAGCTAAACTAGTCAACTTCAAATGGCCTCATCACCTAGTGGATGATGTGGAGTTGGTGTGGGGTCAAGCAAATGCCACTGGTGATTTGCGACTTACACCTGGTGGAGAACTTCAAAGTTAGACAGACTACCAATGACGTGGGCATGACCAACTTCCACCAAGCTCAGAGGATGAAGGTGACCAGTTCAGGCTTTCATCAATCCATATAGGTTTATATGACATTCTCACTACAGCTAGAACTCATTCAAGATATTTTTGTCGGTACCCAGTAGAGTGACAGTTTTGGTATGTAGGATCTAATAGGAATCGAGAGAATGCACCTTCTCAACATGTTTGGATGATGAATGTGCTCCCATCTTCAAATACACTAGAGAAACTGTTAGAGCCGTAGCAAGTACTCTGGCTAACTCCTTTCATATTAGCGAACATGAAGGTTTTGTGGCAGGTTCATCTTCTAGGTTTATTCATAATGATCCTAATCCTGAAGTGCATTTTACCATTACCAATAAGTAGAGCAACCTTTAGTTATGCTAGAATCTGATTCACATAACACTAAGCAACTGGAATGGGATGAGTGATGATGAAAACTACTAGTAATGGGGTAGAACATGGGTGTAGGAAGAACAAGATAAAACCTAAAAGAGATGCACAGAAAGGGAAGTGTAAGTCTAAGGGTAGCAAAAGCGAATGAAATTCCATAGTGGAGCAGCTAACTAATTTGAGGGGGGTTGAATGACAAGTAGAAAACGCCACTGATATGATTTCAGAGATAAAGAGGCAAGTGGCCATGACAGACAGTGTGATATCAGTGAATGAGGCTTGTGCAAGATTTAGACGTGTTCCCTGGATAAACGAGGAGGTAGATTGTTTAAGCGATGTATGCTCTTTCTGATCGTAATCATAGGGTGTGTTCTGATGGCGCTAGAAGATGATGATAAGGTTGCTAGATGGGTCATGATGGTGTACTCTACAAAGTATGGGAATAGCTTGGGGACTCGTCATCTTACTTTTGTTCTCTATGTCTTATATAATTCAACTAGGTTTGTGGGTTACTATGTCTATCATCATTAAGACTTCATATGTTGTATTCACTAACTGTTTGTGTTATGTTAGGCTCTTATCTAAGGTGACAGGATGCATAATATTTAGTAGCAGGGACGGACCGAAGAGGGGTCATGTGGGGTCACGTGACCCCATGACTTTTGTAAAAAAAATTAATTATAGTAAGTTTTATAAATATATAGTTTTTTTATAAAATAGTAGATATTTTATGTCTTAGTGACCCCACAAATGTCATAAAAAATCAACTATAGAAATTTCTATTTGTCAGTGACCCCATAATTTTCAATCTCTGGGTCCGCCCCTGTTTAGTAGACTTTTGCTTTTTGTACTCATGTAGAATTTGGTGGCTATTCAGGGTAGTAGACCATTGTAATATTACTTTCTAATGTTACCTTTTCTTTTTTCCTTCACATGTGTCATAACTATTGTCTGATGTCAATAATAACCTATGACCTGGGCCTCAATAGGTCTAATGCCTATGTATCAAAATGTGGCAGATATGAAGATACAACAACCAGTCATACAAATTTTACGGGAAAGGCTAAAGACAAACATGGGGGATTACATACAGTAATACATCCTTAAGGCTATTGAGGAATACCAAGCAAAGTATATGTTTATCCTAGCACAATCAGCTTATGCATTTAAGAAAGTACTCAAACACAGCTCAAAAAGCAAAAGAAAGGACAAATTTATAACTTTTGTAAATGGGAGAGGGGGTAGTGGACAAATTGTACTTAATTCTAAAGGAAGCAAAATACACCTACAACCAATCGTGTGGAGGACATGTTAGTTGGTAGTCGTAGGCCTACTATCAATTGTTGGCAGAACGAGAAGAAAATACAACTGAGACACAAGCTGTTGATAGGCTGAGGCTTATAAACGACCTAAGTGTCTAGGAGTTCAGATTTGTAGTGGTAATGATTGAAAACTATGACTACCTGTAACCTGTTTGTTTAACAAAGAAATTGTGTATTGTACGGCTGAAATGGAAGATGAGGGTGTTGTACATGTAGAGTAAAAGATATATTTGTTATTTCAAGATGTTTGATGTTCATTTACACTAGTTGATATGATTTATGTCTGACAAATAATGTAATTTTTTATTTTTATACCAGGCAATGAGTATTACTGCTTCACTAGACATGTAGAGAGTAATAGAGATTATTTCAGATAACAAAGATAAATTAATTATGTTCCTCAACGCAATGCATTTAGACTTGTTGGATATCATTGTGATGTTATACGTAAAACAGAATGTGTAACTTAGTATTGCACCGTCCCCCACACGTACGCCTATGCATACATCAGAAATTACTAGTAGAAGATTGTTGGGTGAACTACTTAATGGTCATGTTGTGGGTGTTTTAATGCCCTACGAATGAACATTGACACATTCATGACTTTTATGTAACATTTTAGAATACAAGTACGACAAAAATAATAGGGCAAACATTTCAGTAAAAGAGCGTGTCGCTTGGTTCTTATGTACCTTGAGTCATCATTGTGCGAATAAAGATTCCATGGAGCGACTCCAGCACTCCAGATCAACAGTAATTTTACAATTTGGTGATATTTTAGAAGTTATTGGCTGGCTAAGAAAGGACATTATCTGACCTGTCGACCGGTCATATGCTGAATCCTGAAACGTATAAGGGAGAGCAGTACATTCTTTCCAATTCATTATACATTTTACATCTTTGCAAATGTTTCGTCTATTTTGTTGTTTAATTAATTAAGTTGCATCATGCTCTACCGACGTCGATTGATTGTAGGACTGTGGGTGCACTTGACGGATGTCATGTGGAATTAACCGTGCTTGAGAATAGTTTCATTAACAGAAAATGGGTGACAACTACAAACGTAATAAAAAGGGTGCACAATTAGAAAACCGAAATCTGCCCGTTGCAATTACTACGCGCCTCACGCGCCCCATTTCTCCATCGCCTTCTTCCTCCATCCGCCTTCTCCCCGCCCTTCCTCCACCTGCTGCCCTCCTGAGTTTATGCCGCGCCTGAGCCACCGTCGGGCCCCCTCCGCTGCCAGGCTGCCGCCTGGTGGCAAGGTCCCCCGAGTGTGGTGCTTCCCCACCTCCTCCTTCTGTTCGACCTTCCAATGGGGCGCAAACGGATTGGAACCAGGGCCACACCAGCCCCTCCTTCTCCGCCGCTTCCCTCTCCCCCGCCGGCTCCTCCAGGTGCGCCTCCGCCCAGCCTGGCGCCTCCATCCCCTGGTGTCGCTTCCCCTGGTGTCGCAGCGGTAGTCCAGTCATCGTCGGCGGCTCCTGTTCCCTCCCCTGGTATCGCTTCCCCTGGTGACGCGGCTGTAGTCCAGTCCGCCCCTGCTCTGAGCTTCTAGGGTTCCTCTTCTTCTGTTGGCGTGAACCTTAGTGTTGGAGCGGGACTGATTGCCCCAGATGCGGGACTAGCTTTGGGTGTTAATGCGGGATTATTTGTCCCTGAGGCTGATGCGGATCTAACTTCCGCTTCTGTTTCAATTTCCAGTCAAAATGCGGGTTTATTGTCGAACCAAGGCAAGACTTTGACCGGAGTTGAGTCAATTCTGGTCCCCAATGTGAGCGGAGCCAAGACTGCTTCCCAAATTGAGTGGAGCCAAGACTCTTGCTCGACTGACCAATGTGTTGCCCTTACCATGCCGAACCAGAACCCTTGCCTGACTGACAATTATGTTGCGGCGGATGGTCTTGACTCTAATGGTGATATTCAATCAAGTGCACCTGTTGGCCAGCCCGTGCAGTAGTCCATTGATCTGATTGTGGACCTGCAGGAGTATATGAACCCATCCGGCCCTCCAGCCTCCTCTCTAGCTGGGGCCGATCGTTCGGCGATCCTCAAGAACCCCCGTTGCTGCCGGTCGTGGGTAATCAAGCCCCAAGAGGAGCCCCCCGATGGCCAAGTGATCATCTAAGAGCACTACAGTTGCAGGTAAGTTTCCTAACCCCCTAGTTCCAAATCAAAACCCTCCTTTCTTGATACCCTTATGGCTAAAGAAAAATCTATCTCTGGTATGTCCCTCCGCCCGGACCTAAACGATTATATTGATTCGGACAACCCCTTTGTTACCATAGAGGAAGAGGATATTTCCCCTGAAATTGACTATTGGAGGAACGCTCTGGTGGGCCATATTTGGGGTAGGAAATTTGGCTTCAACATTGTCAAAGAATACGTGAAAATAGCTTGGTGTTTCGTGGCTACGCCCCAAATCCTCCTTCATGAGGAAGGTTGGTTCCTATTCAAATTTGGCAAAGAGGAGGACCTCCTACAGGTCCTCGACAAGGGTCCCTGATCCTACACTCCTCCCCTTGGTTCTCAAAAGATGGTCCCCGGACATCTCCTTCAATCCAAAAGATTTGAACGCATCCCAGTCTGGATTCAGTTTCCTAGACTCCCCATAAGCCTCTGGTCCCAATCTAGCCTCACCAAAATCTGCTCCAAGAATGGCATTCCCCTTTTATGCTGATCAACCCACAGCTTCCAAAACTAGAATCTCCTATGCTAGAGCCTTAGTCGAAGTGGACTTCAACCTTGAGATTAAGCGTGAAATTGAAATTCGATCCCCCGCTGGCATTGTGCATCAGCAGGTCGTTTATGAATGGGAACCTGTTACCTGTTCCTCTTGCAACTTGCTCGGTCACTCTTCTGCGCGCTGCCCCGCCTCTAAACCCAAACCTCCTGCTACTTCATCCATCCCGCCTATCCTTCCCACCCCTGCCTCCTCCATTCCACCCACCACCTCTCTAACCGCTCCAGTTCAGGTCTCTAACCTCCCCGCTGGCCAATCTTTGAGATCCAATCCAGCTTCCCCAACCCACCCTCGCCCCCTATCCCCAAAGCCACCTCCCATCCAAACCTCATGTCCCCCTCTCTCCAGTTAGTGCTAGCCCCTTCCCCCTCGATGTAACACCCGGATTTTCTAACATTCTATTAGGTCATTTTTCCAATATAGGTTGGATATAATACGCAGCAGAAATAAATCCTAAATCCGAGGTATTATCCACACTCACAGCTAACGAGTGCTAAGGCTTTAACTAATACTCAAATAATCTAAACCATCATTATTGGTAAAATAAATTCGATAAAGTCGTAATAGTCTGTAATAAAAGAGTCTCAAAGTTTATGCCAAAATCAACTCAAAGTTTAGGCAAATTTATTCATAAGTACTTAGTCTAGCGATGTCGTCGTCCCTCCCATCCCTTAAACTCTATGAGGACCTGTGGCAGAAAACAAACAAGCAAACAAAGAGCCACGATAAAGTCAGAAAAACTGAGTAAGCTACCACTTCACTATGTAAAAATCATTTTCTCTTTGAAAACAATTTAACAGTATAGCAATGCATCAACATACCAATCATCTTGACCATGTCATCACATAACCATAAAGTAAACTTTGTAAAAAGAGATAATTCACATATGCTTCATGAATAACTCAATATTATATATCCAGATTAATTAAATTATCTTCCTTGTCCCAACACGCAGCCAGGACAAAACAACATCTCTCACTCTTGGGTACAACACGCAGCTGTAACCCGGACCCCAACACGCAGCCGGGAATCCAACCTCGCCACTAAATCCTTAAGTGTGCACACCCCCAATAGTTCAAAGGACTACGGAGTAGATCTAGGGCTAACTGTGTCCTAATGCGGCCCACAGTATCTCAACTTATGCGTCCTAATGCGGCCCGCATCTATCACTTAATCCATGTGTCCTAATACGGCCCACATGTACCATGGTATAATTTTCTTACAGTTCTTTATTCATTGTTATCATCCAACTTATAATTAAAATCCACATATACCACCAAAATTCAATCATGCCACTAATCATTACAATTTCACATAATCATATCATTAATATATTCTCATCTCTTTCCTCTAAAATAATATCCAATTGATCGTCACATAATAAACTGCACACACAAATATTTCTAGTAATCATGTTCCCAAAAATAATAATCACTCACAGATAAAAATCACAACCATTACAAAAAGATTCATTTTACACAGTTAACACAAGTTTAGTGAACACGGTAACTTACCTGAAATCTAGAAACGATCCGCACAACCCAATATAACCTCAATTACTGCTCCTCGCTCCCAAATCCGGAGCCTGGGTTTTTCCTAGCAGTGGGAGTATTGAGAGAGACCAGAGTGAAACATGTTCGGAAGTTTAGAGAATATTCAGGAGAGAGACGAGAAGAATGAGAGAGTGGGGGTTGGAGTACGGCTGAATGGAACCATAGGGCAGAAAATAAAAGAATGGTAGAGGGAAATCGAAGAGAGTCAGGGAATATCAACCGGGTTCATAAATGGAAGAAACTAAACTGGTTAAATAACTTACAGAAAACTAATAGTTGTAAAATATGGAAGGTTAAAAGTATATTATTAAATAAAGTCAGAAAGGTGAAAAGTTATAATTATGTAAGTAAATTTAGGAAATGCCAAAAGATTAAACTGATCAATTAATATAGTAAAATAAATAGTATTGTTTAGATCATAACATTATTATTGTAAGTACGTTTTTAATTAATACATGTATCAAATTAACCAGAAAAATACGATTATTATTATTACGACAATAAAAATCATAACTGACGTATACTTTAAAAACGGGTTAATTAAAACGAATTATCTTCATTAAATACTATATAATATGCTCGTAAATAATATATACTCGTAAACTACATAATATACTTGCAATCTATATAAATATTCGTAACTTTATAATATACGTGTAAATAATAAAACGTACTTATAAACCATGTAATATACTTGCAATTTATGTCATATATCTGTAAACTTTATAATATTCGCTTTCTAAAATTTTAGGGGTATTTCATCATTCCCCCCTTAAAATAAAGCTTCGTCCTCGAAGCTCGAACTCACACTACTAACCATTGTCTTAATAATCAACTAATCGCTTCTAGCTAACTTATACTAAGTGTTCAACATATCACTAACCGCAATAATTTAATAACCATAATGATTTGGGTATCGCAGTCTACCCCCCTTAAAGAATATTACGTCCTCGTAATTAACTAGACATTTAACTCATACCTGACTTAAAGAGATGAGGGTACTTCTTGTTCATTTCTTCCTTGGTTTCCCATGTAGCTTCCTCTACACCATGGTTTGACCAAAGCACTTTGACCATCTCCGTGGTCTTGGATCGAGTCTCCCGAGTCTTGGTATCCAAAATCTTGACGGGATACTCCTCATAAGTTAGGTCCGGGTCCATCTCCACCAATGGTTGAAGAACATGGGACGGGTCCGGCACGTACTTCTTTAGTTGTGAAACGTGGAACACATTGTGGACCTTCTCTAGCTCCAAAGGCAACGCCAACCTGTACGCCAGACCACCAACCTTGTCCAAGATCTCATACGGACCAATAAACTTCGGGCTAAGCTTCCCTTTCCTTCCAAACCTCATAACTCCCTTCGTAGGAGATACCTTCAGGAACACTTTCTCTCCTACCTCAAACGTCAAAGGCCTCCTCTTCAAATCAGCATAGGACTTTTGCCTATCTTGAGCTGCTTTCATCCTTGTTGGATCATCCTGACTTGGTTCATCGTTTCCTCGATCAGCTGAGGACCAAGAACAATGGTCTCACTAATATCATTCCAACACAGAGGGGTTCTGCATTTCCTGCCATAGAGAGCCTCAAATGGAGCCATCTTAATGCTGGAGTGATAACTGTTATTGTAAGAGAACTCAATGAGATGCAACTTATCAACCCACGAGCCCTGGAAATCCATGACACAAGCTCGTAACATGTCCTCCAAAGTTTGGATAGTCCTCTCAGTTTGCCCGTCTGTGGCTGATGGTACGCAGTGCTCAAATTCAGCTTTGATCCCATGGCCTTCTGAAATTGCTGCCAAAACCGGGACAAGAATCTGGAGTCTCTGTCTGAGACTATGGTACGAGGGACACCGTGGTATCTCACAACATTTTTAATATAAGCATCCACTAGCTGCTCCATAGACCAAGTATCCTTCATAGCAATGAAATGAGCAGCTTTGGTGAGTCTATCCACAACGACCCATATCTGGTTCATCCCACCTTTAGTCTGAGGGAGACCTACAATAAAATCCATAGAGATGGAGTCCCACTTTCACCCTGGAATCTCCAATGGCTGAACTAAACCTCCCATTCGCTTGTGCTCAAACTTTACCTTTTGGCATGTGAGACACTTAGCCACAAACTCAGCTACTTTCTTCATTTTGGGCCACCAAAAGTGCTTCTTAAGGTCCTTGTACAACTTATCTCCTCCCGGATGGATGGAATACGGAGTGTTATGGGCTTCCTTCATTAGCTTCTCCTTCAGGTCACCACACTTGTGAGGCACGCACAACCTTCCCTTGAATCTAAGACCACCCATCATCATGGATCATGAAATCCCGTGCCTGACCCTCCCGCATATTTCCTTTATTCGATCAAGTTTCACATCTCCATCCTGATTCTTAATGATCTCAGCCTGAATATCTGACGTGGCCACAATACTATACATCTGAATTTCAGCTTCGACTCCCCCAGGCTCCATCATCTCTAAGCCCATGTCTCGAATCTCACGAGCTAATTCATCTGGAAGGATTCGGATAGCATTCACTGAGTGACTCTTCTTTCTGCTAAGAGCATCAGCAACCACATTCGCCTTTCCCTCGTGGTACTGAATCTCCAAATCATAGTCTTTTATCAGCTCCAACCATCTTCTTTGTCTCATATTAAGCTCCTTTTGAGTGAAGATGTACTTCAGACTCTTGTGATCAGTGTAGATTCTGCAAGTAACTCCATACAAGTAATGCCTCCAAATTTTCAAGGCAAACACCACCACCGCCAGCTCCAGGTCATGCGTGGGGTATCTTGTCTCGTACTCCTTGAAGGAGGTGCCCTCTAGGGGGAAGACACCAAAGATGATTGCCTCCCCCCTCCCTTCAAAGGACATTTCCCTCCAACTCTTGAACTCCTTCTCTATCTTTGACCAGGGCCCCGCTCTTTTGCCCCCTCCCTCCCTCCCCTAGACCTCTCCCCATGAATATTACAGTATGGAATGTCAGGGGTTGCAACAATCGCCCCAAACTCCGCGAAATCCAAAAATTCGTTGCTAGTAACAACCTTTGTGCTTTCGGTCTCCTGGAGACCCACGTCTCTTTTTTAAATCACCAGACTATCCTATCTCACTTCTTCCCCTCCTGGAAATTCCTCCATAATTATGTAGCGCACCCTAATGGGCGCATTTGGGTCCTTTTCAACCCCTCCATAATCTCTCTCTCCCCTGTCCTCCTCTCCACCCAAATGCTGACATGTAAGGCCATGCTTATCGGATCCCATGAGTTTTCTATATCCTTTGTTTATGGGAGGAATGACCCCACGTGCAGAACTCAACTCTGGGAGGAAATCACCAACCTCAGTCGCACCCACATAGGACCCTGGGTGATAGCTGGGGATTTTAATAATATCATCTATGCTGAAGATAGGCTCAGCGCCCGTCCCCCCTCCGCTAGGGACTACCAAACTTCGCAAATTGTGTCGTCTCTGCCGACCTCCAGGACCTGCGCTACTTCAGGCGCTTTTATACCTGGTGGAACAACCAATTTGGCCATATTCGGGTCATGGGTAAGATAGATCGGGTCTTGGTCAATGAGGACTGGATCTTAGCCTTCCCGACCAGTTACGCCTCTTTCCTTCCCCCCCTTATCTCGGATCACAGCCCCATAATTTTATCCGCCCTCCCCTCCACCCCTCGCAAAAAGACCTTTAAATTCCTCAATTTCTGGACTGACAACCCCTTGTTTATCCCTCTTGTTCGTGATGCCTGGGATATCCCCTCCCAAGGTAGTCAGTTATTTACCATCATGCATAGGCTTCGGCACCTTAAAGCGGGCCTCTCCAAGCTCCATAAAACTGAGTTCGGATCTCTTTGTGACAAAAGCCAGGTGCTTAGAGATCAGCTCAGAGAGACTCAAAGGAACTGGACAGGGACCCCTGGAACCCCTCTCTCATCTCCCACGAAAAAGCGCTGATGAGACTCAACCTCCTAGCTAGAGATAAACAAGAGCTTTTATTCCTTCGTCAACTCTCCAAGACCAGATGGCTCAAGCTAGCTGACTCTAACTCCTCCTATTTCCATAGAGCCATCCAGGGGAGAAGGAACACTAATCTCATAGCTTCCCTTACCAATGACGCTGGGGAGGTTCTCAACTCCCCAGTTGACATTGAGAATTGTCTTATCTCTCATTTTAACATCCTGCTCGGCACTAGAGCGATCCTCCCTCGTACTCACGCGGACCTAAACCTGGAGAACTCTAGATGTTTGGACAGAACCAACTGGGGCCCCTTAATCCGACCTGTCGACAATAGAGATATTAAATCGGCTCTCATTTCCATTGGAGACAACAAAGCCCCAGGCCTGGATGGCTACTCTGCTAAATTCTTTAAAGCCGTCTGGATATAATCGGGGAAGATGTCTGTCGGGCTATTAAAAGTTTTTTTCCATAGCGGCAGACTTCTAAAAGAGATAAACACCACTTTCATCACTCTCATCCCTAAATCTAATGCTGCCTCCTCCCCAAGGGATTTCAGGCCCATCTCTTGCTGCAACACGATTTACAAAATCATCAGCAAAATCCTAGCGAATAGACTAAGTGAGGTCCTCCCCTCCCTGTTAATGCTAGTCAGAGTGCTTTCATTAAGGCCTTCTTATCTCTGGCAATATCCATCTTTGCTCTTGTCTGATGAAAAGCTATCAAAGGGCCCATATCTCCCCTAGATGCATGATGAAGATGGAAATAAGGAAAGCCTTTGACACGGTTAACTGGAACTTCCTCTAGGACACCCTCTCATTCCTAAATTTTCCCCATTAGTTTAACAATTGGATCATGCAATGTGTGTCCACACCCTCCTTCTCGATTAACATAAACGGATCCCCCTCGAGTTTTTCAAAGGCAAAAGGGGCTTACGCCAAGGTGACCCCCTTTCGCTTTACCTCTTTGCGCTGGTTGTGGACATGCTATCCCGTCTCCTTGATCAACTTCATATCTCCCCTGAATTTCGATACCACCCTTCGTGGAAACCTCTCCGCATAACCTTCCTCTTCTTCGTCGATGATGCTCTCCTCTTCTGCAGGGGTGACCAGGGCTCTATATCCCTCATGCTCGACAAAGTTAACCTTTTTCTGAAGCTTCTGGTCTTAAGCTCAACCCCTCGAAATCAAACATATACCTTGGGGCATTACCCCAACCTCCACTGCCTCTATCCTCAACTCTACTGGCTTTATGATTGGCACTTTCCCCTTTCGTTACCTTGGCATCCCTATAACTGCCAGAAAGCCAAGACCCCTCTGACTTCAACCCCCCTCATTGACAGCATCCACAAACCATTTCGTGCCTGGGGGAGGTAAATCGCTCTCCTTCGTTGGGCATCTCACCCTCATACCAAACTACCTTGTTGGCATTGTTGGCTTCTGGACCTCTTGCATATCCATCCCTAAGAACATCATCAAGACTCTTACCAAGCGATTCCGCTCTTTTCTCTGGTCTGGGGTGTGATAGCAACTCTACCCCCTGGTGGCTTGGAAGGATTACTAACTCCAAGAAAAATGGGGGCCTTGGTCTTAAAGATATCCGCAATTGGAACATGTGTTTCATTCTCAAGACTACTCTGCTACTTTTAACGATACTGAGCGTCTGTGGATCCAATGGATCCACAACTATTATCTGGTCTGGTCACAGCCTATTGGCTCACCTCGGCCAAGGGAAACGACCCCTGGACTTGGAAAGCTACACTAAAAGCCAAAGATTGGTGGAAAAACAATGTGGCTCCCCCAACGAAGCGGCAGGCGCAGCGCTCCTCCTCGCTATCCCCCCGCTCCCGTGTAAACAATGTATTATAATGACGTTCCGCAACCCCCGAGGGCCTTCCCTGGGTATAAAATTTGTTGGGAACCTGGTCCATCCCCAAAGCTAAATTAATTTATGGATCACGCTTAGAGGCAGGCTGAAAACATGTGATAAGCTCCAATCCTGGGGCATTTATCTTGCTAACAGATGCTGGCTCTGTGAGCATGCTCAAGAGATAGCCATCATCTCTTTTTCAATTGTAGATTCTCTAACAGGATTTGGTGGAGCATCTGTGACTGGTTAGGGATCCCGACAAATAGATTGAGCCTCCACAGCTGCTCCAGCTGGTTATCCCGCTATACAGGAGACGTCGGCCGATGGACCTAGTGAAAAAAAGCAGCAATCGCCAATGTTGTCTACTTTATATGGATCTAGAGATGCAAAAGGGCCATGGCCAATCAGTACAGAGACCTCACACTTGTCATCTCAGACATCAAAGTGGCCACCAAAGCTATCATATGCATGAAGATGGGTCGCACCACCAGAGTCCTCGATTGGCTGGACAAAATACTCTGCTCCTAGAGTCTTCTTCTTGTTCGATGGGAATTTTTGATATGTCTCCCTCGCTTTTGACCCGGCGTCTGCCGCTTTGTAAATTGCTAAGGAATATTTTGTTGTATATCCCCTCCCCTAGCTAATTTTGTCGACCCACGGGTTTTGATATATAGACCTTCTATGTATCTCTTTTGTATAAAACTTTATTCATTATTTATATATCATTACCTTATTCCCAAAAAAAAACTACAAACGTATTAGCCGTATACAAACTTGACATGTTGTTTGTATTTTTATGCACGTGATGGGAAGGATCAGTGCATGATACAAGCGTGTACCTTAATTCCATCAACGACGAACGACTACAGTTTCCGCATCCACTCCTAGTAATAGAAAATGTTTTGTGTTTATATGCTTGTCAAATAGTTAATGGGTTGCTATCAAAATGATAGTTCTTACTAATTGCTTACGTAACAAGAAAGTATTACCTAGGTGATAAGGGGTATCCTGGCATAGATAGTCTAATGACACCACACACAAGTGTGGCGTATCATCAAGATGAGCTCGGAGCTAAAAGCGCATGTGGTCATAAAGAGAGTTTCAACGAGTTGCAATCATTGCTATGATATGTATTAAAAGATCTTTTGGCGTTTTGAAGTCAAGTTGGCAGATTCTTATAAACATTCAAAGTTATCCACTACTTAAACAAATGAAGATAGTGAATGCATGATGTGATATTCAAATACACAGGTTGAGTCAGTTTGGAGACCCGTGTTTCACTATAGTTGATCACTCACCCGACTTTATACCTTGCTATGATGAATTTGATATACCAACAACTCCTAGAAGTCTTAATGACATGGATCCCGAGAAATGGCAGCTCTAAGGGAAAGGTCGACCAATACATGATTCGCTGAATATGAACACATGGTTTGCCTGTTAGTTTTGTTTTGTATGTATGTTGCAGCACAATTGAAGTTGTTTTTTAAACATTATTAGAAATCCACTACAATATGTTTATAACAGGGTGTATGATTTCGAGGCTATTGAACAATGTCACAGGCATTAAGTGATTTCACTTCAAACGACATTGTATAGTTGTACTCATGTCAGAGACTTAACACTGAAGAAAGTATAATGATGAAATTGTAAAGTCATTGAAAAATGAGACACAATGAGTAAAAAAGGCAACTTAACAAGGGTTTCCATTCATATAAGCACTTTTAACTTACAAAAACCATAAGTTTTGATTGCTTTAACCTAAGATAATACTTAGAAAAAACCCATCAACTTTGTTTTTCATTAGAGTAGACTTGTAGAATCATCCATTACTTGGAAACACCAATCATTTTATAGAAAGTTGCTTCATCTTCGTCTGATGAAGGCCAGTTATATATCAGAGGGATGCAGATCTCTTGCATTTGTTGTCCATCTAAGCATTCTCATCGTTCTTGTCAGTTTTCAGAATCTCAGAGGTAATTGCTTCAGGTTTGTCCTCTTTCTCATCTACATGTTCATGCCTCTTCCTTTCTGCTACACGGAAGCAATAGAAGAATGATTTAATCCTGGTGAGCAGACATCATCTTCAATACAAAAGATCTTATATAGTAGAACTAATATCAATATAGACTCTTGCCACTGGACTTTTTAGGCTTTTTGGTATCCATGAGCAGTATAAATTGCAATGACTCGGTAACAAATTAAGTGAGAATAGGGGTGTGTAATAAAGAACAAGGTTAGTTTTATAGCAGTATGCAAGACTTTAAAAGTGATACCTGTCACTATTTGGAAAATGCACCCTTCTTTAATGAGGGGGTGGGTTTCGATTGACATGTGTGATGAGCATATCTAGTTAGGTTATATGAGTGACATCCAAAGTAAATGAAGCTACCATATGCTAGTCACTTGTTGTTGTAATTGATGACGACAAATGAAGAATATGCATTGGTGGTGTCGGTGGAATGACAAAGGGAGTAATAGCATACTTGGGAACACGCTATGTTGTGCCCCAACTTTTTTCTTTTGTTTCCGATTTGGCAAAGGGAGTTTATGTAATTTTATGTTTGTTATTATATTAGCTTCGAAAAGGAGGGTTAGAAATGTCTTTCCCTTATTATTTATTTTAAGTAAAGGAAGGAATTCCTAATTCATTTTATTTTTTCCCTCTCCTTCCTCTCGACAATTTTCACATTCATTCTTCCCTTCTCTACTTTGCTTCTTCTCTCGAGTAAACTTCCTCTCTTTGATTCTTCTTCCCATCTTGGAGTGTTCGCTTGTGGATTCTGATCGTCTGACGGTCGTTTTTTCATGTTTGGGTTATGGTTTGATTTTATTCTTCATTGAGTCATCCTCTATTTTCTGATTTTATTTTGGAATACGGTGTTCAGTTATTGTCTATCGATTCGATGAACGGAATTCGAGGGAGGGCCTGAGTGTTGAGTTTATAGGTGTGCTTTGCTTCGAGTGAGGTAGGTGGTTAGATGAATTCGGTTATGAAATACCCCTAAATTAATTTAAATTAATTTAGGGGATTTCTTTATTAAACCTTTAATAATACTATTAAGTATTAAATTATTATATGGAATTATGAATATTAAATTATTATATGGAATTATGAATATTAAATTATTATATGGGGTTGTGAGATTTATTTAGGGGTTTTCTCCTAATTATTATATATTAGTATAGTATTATGAATTTAATAATAAGATTTATAAGTCAATAAATCTTGGGAAAATTATTAAACACTCCATATATATTATAAAGATTTTAGGAAGTGTTGGAACATTGTTTTGAATCATAAAAGTCAATATAAAATTCTAGAAACCTTAAAGCTTATTAAGCCTTGCTAGGGTTGACTTTTTGAGAATGGTCAAACCAGGCCATGAAACCTATACCAATAAATAGGTTATGGAAAACCATGAAGATCGATAAAAAGAACGTCAAAAACGGATCATCCTAGCCAAAGTTATGCTAGTTTGAAGTTTAGAGCCAAAATTTCATAGGTGCCACGTGTCAGCCTCTCGTGCGTCCCAACACTTAGCAGATTTTACCTCCTTGATTTTCTCCAGCAAACAACCGTTTTTGACCTAACTTGTGACGGCCATATCTCTCTCATTACTTCGAATTTTCCAGTGCCGTCTTCACCACTCTCTTCTCCTTAATTCCCTCTTTACATTCATAACTCATACAAGCCCTAACTCCATCCACATCAACGGGAAAGTCGTTCTCAAGTTGGCACCTTTCTCAGTCGTAACCCAGATTCGAGTTATACTTCGATTTCAGGTAAAGTTCGTCATGCCATAACTTCCTCGTCTTTCAACCAAATTTCGATTTCTTTAGCTCGTTGTGTAGATCTCTAATCCGTCTACAATTCTTATGTTTATGCCCAAGCCTAAATCATAACCGTTTGGAAGTTATAGTCGCTCAAAGTTTCGGATTTTTCAGCACATAAAATCATACCGAAACAGAGAGGTAAACTCGTAACTTTCGGGTCAATTTCTTTCTGTATAATGCGAGTTAGGATTAGTTCTAGTTATCAATGTGTAGATCTAAGTTTCATCTTTCTAATGAGCCCAAAAACAAAGCCTAACTCGATCTGTGCAATAACTTATAGATCCTCGAAGTGGCTTCACGAACTGGTCGGTAGTTCAAATTTTTCCAGAAACCCGATCTCGAAATCACTTCGATTCGAGCAATCCGGTGAGTTCTCTTCAAATTCCTCCGATTATGCTAACCGGTATTGCAATTCCGACCTAACCCATGTTTCAATTGTGTCAATTACGTACTATATGGAGAGAATTTGATGGATTTGTGTTCGAACTCAACTCTGGAACCGATATGAACCCTAACCTTCGAAACAATTCGAATCTTGACATATATTGCATTATAATTAGGGAAAACGGTACCATAGAACCGAAATTGAATTTCGGATCCAATGAAACAAAAATCAATCGATTTCGTTCTGTAGATTAGGAGATATAGGCAGATTAGTACTCGATATAGTTTCTGGATTCGGGGATGAACTGGGGATTCAGGGGCCGTCCGATCTCGTTTAGAGATTGGACGGCCAGGATTAAAACGTGAGATTTAAGGTTGTTTTAGTTTCTGTAAAATTCAGTAAATAACCCTAACTTGTTTAATTAATTTAAATATCTTCCCGAATGTATTTTGACTTGAAATTTTAACCATAGATTCCTTATTTTATGTAGTTTATTTTGATGTAAATTATTATGGATTTGGAGTTTTTAAACATAAGTTATGATTTTTACAAGTTACGGGTTTTCTGGAATTATTTGGCTAAATTAAAAAGATATTTTTATGAAATAAAAATTTTATAATATGTCTAAAATGTTATAGTTACTGTATATTAAGTTTGGGAATTTTTGGGCAACGGGAAAAGGTTTTAAAAATTGTGTTTGTGAGTTTTTCATAAGAATAACCTATAATATAAAGTTTTTAATGTAACCAAAAATTAAAGTATGGTTTGTTAATTAACTTTTAAGCTGGGGAAAATAAAGGAAACTAAATTAGCATTTTATAACAGTAAGTTTATAAATGTTTTTGTATTAGCTTTTAAGAGAAATGAAATTATTTACATATATGTATGTTTACTTACTTGAGTAGGAACTTATATAAATTAAGGAATTTAATTATCCTACATTTTATTTACTACATTATATGGGAGTTAACATTTTAAATAAACTAAGGAACAAATATATATTATATTATTTCTACGCATTATAAAAGGTAATTAAGAAGTAACTAATAGTGAATCAAGGAATTTAACTAAACTACATTTTATTGTTATATATAATATGGAAGCTAATATGTTTAACTAAAACTAAGGGAAATACTTTATTTATAAACCATAAATCAGTTTTGGATATGTCTACAAGATATTAGGTATAATTAAATACAATAGAATTTCTTAAAGAGTGTTCTGGATAAATCTTAATATATGTAGGTATATGTATATATATTATAATATATACAATAAAAATAGATAAAGGAAATAACATTCCTTGTGAGAAATATAATAGGAAGGATATATATATATATATATATACGATAAATAAATAAATAAAAGAAATAAAATACCTTATAGAAAATATAATATGTAGGAATTAATGAGTTGAAATAAAACCTCTACATAATACTAATAATAGAATACTATATGAGGTGGTATTAATTTATGGTTATGAATTGAGTTTTTAGTTACCCTTGAATTTCTAAGATTTATATAACAGTATTAAAATACATGTATATATTTAGTCAATGTCCACAATGTAAATCTATAATTGGGTTAAGAAATTAATAAGTTGAAATTTAGGAATATTTGTAATTAGTTTACATAAAGTGTTACACAAATAGATCTTAATATATAATTGATAATAAAATGAATGAAATACTTTTACATTTAAATGTTCATATTATATAAACAATAATAAAGTAAATGAGTTACTTTTACGTCTAAATGTGAAGAGGATAAATAAGTCTAGATTTAATCGTTTCTTAACATTTATAGTATTGAGTAATAACTTAATATTTTAAGATAAAATCATTAAAAGGGATTATGATATAAAACTACATTAAACTATGATTAGGAAGTTAATCTGAATAATAATCCTTAAGTTTCTTACAACTAGTTAAGCCATATAAATACGTTTAACACCAATGTTCAGGATGTGAGTAAATAGTTAAGTGATGTATTAGTAGTGAGAATTTATAAGAAGGTTGTGAATAGGAATTTGATATTTAAAATCTTTAAACCTTTGATTAGATGGAAATGTTACATAAGAGACTATTGATTTACCTTTTGACACTGGAAATATTAATGTGACATTTGAATATAAGGTATGGAGATTGTTCAGAATATATTATCTTATTAAGTAATTGATAATTTCACTTACGAACTAGAATTTAATTCTTTGATAAATTCTACCTTATGCTAAGATATAATGTTTATCCTAAAATACAATAAAGGAAATTTATTTATTAAGTTATTCCTTGGAAACCTTTGGCCTTGTAAGTAATATAAAATGTATTTAAGACATAAGTTTATTAAAATTTAGTACAAAAGGATTATACATACTCTATAGGAGAGAGTGTGTGTAAAAATTAAATACTTGGGAAATTAAATGTAAGTAAGGATACATAAAAAGGGTTATCTTAAAACACCTTATTATAAAGTTATGGTTAAGTAAATAATATACCCTGTGGATACTAAATGTGAGAGTTCGATAAGTTGAGTTAACTATAATATGGTTATTTCAAGATGAAGAGTAATTTAACAACTTATGACAAGATTAATAGATGGTTGTAACTAAAGGCCATTCTGAACTAAAGATAAGATAATTGAGTTTAGTAGCTCAAATAAGTTATATTGAAATGCATCTTCAACACTACGATTTCAGTATACGGGATGTAGATCATAATTTAGTTAAGGGGGAAAACTTAGTTATAATGGATTATCTAGTAGATATTGATAAAGATACATAGTCAATAAATTGTGAAATATAGTATAGTATTCTAAGATCAACCCATCATTGGTTATAATACGATGTCGGTCCTAAAGTAAGAATAAAGGTATTGAGCTTAAGATTATCATTGAAATTCTTAGATTTAATTATATAATATAAATACATTTATGATATAGAGGTCTCAAAAGTCTTGAATGTGAGAATTGTGGTTAAGTATGAATAAAGTGGATATGAATGGACAATTAGCAAATGTTAATCGAACACATTCCCTGATCTTACCACCTTGGGCTATACAACGTTCTCAGATAACTCAAAGATTATACATAACATTTAAGTGAGGGCTTAAAAGATAATTGAGATTTTGAAATAAGAGTAAGGAGTTTATTTAAGCGTAACATAGGCTACAAGTGATTGATGATAGACTACCTTAATATTCTTCAGAGTACTGTTGATTGTTACGCAAGTTGATTAGAACTGCTACAGCGTTACCAGGTACGATTTCTCGTACTCAGTACTTTTGGTGACAAATTTTATGGAATGTTTTGTACGATTTCTCGTACTCAGCTTGTTGTGTTTGGACCTTATGGAATGTTTTGTATGATTTCTCGTACTCGATACTTTTGCTGATGGACTTTATGGAATGTTTGGAACACCAACTGATCTTGAATGGATTTCAAAAGGGAAACTGTTGGGTGACTAACTGAGCTTGCTGTGACTAACTGAGCCTGTATGTGAAACTTCCTTGGTTATTGGTTCCTCCTATCTAGTTGTTTCACTAGATATTACTGCCTAGGGTTTACGCTTCTGCACTCTGTAGGACTGAGTGTTTTAGTATTGCTCTGGTGCAGTTAATGATCTAGTGGGGTAACTAGGAATATAGGAAAGTATCTGGTATTGGTAAATTCTTCCTTTGGACTATGGGTATTGTTTCATCCATGAGTCGAGTTTGATCAGCCTAATTGGGAATGGATTCTTTCTATTGGGTATTAATTGTTGAGGGTTTACGCCTCTGCACTCTGTAGGACTGAGTGTTTTGGTATTGCTCTTGTGCAGTTAATAATCTAATGGGAATATGGGAAATGTTAATCTTGGTACTGAGTATGGATTATTTATACTAAGTGGTGCACACACTTTTCACCGATGACTGAGAACGGGTCGGTGGCAGCGGAGGTCTGCTATACCTCGCCCTTTGTGGCAACTGACAGCGGAGGTCTGTTTACCTCGCCCTTGTGGCAACTGACTGGCGGTGGGGGCCATCTCTCCCAATTGGTTATTCCACTCTTGAGTATATTTTGTCTATGGGAATCATCTTCTGAAATGGTGGAGACATAAACTGTCTACCACGGGTCATGGATATTAATGTCACTTCTAGTCCTTTGTGACTACTTAAGTCTTTCTCTTCTTAACCAGAATTGGTTCTAACCTCAGCAATGGGTGCTTACTAACTATGTGGTGTGACTACTTAAGTGGATGACTTGGTTTGGAAGTTCTTTATCTCTATCTTTGTCTTGTTTTCTTTTCTTTAACTTGATTGTTTGAAGTGCTTTATCTGTTTTACTTTTAAGAGTTTGTTTTCATGTTACTGTTTATTTTGAAGAGTTATGTTTTATAAGTTTGTGTTTTGGAGAATTGTACCAGTTCCATTCCAGGGAACTGACTCACCCCTCTCGGGGTGGGCTGCTTGGTTTCATCTTGCAGGTACAAATTGATTTACAGGTGGCCACGAAGAGCATGAGTGTTTGGGATGGGACTAGGTTTTATGGAGAGTGAATGTATTTTATTATGTTTTGTTTATATTAAGTTTTCTCGAAGTTCAGACCGTAACTTAGTTAATGTAATGGTTGTAATTGGTGAGGTTGGTACCGGGTGTTTGGAGCCCGATGGTCTGTAGCACCTTTAGTTTATTTTCCGCTGTTGTTATTATTATAGGGGTGTTACAGAAAGTGGTATCAGAGCGTAGTTACGCTCTGAACCCGAGAAAACAAGCCGAGTGAAATACTTAGATTATAGGTGCACTTAAAACTGGGGAACTGGGGTAGAATTGGGAAGTGAGGACTCCAGTAAGGCACGACTCCTAACCCTTTTTGGAATTGTGAACGATTCCCTTACACGCTTTTCTTTTGTGAATGTCTGTTGAGTGTGATGTGTTGTTATACCGTCCCAACAATAAACTACAGAAAATATATATATACATATATATATAAGTTTGGTACGTCCTATATTAAGTACGATAAGATTTTGGTTGAGATAAACGAAATATTAAGTTATTGTTCAAAAGTATGTTCATGGAGAATACATTGCTAAAAAAAATGCAATCCTTTAAAAGCTAGTACACAAATTCCTGGAATGGTAAAGAATACTTTTGGTTGAAAACAGTATCCAAATAGAACTTTAAATAACTAAATTAGTATTGATATTATGTCAAGGTACTTCAATTCCTTTAAAGCTTGCAAATAAATCTCAAGTACTACTTGGTACAAATTATTACCTAAAGATAATGTTTAAGATAAATCTTAAGTCTAGAAAATTATTAAGCTAACAAGAACCAGTAGCGTATTAGAAAAGATCAACATCTGAACTTATAAAACACATTAAAACTCTATGTTAACTTTAGAAAGAAAACACGTAAACCTAACACCCTACGGGAAGTGCCTGGTGCGACGAACTCCTAGGCTGAAAGTAGTGGGGGTGCACACCCACTTCTAGAAGTTTAGGGGCTAGACAAGCCTTGTCATCTAACTGTAAATAATCTTCTACGCAGGTGATGGATTGTGTTGAACTTGAGGAGGATTGGTGGTAAGACGTTACCATCATGAAGTCTTAAGTTGGGCATATTTCATTACTAGCCACAATGGACAATCTTATATTTATATCTTAATATCCAGTATTAAATTCAAACAAGGAAAGGATTTATTGAGTTAAATTTTTGGTGAAAAATACCTATATATGGAGGAAGGGAATTTAAAATTTGGGTACTTCAAGGTAGAACGTCTATCCCTTGTTGAATATAAAAACCATTAAAGGAAGTTACTTAAAGATTAAGTGAAGAGAAGAGTAACACTAAACTAAATATCATTGATCCTTAAATACTCGGAATATTGAGCATCTAGTGAGAAATTGGGAGTTACTTAAAGATTTGAAATCCTCATGTTTACTTGGAAGTTTAACATTATACAGGTATAAATTTTTAAAAGTCGCACTAACAGCGATATTTACCAAAAGCCACCATTATCTAAGAGAGTACTAAGATCTAATGATCAGAATAATACTTACATAGAATAAACCCTAAGAAAAATAGTTATCAAGAGTGAGTGAACTTTCACTAGACTAATTCGTTTGACTTAAAATTTATATATAGAGTCCCTACCTTGAAAAGTAAATTTTAAGATAAAGAAATCAGATTTTGGAGCTACATTATAAGAACTTCCTAAAATTCTGCCTTGGGTGAAATTATGTAAATATATAATAAGTAAATTTTATGAAGTAAACACTGAATGATTCGTCTAAAATATGATCGTTAATTATAAAAACAATTGAAACTTGGAAAGTCATAGAAAATATTTATTTTATAGAGTTTTAACATATGGTTGACTAATAAACCTTTGAGGATAATTTTGGAATATTATTGAGGATTATTAAATGATCGGGAATATTATGTTAAACTACTCAAGTACGTTACACCTGGTTTATAGCTTGGTAATATAATTGATATGATAAATGATCATATTGACATATAATTCGTATCCGTCATTAAATGAATGGATAATAATCATAAGATAAAATTTTATAACCACCAAGGAAATACAAATACATAACAATCAAGAGATACAGATATATATAACGATCATAGATATAATCACGGTACAGTAAAATTCAACAAAGCTGGTTAATAAGTTGTTGAATTCTTTGAATGTGCCATTAGTAGCGGTACGAGGGCGTACCTTAGCTCTTTTAAGGGGGATATGCTGGCATACTCCTCCTTCGTTATCTCATCCGGATTATGCCGCGTTTCGTTATTAGCAAAGGGAGAACAGTATTAGCAGAATG
This sequence comes from Limonium bicolor, assembly GCA_023374045.1. Taxonomy (NCBI): domain Eukaryota; kingdom Viridiplantae; phylum Streptophyta; class Magnoliopsida; order Caryophyllales; family Plumbaginaceae; genus Limonium; species Limonium bicolor. The sequence continues at coordinate 168,600,022 of CM041776.1, read as the reverse complement.
AGGGGTGTTTGTATGTGCTTGGTTTTTGCAGTATGACTCAGTATGTGACTTTTGATTTTCATCATGCTATGTCTTGATACATCCTGATTCAGTTTGATTTTGAGTAATCTTGAGTGGAATGTTGTTATGGAAATGGATGGAAATAAAGGATTGGTTTGGTATGGAATTTCATTGGAATTTTTATTGTCTCAGCACACCCGAAGCGGTGTGAGTGCTTATTAGTTGATTTTTAAACTTCGAGGCGAAGTTTCTTTTAAGGGGGATATGCTGAAATACCCCTAAATTAATTTAAATTAATTTAGGGGATTTCTTTTATTAAACCTTTAATAATACTATTAAGTATTAAATTATTATGGAATTATGAATATTAAATTATTATATGGAATTATGAATATTAAATTATTATATGGGGTTGTGAGATTTATTTAGGGGTTTTCTCCTAATTATTATATATTGTATAGTATTATGAATTTAATAATAAGATTTATAAGTCAATAAATCTTGGGAAAATTATTAAACACTCCATATATTATAAAGATTTTAGGAAGTGTTGGAACATTGTTTTGAATCATAAAAGTCAATATAAAATTCTAGAAACCTTAAAGCTTATTAAGCCTTGCTAGGGTTGACTTTTTGAGAATGGTCAAACCAGGCCATGAAACCTATACCAATAAATAGGTTATGGAAAACCATGAAGATCGATAAAAAGAACGTCAAAAACGGATCATCCTAGCCAAAGTTATGCTAGTTTGAAGTTTAGAGCCAAAATTTCATAGGTGCCACGTGTCAGCCTCTCGTGCGTCCCAACACTTAGCAGATTTTACCTCCTTGATTTTCTCCAGCAAACAACCGTTTTTGACCTAACTTGTGACGGCCATATCTCTCTCATTACTTCGAATTTTCCAGTGCCGTCTTCACCACTCTCTTCTCCTTAATTCCCTCTTTACATTCATAACTCATACAAGCCCTAACTCCATCCACATCAACGGGAAAGTCGTTCTCAAGTTGGCACCTTTCTCAGTCGTAACCCAGATTCGAGTTATACTTCGATTTCAGGTAAAGTTCGTCATGCCATAACTTCCTCGTCTTTCAACCAAATTTCGATTTCTTTAGCTCGTTGTGTAGATCTCTAATCCGTCTACAATTCTTATGTTTATGCCCAAGCCTAAATCATAACCGTTTGGAAGTTATAGTCGCTCAAAGTTTCGGATTTTTCAGCACATAAAATCATACCGAAACAGAGAGGTAAACTCGTAACTTTCGGGTCAATTTTCTTTCTGTATAATGCGAGTTAGGATTAGTTCTAGTTATCAATGTGTAGATCTAAGTTTCATCTTTCTAATGAGCCCAAAAACAAAGCCTAACTCGATCTGTGCAATAACTTATAGATCCTCGAAGTGTGCTTCACGAACTGGTCGGTAGTTCGAATTTTTCCAGAAACCCGATCTCGAAATCACTTCGATTCGAGCAACTCCGGTGAGTTCTCTTCAAATTCCTCCGATTATGCTAACCGGTATTGCAATTCCGACCTAACCCATGTTTCAATTGTGTCAATTACGTACTATATGGAGAGAATTTGATGGATTTGTGTTCGAACTCAACTCTGGAACCGATATGAACCCTAACCTTCGAAACAATTTCGAATCTTGACATATATTGCATTATAATTAGGGAAAACGGTACCAATAGAACCGAAATTGAATTTCGGATCCAATGAAACAAAAATCAATCGATTTCGTTCTGTAGATTAGGAGATATAGGCAGATTAGTACTCGATATAGTTTCTGGATTCGGGGATGAACTGGGGATTCAGGGGCCGTCCGATCTCGTTTTAAGAGATTGGACGGCCAGGATTAAAACGTGAGATTTAAGGTTGTTTTAAGTTTCTGTAAAATTCAGTAAATAACCCTAACTTGTTTAATTAATTTAAATATCTTCCCGAATGTATTTTGACTTGAAATTTTAACCATAGATTCCTTATTTTATGTAGTTTATTTTGATGTAAATTATTATGGATTTGGAGTTTTTAAACATAAGTTATGATTTTTACAAGTTACGGGTTTTCTGGAATTATTTGGCTAAATTAAAAAGATATTTTTATGAAATAAAAATTTTATAATATGTCTAAAATGTTATAGTTACTGTATATTAAGTTTGGGAATTTTTGGGCAACGGGAAAAGGTTTTAAAAATTGTGTTTGTGAGTTTTTCATAAGAATAACCTATAATATAAAGTTTTTAATGTAACCAAAAATTAAAGTATGGTTTGTTAATTAACTTTTAAGCTGGGGAAAATAAAGGAAACTAAATTAGCATTTTATAACAGTAAGTTTATAAATGTTTTTGTATTAGCTTTTAAGAGAAATGAAATTATTTACATATATGTATGTTTACTTACTTGAGTAGGAACTTATATAAATTAAGGAATTTAATTATCCTACATTTTATTTACTACATTATATGGGAGTTAACATTTTAAATAAACTAAGGAACAAATATATTTATATTATTTCTACGCATTTATAAAAGGTAATTAAGAAGTAACTAATAGTGAATCAAGGAATTTAACTAAACTACATTTTATATTATATATAATATGGAAGCTAATATGTTTAACTAAAACTAAGGGAAATTTTATTTATAAACCATAAATCAGTTTTGGATATGTCTACAAGATATTAGGTATAATTAAATACAATAGAATTTCTTAAAGAGTGTTCTGGATAAATCTTAATATATGTAGGTATATGATATATATATATATATATACAATAAAAATAGATAAAGGAAATAACATTCCTTGTGAGAAATATAATAGGAAGGATATATATATATTATATACGATAAATAAATAAATAAAAGAAATAAAATACCTTATAGAAAATATAATATGTAGGAATTAATGAGTTGAAATAAAACCTCTACATAATACTAATAATAGAATACTATATGAGGTGGTATTAATTTATGGTTATGAATTGAGTTTTTAGTTACCCTTGAATTTCTAAGATTTATAAACAGTATTAAAATACATGTATATATTTAGTCAATGTCCAAATGTAAATCTATAATTGGGTTAAGAAATTAATAAGTTGAAATTTAGGAATATTTGTAATTAGTTTACATAAAGTGTTACACAAATAGATCTTATATATAATTGATAATAAAATGAATGAAATAATTTTACATTTAAATGTTCATATTATATAAACAATAATAAAGTAAATGAGTTACTTTTACGTCTAAATGTGAAGAGGATAAATAAGTCTAGATTTAATCGTTTCTTAACATTTATAGTATTGAGTAATAACTTAATATTTTAAGATAAAATCATTAAAAGGGATTATGATATAAAACTACATTAAACTATGATTAGGAAGTTAATCTGAATAATAATCCTTAAGTTTCTTACAACTAGTTAAGCCATATAAATACGTTTAACACCAATGTTCAGGATGTGAGTAAATAGTTAAGTGATGTATTTAGTAGTGAGAATTTATAAGAAGGGTTGTGAATAGGAATTTGATATTTAAAATCTTTAAACCTTTGATTAGATGGAACTATGTTACATAAGAGACTATTGTTACCTTTTGACACTGGAAATATTAATGTGACATTTGAATATAAGGTATGGAGATTGTTCAGAATATATTATCTTATTAAGTAATTGATAATTTCACTTACGAACTAGAATTTAATTCTTTGATAAATTCTACCTTATGCTAAGATATAATGTTTATCCTAAAATACAATAAAGGAAATTTATTTATTAAGTTATTCCTTGGAAACCTTTGGCCTTGTAAGTAATATAAAATGTATTTAAGACATAAGTTTATTAAAATTTAGTACAAAAGGATTATACATACTCTATGGAGAGAATGTGTGTAAAAATTAAATACTTGGGAAATTAAAATGTAAGTAAGGATACATAAAAAGGGTTATCTTAAAACACCTTATTATAAAGTTATGGTTAAGTAAATAATATACCCTGTGGATACTAAATGTGAGAGTTCGATAAGTTGAGTTAACTATAATATGGTTATTTCAAGATGAAGAGTAATTTAACAACTTATGACAAGATTAATAGATGGTTGTAACTAAAGGCCATTCTGAACTAAAGATAAGATAATTGAGTTTAGTAGCTCAAATAAGTTATATTGAAATGCATCTTCAACACTACGATTTCAGTATACGGGATGTAGATCATAATTTAGTTAAGGGGGAAAACTTAGTTATAATGGATTATCTAGTAGATATTGATAAAGATACATAGTCAATAAATTGTGAAATAATAGTATAGTATTCTAAGATCAACCCATCATTGGTTATAATACGATGTCGGTCCTAAAGTAAGAATAAAGGTATTGAGCTTAAGATTATCATTGAAATTCTTAGATTTAATTATATAATATAAATACATTTATGATATAGAGGTCTCAAAAGTCTTGAATGTGAGAATTGTGGTTAAGTATGAATAAAGTGGATATGAATGGACAATTAGCAAATGTTAATCGAACACATTCCCTGATCTTACCACCTTGGGCTATACAACGTTCTCAGATAACTCAAAGATTATACATAACATTTAAGTGAGGGCTTAAAAGATAATTGAGATTTTGAAATAAGAGTAAGGAGTTTATTTAAGCGTAACATAGGCTACAAGTGATTGATGATAGACTACCTTTAATATTCTTCAGAGTACTGTTGATTGTTTACGCAAGTTGATTAGAACTGCTACAGCGTTACCCAGGTACGATTTCTCGTACTCAGCTTGTTGTGTTTTGGACTTATGGAATGTTTTGTACGATTTCTCGTACTCGATACTTTTGCTGATGGACTTTATGGAATGTTTTGGAACACCAACTGATCTTGAATGGATTTCAAAAGGGAAACTGTTTGGGTGACTAACTGAGCTTGCTGTGACTAACTGAGCCTGTATGTGAAACTTCCTTGGTTATTGGTTCCTCCTATCTAGTTGTTTCACTAGATATTAACTGCCTAGGGTTTACGCTTCTGCACTCTGTAGGACTGAGTGTTTTGGTATTGCTCTGGTGCAGTTAATGATCTAGTGGGGTAACTAGGAATATAGGAAAGTATCTGGTATTGGTAAATTCTTCCTTTGGACTATGGGTATTGTTTCATCCATGAGTCGAGTTTGATCAGCCTAATTGGGAATGGATTCTTTCTATTGGGTATTAATTGTTGAGGGTTTACGCCTCTGCACTCTGTAGGACTGAGTGTTTTGGTATTGCTCTTGTGCAGTTAATAATCTAATGGGAATATGGGAAATGTTAATCTTGGTACTGAGTATGGATTATTTATACTAAGTGGTGCACACACTTTTCACCGATGACTGAGAACGGGTCGGTGGCAGCGGAGGTCTGCTATACCTCGCCCTTTGTGGCAACTGACAGCGGAGGTCTGTTTACCTCGCCCTTTGTGGCAACTGACAGCGGAGGTCTGTTTACCTCGCCCTTGTGGCAACTGACTGGCGGTGGGGGCCATCTCTCCCAATTGGTTTATTCCACTCTTGAGTATATTTTGTCTATGGGAATCATCTTCTGAAATGGTGGAGACATAAACTGTCTACCACGGGTATGGATATTAATGTCACTTCTAGTCCTTTGTGACTACTTAAGTCTTTCTCTTCTTAACCAGAATTGGTTCTAACCTCAGCAATGGGTGCTTACTAACTATGTGGTGTGACTACTTAAGTGGATGACTTGGTTTGGAAGTTCTTTATCTCTATCTTTGTCTTGTTTTCTTTTCTCTTTAACTTGATTGTTTTGAAGTGCTTTATCTCTGTTTTACTTTAAGAGTTTGTTTTCATGTTACTGTTTATTTTGAAGAGTTATGTTTTATAAGTTTGTTTTTGGAGAATTGTACCAGTTCCATTCCAGGGAACTGACTCACCCCTCTCGGGGTGGGCTGCTTGGTTTCATCTTGCAGGTACAAATTGATTTACAGGTGGCCACGAAGAGCATGAGTGATTGGGATGGGATTAGGTTTATGGAGAGTGAATGTATTTTATTATTGTTTTGTTTATATTAAGTTTTCTCGAAGTTCAGACCGTAACTTAGTTAATGGTAATGGTTGTAATTGGTGAGGTTGGTACCGGGTGTTTGGAGCCCGATGGTCTGTAGCACCTTTAGTTTATTTTCCGCTGTTGTTTTATTATGATAGGGGTGTTACAGATTCCTTCCAGAAGTTATTGACCTAGTCTCGGTAAACTTGATACCTTTACCAAGATTACTTTATCTCGTTCATTTTCTGTATAAGGGATCTTTCATACTGACTCAAGATAAAATCTCGAACCCTAAGAAGTCAGAAAACATAACCGTCAACCAACTCTCCACGTTTTCTAACTCCCGATCCCAAATCCATACTGAAACACCATCGAAATGCGCAAAAACTGACTTTTTGAATTCCCATCACCAAACTAATCATCAAAAACACACAAAATCACCACCAAAATGTGAAAAACACAATCAACATCAGGATGCCAGAAGCGCAAGTCGAGATCGAATCGGGTCTGGCATCAACGAAGCCTTTAAAGAATCCTGACTTGAAGAAACTTCTAATTCTCAAGATCAAAATGTGTTAGCATACGATTCCTTCGATTCCTCTGATCATTATAGATACTCGGTGTTAATTTCAAACCAATTCAACATTTTCTGACGATTTAATTAGGGTTTATATTCATTTACGCCCTTTAACTTGTAAGCTACGTATCATCATAAATTTGACTTCAAACTGATTTCTTTCAATCATTAACTTGTGTAAAATATTGCAAGGAACACACATATAAAATTTGAGCCCAAAACACAGCTGGAAAGTGCCCGAAAGCCTCCGCCCCAGTGGCGGTCTGTGCTTACGGACTTCGCGTTTGGTGTTCCGGACGGCCTATTTGTGGCCACAAACGCTTTCGGATGGGGGCAGAACCTCATATTTTCAAACATTAGGGTTTTCTCATAACATTTGCAGACCTACAAACACCTTGTCCGTGGCCCTGACTTTAAAATTTTATTTTTCTACAATTTGATTTCTCTGCATAACTAGGTTAATTAGGGCCTGGCGGTACGGACATTAGGTTCGTAGCCACTAACATATTAAATTTGACCTAATCCAGCCTCCGAAACCCTAATTTAGGTATTTACAATTTTTGCCTTTAATTTGTGTCAAAACATGTCAAAAAATAAAAAAATGTAGAAACCCGCGCACTTAGGTCAAACCGACTTTATAATAAGCCGAAAATGACAAAAGTCGTGGAAAAATAACTTAGAAGAGTACTGAATGTAATTTGAACCCAAAAAAGTTATATAACAAACCCCCGAATCTGATCTCAAACCTTTCTTAAGTTACCGTAGGATAAAATTAGGTGGCGACTCGTAATAGGGTCCAATGAGCTAGCTTAGGTTTTAATATTTATTTTTTATGACTTAGTTGTTAAGCTTAGGTTATAAGTGGACCTAAAACCAAATCAGATCCTAATTAACCTGAATCAATATAGGATAAGGTTCGAAAACCGAGTCTCACATCTAAACAATTCTCAACCACTCATTTTGACAGAATGGCTGGTGTTGAGAAGAAACAAAGAGTGGAAACTTCTCTGTCACGCCTGCTTACCATAAATCCCGCACGTGAATCATCAACATCATACAATAATCGCATTGGTGATGCCATGAAGCGAATTAGGAAGTGCTACCTTCCTCACCGAATTCGGATGCTCACTTGGAAAATCTTGCAAGGTATTATCCCTTGAGCTATGGTCTCAACCCGCTGCGAAGACAAGGTAGTGGAGTGGAGCCCTCCATGTGGTCAGTTTGAGAATATGGTGCATGTTTTTTTCTTGTCCGGCTGTTAAAGAATACTTGTTGATTAGCGGCATTGACTGCTTGTCGAAAGGGATTACATGCATCAAAAAGCTCCTCGGCATGTTATGGAAACTAAGGTTTGCGCGGTTTCAAGTTGCTCATGACGTCGCATCTACTCCAGCTAATGCAGTTGATGTTTATGTGGACGGTAGCGCTGGACATAATGGGTGTGGGATGGAAGTTGTTTACAAATCTTAGGATGGAAGTATCATCGCCGCCGGGATTCCTAATGGCATGTTTTTTTTATAAGTGGCAGAAATTTCATCATAAGAGCGATACTGAGGTTCTTGATGAACCTTTCTCGCTATACGGTAGTGAATATGTTTTGAACCCATGACCTCTGGTTCTAGGATATCATTCCACTACCGACAAGCCATCACTGTTGTCTTCGATGTGTTATTTGGGCACACCGATAAAGCTTGTAACTTTGCTGGCCATATACATTGCAAACTTGGGTAGACAAGGCAAATATGCTAGAACATGGTGTAACAATATTCCAGAATGTATGTTATTATCTCAAATTCATGAAAAGTATTTGAGGGTGTTTTTTTAAGTCGAAATTTATCTTCAAATTCTTTAGAATTTATGAAGATTCTTATTCGGAATCTAACGGTAGATTTCAAGAATCCTGTAATTTGCTATTCTTGATCGAATATTATTACTAAATCGATAATCGATATAACACCAAAAAATCAATTACTTTGTCATTGTTCCCCTCATAAAGGACAAATGAGTACACAGACAGACCACACCAATTACAGAAATAGTGAAAAGCTGGAATCATGAAGGACACCCAAACAACGATCACAGAAAAAAAATGACACTCACGACGCTCGATGGGGCATTAAACCACGGATCCTCCATCAGTAGAAACAAAAGTTAGAAGATAGTATTTTATCATCAACGCCGAAAACATATCCAGTTTGCTACATCAATCCCCACATCAGTTGAGAGCCCAAGAGAAGACGAGAGCCACAAGGGCGGATGTCACCGAAGAGACAGCATAGATTATAGGGCTCGAGTTGGGCTTGGATCCGTGGTCATGGCCATCGCCCTCGTGATGATCTTCATCATCGTGCTTTTCTTCTGCATAAGCAACCGCTACAACGGAAATGATGTAGTAAGCAGCAATGAGGTAAGTGATTGCTTGAACCTTCCTGGAAACAGTAGCCATTATTCTGTGCTGACTTTAATCTGCAACTGCGAAGAAATGAATTGAAAACTATGGGTATTACTTCTGCAAATGCTGTTATATGTTTTGAATCTTTTGCCTCGTTGCTTGTGTTTTTATAGCAGCGAAAAGTGGCCGATCATCATCACCCTGAATAACAGGTCGACTATAGCTTAAACAATTGTAAGATAAGAGAGATTGTCAATAAATAATAAGGGTAAGTAAGAATGTCGTCATACCGGAATATTGTACAAAATTTGAGAATTTATTAAGTAACTTGTAACGCCGGAAGAGTACCTTCTTTTTTGTATATCTCTGTAAGAGAAGTACTTTCTTCTGCTTGATCGTACACGACATTAGATTAATGAACCTTATTAAGTCAACTAGGAATGCCGGTTCTTATACATTCGGTGCTTGGTGGGGTGTTGCTACAAGTTGGCAAATCTCGACCCATCAAACCCACTCACAGCTCACTATTGAAAATAAATTAAGAGAAATTTAATATAATCCCGAACTTTTAGAGAATTTTACAAGATATCATTGAGGTTTCATTTTTATTATGAGATGTCTTTTAGGTTTTGTTTTCCTTTACCTGGTACCCCAAGTTTTCATTTTCATTAGGAGTTACTGCTGAGTTTTCAATTTTATTACGAGATGTCCCATCTGTTCAAGTTTTGATATATTATATTTTTCATATCCTCATTTACCTTCACACCATATGTCCTCACAAACCTCAAAGGTTTATGGTCATTTTTTAAAAAATTTAAAATATAAACAAAATCCATAAAAAATACTCAAAGATCATATAAAATTTAAATTCAATTTTGAAAAAGAATAAAATTATAAAAACAATAAGAATTAAAGTATTAAATTTTAAGAATATATACAAATAATTAAACAATAAAAAGTTTAGTTAAAAAGTAGATATTGTTACATAATTTAAAAACTATTATTGTGGTGACTTAAAATTTAAAAAAAATTATAACAATTACATTAAATATAAGAAATTATTAAATAATTATAAAAATTATAAAATTTTATTAAACAAATATATTATTTGATATCAATGATCACAATAAAAATTCTCATATTATAAGTTTTATATAGTTAATTTTTCTAAGTTTAAATAAAAAAAGTGTTTCAACGTACTGTATAAAATTGTTACTTTGAATATTTTCATATTACTGTTATAGTTTTTTTAAGATTTTAAGGCATCGCTACGTAACACTCTAATAATCTATGTTTATTTATCAAAAAATGTAATTGTTTTATTATTTAGTCAATTCCATATATTTACTTTTTTTGTTTATTTAATTATATTCATTTTTTAAAATTGATTTCAACTTTGATATGACATTCAATTTTTGTGTGTATTTTATTTAAGCTTTTAATTTTAAAAAACCTTTGATCATATATCCTTGAGGTTATTGTAAGGGCATATGGTGTGAGGGTGAATTTGGGATTTGAAAAATAAAACATATCATAATTTGAACGAAGGGGCATCTCATAGTAAAATTGAAACCTCAGGGGTATCCCGTACTGAAAATGAAACCTCAGGGATATCTCTTATAGAAAATGTAACCTTAACGGTATCTCGTAATGAAAATGAAACCTCAGATGTATTTTATAAAATTCGCTCAGAAGTCAGGGGTATCTCGTGAAATTTCCCTAAATTAAATTGATTGTTATACAATAGCAAAGCCAATTGGATCCTGAGAACTTGTTTGACTAATGAGCGTTCTTTTTTTTATAAGTGGGGTAGCTAGGTTTTAAACCCAGGACCTTTGGTTCGAGGACGCCACTCCTCTACCAAGCCACGAGGGCTTGGCTGACTAAAGAGCATTCTATAAGGAATGACTCTAAAAGGAATAGTCATAAGGGCATTCACAATAGTGGTGAGTTTATTAACACATTCCTATATGTCATATCAGCTAAAATTATTTTTTTATTACTTAGAGAAACTCTATCCACTACAATAACAAAGTTTCTTAATATTCTCTCCCTTAATGAACAATCAATGAACTAGCACTATTTAGATGAGAAATAAAATATAAAAGAGAGACACGCACATTGGTGGTGTTGTAACATCCCATTCATAATCACGTAATAATCACTCATGTAGCATTAATAAACAACGTCTCACAGCGGAAGTCTCACAGTAATTAAATCTCACTCGAGTGTCACATGCCATTACTCGCCCATACGAGTAAAGAAGCATAAGTAAATTATATACGAAACAACACTGGCAATAAATACATAACCGCAGTGATAACGAGATACTAACCTATACATCAATCTAAACCAACTGTAACTTAAACGAAAAGTGAGCGTCTATGTAATCCCAACTGTATACAACTCCATTAACACTTTAAACTAATAATCATCTTAATACATTGTGAGATCTCGTACGGTAAATAAACTCTAACTACCCGGGTTCCGCTCTTCGGCTTCTGTGATAATCGTCACCTGCAGCAATGCCATAAATGCTCAGCGATAAACGCTGAGTATGCCGAGCCTGGACCCTATTGGTCACTTAATAGTCATGGTCGTCTTTATTAAGTTTGTTACATGCTTTATCGGTGTACAGGTATATAAAGCAGTAAAGACATGAATGACGGTAAAATAAACAGTTAAAGCAATCACTACAATTCACACACAACAACACACAACACAATATATCACAACAACAATAATAAACGAGTAGTCGTTAGTAATGGTCTGGTTATTAGTTAATCACATGACCCCCCGGGTCCTCATCACATCATAACACAATGTCAGTGGGTGTCAAGTTAGGACAACCCAAATTTTGTATTTTGGACAGTCGTCCTGGTGGTACCATCAGCAGTGCACTCCGGCCAAAGATATAAGATCTCGAGACTTCCTCTTTGCCTAAAAGGCGTCATTTAGTTTTGGGGCCAATGGCCGAGTACCAATAATGGTATACCCTTACCAACGATCTATGTAGGCTCGTGGCATCATTAGAGTCTAATCCCGATCTGAGAAAAATACTCCAGAGATCTCTCTGCGCAGCCAGTTAGTCCGTGACTAACCTGGACTTATTCTCCTCCATCAATGTTCAATTATGTGTTTAATTAGTTAGTCGAATACCGAAGGTATAATTTTGTTATAAAGAGTTCACATATCATCACGTTGCCGCCCTAAGGGTCTTACGCATGCCTAGAAGTCATCTAGGTCATATACATGTTAGAGCCGTGCCCTAGAGACCGACAATGTCGTGTCCCGTACCTAAGTATTTTACCTAGGTTAATATATACATTTACCATCATAGTATTAGGTGTGTTGCATCAGTCAACAGCAATCACATCACATTTAACGTTTATGTTTTTATATAAGTCGATCTATAGTCGACGTAGCATTAGTCCCAAAGGACGTTCGCGCACAGTTAATGATGCGGGAATTTAAACAGATACACATCACATATCATAAACACAAATACATACACACATACATGCATCACAATCGTTATACAACACAAATATCTGCTGAGGAATTCCTCAGGACATCTCAGATCAGACCCCTTTACATACCATTCACCAATGACCTAGGTTGCGCAGTAGACCACTAGCTCGTCGAGCGCCTTCGTCGGTGATACGATCTAAATATCAAGCACACTATAAGTCAATCCACATGACTTAGTTAAGTTCGGTAAATCCGAACAACATAAATAATCCCGACATTACATCCCCGGATTTCAACTGTTATTTCTTAAGTTACCGTTATACGAGACTCGTTAACCGTAGTACGTATTAACTATCAATGCCCGGGTTTATTTAGGCGAGTCGGTTATAAAACGTCTTAGTTTTAGCGTTTTTAAACGTTAGGATTTATTCCTCGTTTTTTTTCGAGTATACGAATATATATTCCCGTTAATACTTAAGTATTAGTTTAATCATTCGGGTTCGGTATACGAGTATACATTTATAATATAAAGTTGCATGTGTGCATGCAACGTTAATTCGCATCGCATTTTATGCTCATGGATTAATGTTTTATGGCATTAATATTTAGCCACTTAATATTGTACCATATTATACATCTTTTTATACATCTCTATATACTATACTTTAATTTGTAATTGTGTGACTTGTAGTATATATTTATACTAATGTCATAACACTTGTCATTTATTATTTCATGACATAAAAACCATATTGTATATACTTTATATATGGTCTCGGTTTTACATGTATATATACATATGTTATTTATTTGGTCTAGTCATATAATATATAGTTGCATGTATGCATGCACTATATTATATAGTTTCAAACTATACCATATACTTATTATGTATATGTTTTAATATATGGTTTCGGAACTCATATATACACTTATACATCTTTTCTTAAGTTATATACTTGTTTTATATATCACATAATTATCATCTTATGTAAGGTGATTATTTTCATTTGTTGCATTATATTATGAAATTTATATTAAGAACTCATCTTAATATTATGTAACATTTCATTACATATTATAGTTTCCTAAGGTTTATTTTAATACTAACCTTAGTTTATAAATTCCATTTCTCATTAATTGTCACATTATTTCATGTGAATATTATTAATGATAGATATTCCATTTAATCACATTAATACTATATAATATCTATAGTATTTTTAACATTGTAAACCATAGTTTATAAATTAATTTCTTGAATGTTACATATGCGGTTTTAGCATATAGTTTAATAAACTATGTTTTGACCACATAAAATCATACAGTGTTACACATATATCTTATACCATATAATATAATATTTATATCTCATTTAACATTATAATATATAGTTTCAAAAACTATATTTAATTACCGAAAAACATATGTGTAATACACTTGTTATTTCTTTATTCACATAGTTTTCATTTATTATATTAATACCCCGGACTTAAAAATGGTGACTTAATTATTCTAATATGATTATTAAAGGCCTAATGGTGCCTAGAGAGTGTTGGTAAAGAGAATACACCAAAAGAAAAGAGAAAATGCGTAAAACGCGAAAAACGTAAAAACGCGCATTAAACGAGTCTAGGAGATATATGATCTCGTTAGGGTCCAAGATGGATTCTTAAGGCTTAATTATTCCTAATTAGTAGGTGGGAATGATTCCCGAAGAAAACGGATCCAAATAATGGACTAAAACGCTAGCGGAGTTTGAAAGCACATTTTTCGAGAAAACCCAAAAACAAGACCTTGAGTGGTCAAACAGACCCGTAAAAATTATGGTTGACTATATAACTATAATTAAGTATTAATGGAAGCTTAATAACCATTAAAAATAAAGAAACAAGAAAAAACCCGAAAAACGGGCCCGGTTAGTGAATAGTGCTAAACCGGGTGAAATAACGAACATTTTCTGTAAAAGACGAAAAACTCTCCAGTTGATAAGTACAGGTGGGGCCAGTTTTATAAATAATCAGCTCTCCCCCTCACTAGCTAATAACTAGCTAGAAAAGAGCAAAGAGTTAAAAAGTGAGAGAAAAAGTACAAAAGGTAAAAATTACCCTCTCTCCTCTCATTTCCCTCCTCTCTCTCTTCCTTCTTTCCTTCTCCCACCGTCAGTACTCCCCACCTTCCCCATTCAGGCGAGGAGAAAAGTCATGAATTTTGCTAGTAATGAACAAGAGTGTTTAACTTGTGAAACAAGGAGTGAACTTGGGTTTTAGAGGTGCATTACTCTAGGAATGAATTGGAGTGGTGAGTAAGTGAATTGGCAAGGTTGGTAGGAGGTATAAAGTACCAAGAGGAAGTTAGGAAATGCACAAGTGTGCATTAGAGCATAATGAGAATGCAAAGTTTATGAATATGAGCAAGATTTGAGTAAGGATTAAAACCTAGGATTTGGAGAGGTTTAGGGCATGTTTTAAGGTGTTTAAACATGTAGGAAATTTGTGGAAAGATTAGGGAAAGATTGAGGGTGGATTAAGGATTGATTTTGTGGTGAAAAATCACTTAAGTAGCAGGTTTTAGCAAGGTCTGGGACTTAGTCCTTGGACAAAGTCCCGGACCACACTCAATTTTGTGCCGAGAGTTCATCACCTACCTTGGTCCGGGACTTGGCCTAGGTACAAGGTCCCGGACCACATGTTATTTTCACCCGAGAGTTATGTCTTCAATTGGTCCGGGACTTAGGATAGGGACCAAGTCTCGGACCACCCCCAGAATCATGCCGTGCGTGTTTTAAAGGTTGTAAATGATGGGGGTTTGAATGTTGATGATGTTAGATGATGTTTAGGCCTTGTTTGATGACATGTAAAAGTCCTAAAAAGTGTAAAAAAGTGCTAGGAGTGAGTGTGAAGTAAGAACTCAAATTAACAAGAGTAAAACTGAGATAACAGGATAACGAGGTAAGCACGAGAGTAGTATTTATTTACATACCGTATGAGCTTGGTATTGATAATAGTGTTTGAAACATTATCAGAGAATCGTGTGTGAACCGAGCAAAGTGAGGACATAGTAAAAGTGAAACCCCGGTGAAAGGTATGATTTTCTCATGCCCCGTATGCTAACCGTGTTACGTTGATTTGTGTTTGTGTGCCGGCTTAATCAAGACTAGAGCATGAAATTGAACAATTGCTTGAGTATATGTGTCTTGATGTGAAATGTGTGAACTAACATACTTGAATGCCGGTGTGGTCTAACGTAGTGTATAAACCGACTCATAGTGAGTAACGATTGGCTAGAAACTCGTAGATCGGGTAGTTTTGTAAAATAACGGAAACGTGCAAACACACAAGCTATCGATTAAAGAATAACGATAACACAAACTTATGAACTCACTAGTATGTGAGGAGGATGTACGGGCTGGGTAAACACCCGATAACGGTTATAAAACCAAATTGAAACAATCCACGAAACAAGTAAGAGTGGAAAGATAAATGAACCTCCATGATGGGGATTATTTATAGTTCAAAAATGTGAACTAGTAAGAAAAGTAAAAGAGACATAAGGGACCATTTAACTCCCTTAAAATACGGTCGACCTCCTATACGAGGATTCGACCCGGTGTGAGAAAATAACCGAAAGTATAAGTATACGAAACGTTGGGGTAACCCTTAAACCCTAAGATTACCCGAACTTA
The DNA here is from genome assembly GCA_023374045.1 of Limonium bicolor. Taxonomy (NCBI): domain Eukaryota; kingdom Viridiplantae; phylum Streptophyta; class Magnoliopsida; order Caryophyllales; family Plumbaginaceae; genus Limonium; species Limonium bicolor. The sequence continues at coordinate 168,583,873 of CM041776.1, read as the reverse complement.
AGAAATGTTCCCAAAGTCATTAGAAACATCAAGAGTGATGCTTCTAGACTAGTATACATAATTACATTAACTCTGAGAGAGGAGTGTATGGGAAGGTGAGAAGTCCGAGAGTAGTTCGGACCTAAGTGTAGGAGTAGGAACTAAGAGAGAGTTCCGGGAGCTAGTTGAACCTTCCCACCATGCTAGACCCAGTGTAGAGTCAAAACTGGGGAAGTAAGACTATGCTCGAGAGCCATGTGTTTTGGCTTGAGAATGTATTAAGAGAAAACAAGCGTGACGTAGGAGACCTGTTTTGTCTCGAGAACTGCGAGAGCTTGAGTATAAGTAACCCAAGAGTGTGGGTGAGATAATGAATAAGTAACCCAAGAGTGTGGGTGAGATAATGAATAAGTAACCCAAGAGAGCGGGTGAGTTAAAGGATAAGTAACCCTAGAGAGGGTGAGATATCAAGCGAGTAACCAAGGCATAGTGAGGTAGAATCCTCAAGGCCTAAGAGTAAGTTAACACAACTAACAACCTCGCTATGTTAGTTAAGGATTGTATTCCATGGTTGAATGTGAATCCTTGTGTAGTGTACATATGTAATGTATTGCTATGTTGCATGTTGATCGAATTAAATTGAATCCCATGCTCTCGACAAAAGTAGTCGGCGTACCCCGGTTAGCACGCGGGGTATGCGAATTTCATATGCAGCGTTAAGCTGAGCCCCTAGGGGCATCGTTTTTATTTTTAGGTACACCGAAGATGATTCCGTTCGAGAGTAGGACGGGGCGGTGGTTAGCATGGGTGGTTAGATTTTAATTACTTATGTATTTGAATGAGGTGTAAGACTGAAAGTGTTATCGGCATTCGTATGTTGTAGACTCGGTGTAGTGTAGAATGGAACTGAATGGAGAATTGTATTGTATGAGACTCGGTTGGAAATGAATGAGTAAATTATTTGTGCTACAGAGTACTCGGTTATTCTGGTCCATCAGACCGATGCAGTAGTTGAGTTAGGCCTGGTTAGCCACGTGGGTGGCTAACGGCATTGTACCACCCCCGTTGTATTTAGAGTTCCGCTGCGATATTATGGGCAAATATGACTGATTAAGAGGTAATTACGAGATTAACGGATGGGGTGTTACAAAAATGGTATCAGAGCGAAGTATCACTCTGATGACTGGAAATACCAAGCTTAGGAAAAACCGAGTTAGGAATTAGAGACTTAGGGCTAACGGTTGAGTTATAGTGTGAGAGATACGCTAGATAGGAACTTCCAGTATGATCTGGATACCTACAATACCAAACCCGCCCCCCATAACCCCCGTATTAAAAGCTCAGGAAAGAACGCCAGAGAGACGGGAAAACCCGATCTGGAAGTTGTTAAATATTTCAATATGAACCAGAACCTGTCATACGGTAGATTCCGAGAACCGGAAATCCCGGAGACGGATTCCGTTGGAACAACAATAACCGCACTTAATGGCGGGAGATCGACATCGTATTCAAAGGAGACCGGAATCTACAGCAGCATGGGGCGACATGCTTAGCAGTCGTGAGAACCCGGCTGGCCAAGCAGCAGCAAGAAGGGAAGTATCAACCTTGCAACAAGGCAGAAAATGGTGAAGTAACGAAAACCGGAACATATGTCCACGGACCGCCATAGTTAAGTAATACCACCAACAGTATACTAACTGACTAAGAATCTAGTCAAGAGTAGGTATACCCACCCTACCACGCCCAAGAAGGTTACAATACCTGACTGACATAGCTTAGACAGCTACTAGCACATCTACGGGACATACCCGAATAGGACAACAGAAGTAGTGCCTAAATAAAATAAGTTTCGGTAACCACGGTAAACGTGTGGGAACGAGCACCAAGAAACGACACAGAACTGAGTAATTAAGGGACTCCGAGGGTGGAGAAGCACCTAAATGAATGACAGTCATGTCAAGATGAATAAGAAACAGCTCTGAGGAGTAGTTATCCAACTAAAGGATCAAAAGAAGAGCCGACCAGGCTACCGAATACAAATGTGAACAATACCGTGACCGGTATGAGTTAACCCAAAAACCGCTTGTACCGCGCACTTGCTACGGCAAGTGCAGTAATAACAGGACTACTAAGAGGAACTTTAACAAGCGACAAGTACTAAGCAAGTACCAAGACGGCCTAACCGCTATATTAAAGAGCATACCGGTCGGCGAGAAGCTGGACTTGGTAAGAAGCTACCGGCACTGAAATGCAATGAAGATGATACTTTCAAAACCCAAATTTTCCTTTCAAACTAAAATTTTCCTAAAAAACCCCCAAATTTTAAAACCAAACCAGAGGAATCCCAGTAAAACATTACAGGACGATATAAGGGGAGTTGGCAACAGAATACTTCACCTAGGCGTGTGACCGACACTACAAGTGTACAAAAACGAGACGTGGGACGACCGCACTCCGAAGGAGCATGCGGGCCTGACAGACTAGTTTCGAGTTAGTCGGGTAAGTGGTAATGTATCAATAAGATACCCCATGTATGTATACAAGTAGAGTACGGAACACGGGAAGTAGTCGACTCCATACTACAGACGAAAGAGCCAAGTCAGACCAGAACAACTGACTACCACGAATGATCAAAGAGAAGAACCCAGTAAGGTGACGGACCTAAGAAGGTAGCATTAAGAAGTGCGGGAAGCACAAAGTATTAAGTGTAGTCATTGGTATGTCTCAGGAACCCCGAAGGAAACAAATGATAACTGGAATGGGTACCCAGCGTAAACAATATGACGAATGCCTGAAATGAACACGTCAATGTTTGATGAATGGGATAGAATTTCCATAGCATACCTCACTGAAGAGAATAATGACCTAACCAAGAAGGTAGTATCAATGGTCTTCCCAAGAACGGGAGATGTTACAACCCTAAAAGGGATAGCTCAAATTACATAACCGCAAGGCGGGGTAAGAAACTGAATATACCCATGAGTTCAAACAAGATGTATTGGCGTAACTCAGTAACACCCAAGAGTAATCCGTGAAGGGTGCTAGAGTCAACAGTAGTTGAACGAGATATCGTGTTAAGAACACAAGTGTAAAGTGAACACTCGGGTAGAACCCCGACGGGATCCCACGTAACAAGGGAACACCCTAAAATGCCAAAGGGCATAAATTAATGTCGAGATACTAGAAAAGGGCCTTCCATGTACGGAAGTGTGATGAGACAACCATATCAAAAGAGCCTAGTAATATCTCCAAACCATTTAATGGTATACGGAGAAGAAGAAACTTGTATAAGCAGCCGTAAAGAGCATGGCTCGAGGCAATGTGGCTTGTAAGCCGGAAAACCAACTACAATTGTAGATCCAAGCATTGCAAATCTATGCATAAAGGCATAAGAGGAATTGTGGAGAATGAACCACTACCTTGGAGTGGGGATACCTGATAAGTGTCCAAATGAGCATGATTTATAGGTGTATTTCTTATATAATATTAGCACTTTTCTTGCTCATTTCTCCACTTCGGTTAGTTTTCCTCTAGTTTGTGTTTTATTGTTTATCTCACAGATTTATTGTTTAAACATGAGGAAAACCAAGCTGGGAGTAAAGTAGAAAGAGACGAACGCATAGACGCAAAACGGCTCAGAAAACGGAGTCCAAACGAAGAATCTAGAGCCGGTCAAAGTTGAAGGAAATAAGTCAAACATGCAACCGCATGGTATGGAGGCGGACAGGGAGGCGGTTCCACTTACGTCCGCGTAGCGGACAGGGAGGCGGAACTCACAGAGACGTCCGCTCCATTCTCAGGCGGACGGTCAAGCGGACAAAAGAAGAGGCCGGGCGAACAGGAAAAAAGACAGAGACGTCCGCACGCGGACGTGACGCGGACGGTCATGCGGACGCGACTAAAATCGCACGCATAACAGATTTTCTTCGTCGACTTTGCTCGTCGACTTCGCCCGTCGACCTGCAAGTTATCTATCTACTCTTCGCGTTCTGTCCCCTATCAATCAATGCCCTTCCACCTCTGTCTGCAATCGTTCTTCTTCTTCCTCTCCTCTATAAAATACCACTGCTACTTCAAACAAAAAGACACACGTTCCACCCCAAACTTATGCCATTTCTTTCCATAAAAACCATAAAACTCTCCATAAAACCACTCATTTCATCCACATAAATTCCATACTACATCTCATCCCATAAATCATTCCACTTACTTATCCGTCTCCTGTCCAACCTCTGTCAAGAATATTAGCAGATAAGATAGCAAAGCGGAAATAAACATCTTCTCAGATGTATTCCTCTACTTCTTATTCTGTCTTTAATATGTCAGGCTAAGGAGGATTTGCTCCGGGCAAAGGTTTTAATTATGGTTTGTTTAATTATGTAATCAATATTTCTACCGGTTAAAATAAATACAGTTTGTTACGCTTAAAGGTTTTCTCTCACCATTTTAATAAATTTCATGAATTTATTAAAATGCTTTCCTAAGTCTATTTTGATCAGACCAGGTGATAATAGACAGGTTAATTAAGCCGTAAATCTGGAGAAAGCTTATTATGATTTAATAGGTTAGTATTTTCAGATGCAATAATAATTCCTCGAATTTAACGTCCGTTTACATAGTATTGCTCGAACCTTGATTAGACCGAGCATTTTCTGGTAAACGAGTTCTTAAGGGTCTATGACTTAGTCCTTAGGATAATAACAGGAATTTTGCCAAACTAATATATTAAAACCGTAGAGATAGCATAATTAATCAGATATATATAAAACCTGAACCCGGAGTTCCATTTAATTCATCTGCACTCAGTTTTCTAAATCTGCTTATTATTTTCTCTAAAACAAGTCAATTAACTTCCCCCCTTTTTGTGACAAGCTTAGGAACTATTTTATCTCGCTATAAGTCCCACGGCTTGACCCCGGCCGCTTCTGTCTTCTATACTACTGCGACCGGGTTTTATTTGCAGCCCGACGGATATTTTGAGTATTAATTTCTTTCTTTTTCAATTTCACCAGCACTAATCACTCACGATAAAATCCATTCTGCAATACCCCTCGTTATTGTGGGGCCTATGGAGCGGCAATTGCGTGAACTCTCCAGAGAAAGGCTACCACCTGAGAGTATAATGTGAAACCGCTAGAGCGGTATAGTGAAACTTGAGCATGTGTTTATTGCCAAGGGTAATGTGAACAGAAATAGTATGTAGAAAGGAAGCATTGATAACAAAGGTAGAAAGAGAAAGCGAGAGAGTAATCGGTTGAGTAGTAGACACAGTATGTGTACAATATGAATTGCAGAGTAAACAATGCGCAAGGAGCGCGGAGAGATTTAAAAGAGTAGCGTATTCTATTGAGCCAAGCGAAGGGCAAGCCATAGTATATATGGCGGGAATACATGAGCGGAAGCTAAGTAGTAGCGGATGCCATGTAAACAATGTTGTTTAATGAGTAAGAACATGGTACGCAGCAAGCGACCATTGTAAGAGTATAGCCAGATAATGATATGAAGTTGATGAATAAGGATAGTAGACAAACCGGGCAACGAGGAAACAATGTTCATTCCTATTGCGATCACATAAGAGATTTACTGCCAAGGGTTTACGCCTCTACACTCTGTAGGACTGAGTGTTTTGGTATTGCACTTGTGCAGTAATGATCTAGTGGGAAAGCCAGGAATATGGGAAATGTCAATCGTGGTAAATCCTTCTTTTTCGCCAACGAACATGGCGTAAGCCTGTTGAGCGGAAACCTAAAGACATAACTGTGCGGCCGTCGGCCAAAGACGCACGAAGAACGTGGGCCATAACTCACAGGTCCCAGGACCGATGCATGGTAAATGCAGGGTAGGATGAATAAGGAAGTCTTGTACAGAAATAAGTAAACAAATATAATTCAGAAGTCACTATTAGTTGAAGGAGCACTACATACTAAGTAGTAGCTTGACCTCAACCGACAGTAAGTTGGAAAAAGTAAGTGAATAATCATGAAGGTATACAGGACTATACGAAATAGATTTTCAGAGAACTGGAGAGAAAATCTATAATTCCTCGAATTCGCATACGGTAAGTGTTACCATGCGACGATGGAGAAACCTTATTCCCAAGATAAAAGGTGATGTGTAACACATGAAAAGTAACCAAAAGGGGCGAATCAAGCTCTAAGTTATCAGGTCACGCAGCAGAAGCTGGTGGGCCGTAATTCAAAGGTTAAGAATACCTGTCAAATGTGAGTAAATAGCTAATCCTAAACTCCTTGAAGCCTTAGAGGCTAGAACTGAACTCGGTTATGAGTTAATTAACCGCATCGAAGTTAAAATACTTCATGATGCCGGAGTTAGTGAACTAATGTTTAGTGATAACATATGGTCGATTACGCGGGCGTAACCCCTTTTAAGGGGGGTAGGGCGAGAAACTACTTAGAGTATGTTTTACGTATAGATGCGTAAACTGCTATGTGCATAGCACAAAAGAAATTGTTTTAGTGATTGGAACTCATGTTACATAAACATGTGTACCCATTCATTGTGCAATTATGGTTATTGCGCATGAGAGATGCCAATAACGTGTATATAATATTTATGAAGAGGGGAGTAGAGAAACTCCTGGAGAATGAGAATCCCTATAGTAAATGTCTATTGAGATTAGACATGAGATATAATGTAACACCCCTACCGCTAAATACCGTCATTACCGTACCATACTTACCTTCACAGCGGATATTACTTACTCAACGGCGGGTGTACAATACCGTTAGTCCCCACGTGACTAACAAGGCGAGTTACAAAACTACATACTATCGGTCTGATGAATATGAACATACCGAGTGCTCTACAAATTACATTACTTTCCCTTGCATACCAATCCATAATTCGATACAACTCCAATACAATCCTTACATTACCGATACAGTATAGACATCCCAATTCATACTACGTTTACGCATACAATTCCCTTTACTCAACTACCCGTGCTTATGTAGCAGTCCCCGTCCTACTCTCTCGAACGGTGAGCAGCTTCAGTACCTACACACTAAAAAAAGGTCCCCCTAGGGGGTCAGCTTACGCTGCATATGAAATCCGCATATACCGCGTGCTAACCGCGGTACGCCGACTACTTTGGGTCGGATATACATGGAGTTCATTTTACATGCATACATACATGCTCATACTACACAATACATCAAAGATTCCTACATAAATACACAAGTACAATACTTACTAAGGAAGACGATTCAATAGTCAGCCATTCGTATTTGTTATACATTCGTTACTCTTCGTACTGTGTTCGATATTCGTTACTCTACTCATACTTGCTCCTTACTCTTACATACTCATCACTCCATGTTCAATACCTTACTCGTACACGATCCTTACTCCGTACTCGTACTACACTGGTGCATACTCACCACTCAATTCTCTACACTTACTCTTACATACTCGATACTCCATACTTACTCATACATACTCAATACTCGGTGCTCCTTACATACTCACACTTGCTTCTTACTCGATACTCATTACCTTACTCATACATACGCAATACTCATTACTTTGGCCTCTGGGCGGAGTCATACTCAAGACTCGCCACCGGACCTACAATACGAGGGCCATACGCTTAGCTCCTCAATACTCAAATGTCCGTTCTACCGGACTACACGAATTCCCAACACTCTTCTCTCAGAGCACAATACAACTCATGGGTTAGCCTAGAAGTATCTCTCTCGATAACCTCGTTAGCTTAGGGAATTACCACCGTCTAGTATCCTCAGATTTAAGGGTTTCCCCAACATATCGAATACTCTCTCGTTCGGGGCGTCTTACATCAGTCGGGTCCTCTCATATGGGTCGATAATTACTAAGGGTTGGGTTTGGAGATCCCTCATCATTCTTTACTACTCTCATGGTTCATGTTTTGCACCAAGATTAGTTCCTCTAATAGAGGTTCTTATATACTTCCACTACTGTTCGTTTGTGGATTTTTCATTTCGTTTCTCCTACCGTTATCGGGAGGTTATTACTCCCGTACACTCTCTCACATTCTAGTGAGTTCATTGGTTTACGTTACCATTTATTAGTTCGTTGTTTAGTGCGTTGCTACGGTTCCATTAATTCACACATGACTCTCGCTACGAGTCAATACACAACAAGACTCATCTATGAGTCGGTCTACGCACTAAGTAAAGCCACACAATCATTCAAGAAGGTTAGCTCAATCAACATACAGCAAGACATATAATGAAAGGCAATAAACCGTTTTCATGCTTTAGTCTTGATTAGCCGGCATACAGCACACAAATTAACGTAACTCGGTTAGCATACGGGGCATGAGGAAATCATACCTTTCACCGGAGTTAGCTCTACCGTGTTTTCCCTTGTTTCCTTGGTTCACACATGTCCCACTGATAATGTTCCAACATATTATTAATACTACATTCTTACGATACACAAATAATTACTACCCCCGTACTTACCCCGTTATCCCGGTGTACTTAATGTTCTCATACTCTCAACATACTTGATTACTTCCCATACTTGTTTTCCTACTCATATACTTACTTTCTTACCTTTACTACTACTATTTATAGTGTACTACTACATATATATGCATTTATGTGTATAGGCATATATATATATATACATATGATTGTTATAATCATATAATAAATTTTTTTTTTACTCGACCGGACTTGCGACCGACCTTGCAAGTCCGGTCCATTCCAGTAGCTACCAGTACGGGAAATTTTCTGGCTCGACCGAACTTGCAAGTCCGGTCGCAAGTTCGGTCCATTCCAGTAGCTCGCATTACAGAAATTTTTCTGGCCGACCGAACTTGCAAGTCCGGTCGCAAGTTCGGTCCATTCCAGTAGGTTTCTGACGGGAGAATTTTTCTGGTCCGACCGAACTTGCATGTCCGGTCGCAAGTCCGGTCGATTCTAGAAGGTTTCCCGTCTTTGTAAATCTGGGCTCGACCAAACTTGCAAATCCGGTCGCAAGTCCGGTCCGGCCCAGTACTTCAGTTTTAAATTCTGTTTTCAGCTCTATACTTTGCCCAATGTTTCCCCAATCTTCCTACATGTATTCCCACATGTTTAAACACTATCTAGGCCCTCCAAATTGCCTTAGTTCATCCAACAATTCCTTACTCTTCTCTAAATCCACATACACAATTTCTCATCACTTCCTTTCAATTCTTACAATTGTTTTCTTTACTCTCATGCTACAGATTTTCATTTTCCCCTTTACCATTCAATACTCCCCTCTACTAATGCTACTCCTAGTATCCCAAATACATTTCCAAGCAATTACAATATCTATACCCAAGTCTAACATTCCTTTACCAATGCTTGCACATTAAATTCTCCTAACTTCTCCAATGTATTCTTATACACTTTGCTACAGATTTTACACTTCCTATTTCTCATACTACAATCACCATCCCAATGGTCATTAACATCCCTACTATCCTCAATACATACCTTGGTTCTCCCATTCACCAAGTCATTCCTTAATGCACAATTCCTACCAAAAATTTGCCATAACTCATCCACTTTCCTTACTTATCCACACACATCCTTTCTCATCAAGTTCATCCCTACTCTAGCCAAACCACAAGGGTTCTACCAGCACACATATTGAGCAATCTTAATACATTAATACCCATCAATCACAATACTAATACACATACTCATTTCACTTGGCTCCAAAGCCTTCAATTCAAATACTTGCACTTAAATCCTCAAACTTCACAATTCTCAATACTAGTACAAGGTTTTGGGTTCTTTAAATATTTTACCCATTCCCATTACTCTAATGCAATCGAATTTACATTAGGAAGGAGCTCTTACCTTGAGCTTATACTTCATTCTTTCTTTTTCATTCCTTCTCCTCTCTTTCTTGCACAAATCGATCGACATGGGGAATGGAGTTGCCAACTCCATTCCCATCACCCAAAGCACATCAAACAAGTATAATTAATACCCTAACCCTTAGATTTATGCTAGTTCATTGAAGTGTTCAAAATACAAATTTCTAGGGTTTACCTTTGGAGTGCTTTAGGAGGGGTTTTAGCCCTTGGTTCAAGAAGGTGTTCTCACCACCATTGGAGGGTTGAAGCAAAGCTCCAAAACAAGAGGAAAAACAAGGTAAGAAAGAGAGACCAAAATCGGCCATGCCAAGAGATGGAGAAAAGTGAGGTCTTTCATGGAGATTTTTACCTTGTTGGAAAGAGGAGACTCCAAGCTTCACAATGGTGTGCTTTTCTCTTCAAATGGGGAAAACCCATGGAGATGAAACTCATCCTTTTCGAATTTTGGAAAGATAGGAATGTAGAGGAGGGTGAGGGAGTTCAAATATGTGTTTTATTTTTCATTTGGAGCTCACATGGAGGTAGAGCAAGAGGATGAAGAGGGGCTGCCATGGGAGCTGTTTGGAGAGCTCCAAAATCGCCCAACATTCAGAGAAGGGAGGAGGGAGACGGTGAGAGAGGGGGAAATAGGAGAGAGAAGAGGAAAGTGAGAATGAGAGGTGAGAGAGGGGTATTTACTTTATGTACTTTGTTTGCTTTTTGCTTTTTGATTTACTTATTTGTCACTTGTGTGTGTGTGTGTGAGAAAGTTGTTTACCCAGTAAAAACCGGCCCCTACTATACTGTTAAGCTGGAGCAGTTTCTCGTCTTTTGCAGAAGACGCTCGTTACTTACCCGGTTTTAGTACTATTCATTAACCGGGCCCGTTTTCCGGAATTTTCTCGTTTAATTATTTTTATTAGTTATTAAGCTTCCATAAATGCTTAATAATTATTATTTATGGTTTATAATTTTTTTACGGGTCTGTTTGACCACTTAGAATCACGTTTTGGGTTTCCTAGAAAACCGTGCGCTAAAGCTCCATTAGCGTTTTAATACATTATTCGGATCCGTTTTCTTCGGGGATCATTCCCGTATACTAATTAGGCATGAATAAGCCTTAGGAATCCTTACGATACTATAACCGAGGTCTCGTACCTCCTATGGTTATTTAACGCTCATTTAGCGTTTTCCGCTTTCTAAGCGTTTTTTCTCATTCCTTTGGATTTATTTTCTTTACCAAAAATTACTTAGGCACTATTAAGCCCTAAATACTATATTAGAATAATATAATCACCATATTTAAGTTCAGGGTATTTCATATAATGAGTATGAATCGGTGTGAAACCGATGTGTAACCTAGTAGGAAGTGAGTTTCCCTAGGTGATTGTATTTGAGAATGATTGATGGAGTGAGTTCCATCCTTTGGAGTTGTATGATGTATTTTATAATTGAGTAACATTTTGAGGAAATGAGCCCATGAGTTGCTTAAGTAAAGCAAGTGAAGTAAATAGAGAACAATGGATGACTTAAGTTCCATAACTAAGATATAAATTGAAATGAATTGTGTTGTGATTATGACTAGAAAGAGTAAAAGATAGAAAACGAAAATGTTTGACTATCTGATTGTTTGAAACTGACGTGGGAGGTGGAACTTGATCTGCTAGCGATCAAGGGAAACCGAACACGAATTGGGGTGGAAGGATAGTTCAACACTGATGCTGATCACATCAGGGTTGGATGATTCTTGAATCTCCCCATAAGTGGTCACAAGTAATCACGCTAAGAAAAGATGCAGCTACCATAAATCGAACTTGGAGTTGTGTGATGTTTTAAAAAGAAATTTTCAAATAGAATTTGAAAAAGGATTTTCCTTCGAGTATGAAGGCGAAAACTAGCTTTGAAACCATTGCATCATACGTGCGGCGGTCCTAAGTGCCCGGTTGGGGCGGCGGCAGTGTGTGATTTTTCCAAAGGCAGCGAGACAGGGAGAGTACCCTGAGAATGTCCTATGTTGAGAGAGTCAACTAGAGTGCCTGAGGATATGTATATGTGAAACATTTGATCAGAACCGAAGGGACCGTGGGCCAGAGAGAGTAAGTGCCCATTTGTCATGAAACGGCCATGAACCAGAAAGCGTAAGTGTTCAACGTGACCGGTACCTGAGGGATCAGTAGTGTATTACTCAGTATGGATTCGAGGACTGTAGTGCCTTCTTGTCTTCGGATCGATTCCATGGAGGGAATACAAAGAGTATTTTTGATTACTATACATGCTGTGATATGTGTGTGGTATGTGTAGTGTGTACTGAGACAGACCTTTGAGTCTGTAAGGTCGTATAGAGATTACGACCTTGGCATAGAGTACCTATGCGAGCAACGATATTAGATTCACCAACTTTGAGGGCAAAGTTCTTTAAGGGGGTAGATTTAATACCCCGGACTTAAAAATGGTGACTTAATTATTCTAATGATTATTAAAGGCCTAATGGTGCCTAGAGATTGTTGGTAAAGAGAATAAACTAAAAGAAAAGAGAAACTGCGTAAAACGCGAAAAACGCAAAAACGCGCATTAAACGAGTCTAGGAGATATATGATCTCGTTAGGGTCCGAGATGGATTCTTAAGGCTTAATTATGCCTAATCATAAGGTGGGAATGATTCTCGAAGAAAACGGATCCAAATAATGGATTAAAACGCTAATGGAGTTTTAAAGCACATTTTTCAAGAAAACCCGAAAACGAGACCTTGAGTGGTCAAACAGACCCGTAAAAATTATGGTTGACTATATAACTATAATTAAGTATTAATGGAAGCTTAATAACCATTAAAAATAAAGAAACGAGAAAAAACCCGAAAACGGGCCCGGTTAGTGAATAGTGCTAAACCGGGTAAAATAACGAGCGTTTTCTGTAAAAGACGAAAAACGCTCCAGTTGATAAGTACATGTGGGGTCTGTTTTATAAATAATCAGCTCTCCCCCTCACTAGCTAATAACTAGCTAGAAAAGAGCAAATAGTTAAAAAGTGAGAGAAAAAGTACAAAAGGTAAAAATTACCCTCTCTCCTCTCTCTCCTTCTGTCTTTCCTTCTCCCATCGTGAGTACTCCCTCCTTCCCCATTCATTCAGGCGATTTTGAGCTGCAACAAGAGATCCCATGGCAACTCCATTACCACCTCATTCCCAAGCTTCATTTAAACTCCAAATGCAAAATAATTATATATTTGAACTCCTCTCATCAAGCCCTATCTTTCCCTCTTTTCGAAATTTCAAATGGAGAAGTTTGATCTCCATGGGTTTTGGTCATTTGTAGAGTAAACCACATCTCCTTGAAGCTTGGAGTCTCCTTATTGGTTTAAGGTAAGAAAAACCCACAAATTTCATCATTTCCTTCATTCCTAGGTGGCCGGTTTTTGACTCCCCAATTTCCCTTGTTTTTCCTTCCTTGAATGAGCCATATTCAAGCTTCAAAAGCTCATGGGGATTCATCCTTTGATTCATGACCAAAAGGCCATCCTAAAGTTTCAAGGTAAATCTCCAATTTTGTGCTCTAAGCACTTCTTTGCCTCCTAGCTTAATTAATGAGCATAGGTGTATTGATTAGTGTCTAATCCCCCATTTGGGTATTGACTTGGAGGTTGACAAGTGTGTTGACCAACTTGACCAAAAATCAAGAGAGGAGAAGGAAGGGGAGCAAAGGAGAAATGTGTAAAAATTTAAGGTAAGAAACTTACCTTAGTGTTTATCCTATATGTTTTAGGATTTGGGAAGGGTTAAATAAAATAATGTACCCAAGAAATGGGTTTGGTGAAAATGAGAAAGAATTTGTGGACTTGTTAATCGAGTTGTGAATTAAGAGCTATGCATTTTATGATTATTGCATTGTGTTGTATTTTGGAGGATTTGATGAGTTTTGATCGAACTTGTGTGCTGGTATGACCCTTGAAGGGTGTGGCTAGATTTGATTGTGATTAGGTGAAGAAATGAGTTTTGGGCAATGTTAGGAAAGTAGCCGGCCTATGGCGAAATTTCGGTTGAAACTGAATGATTTTAAGTAATGTCATAAGTGGAGAATAACCTAGGGTTAGCTAGGTATTGTTAGTGCTTGTATTGGGTAAATGATCACCCTAGAATATTAGAGGAAGATTGTGGGGAGATGTGCAAAATCTGTAGCATAAATGAGGAGAAAAGTCATGAATTTTGCTAGTAATGAACAAGAGTGTTTAACTTGTGAAACAAGGAGTGAACTTGGGTTTAGAGGTGCATTACTCTAGGAATGAATTGGAGTGGTGAGTAAGTGAATTGTCAAGGTTGGTAGGAGGTATAAACTACCAAGAGGAAGTTAGGAAATGCACAAGTGTGCATTAGTGCATAATGAGAATGCAAAGTTTATGAATTTGAGTAAGGATTAAACCTAGGATTTGAAGATGTTTAGGGCATGTTTTAAGGTGTTTAAACATGTAGGAAATTTGTGGAAAGATTAGGGAAAAATTGAGGGTGAATTAAGGATTGATTTGGTGGTGAAAAATCACTTAAGTAGCAGGTTTTAGCAGGGTCCGGGACTTAGTCCTTGGACAAAGTCCCGGACCACACTCAATTTTGTGCCGATAGTTCATCACCCACCTTGTCCGGGACTTGGCCTAGGTACAAGGTCCCGGACCACATGTTATTTTCACCCGAGAGTTATGTCTTCAATTGGTCTGGGACTTAGGATAGGACCAAGTCTCGGACCACCCCCAGAATCATGTCGTGAGTGTTTTAAAGGTTGTAAATTATGGGGGTTTGAATGTTGATGATGTTAGATGATGTTTAGGCCTTGTTTGGTGACATGTAAAAGTCCTAAAAAGTGTAAACAAGTGCTAGGAGTGAGTGTGAAGTAAGAACTCAAATTAACAAGAGTAAAACCGAGATAACGGGATAACGGGGTAAGCAAGGGAGTAGTATTTATTTACATACCGTATGAGCTTGATATTGACAATAGTGTTTGAAACATTATCAGAGAATCTTGTGTGAACCGAGCAAAGTGAGGACACGGTAAAAGTCAAACCCCGGTGAAAGGTATGATTTTCTCATGCCCCGTATGCTAACCGTGTTACGTTGATTTGTGTGTTTGTGTGCCGGCTTAATCAAGACTAAAGCATGAAATTGAACAACTGCTTGAGTATATGTGTCTTGATGTGAAATGTGAGAACTAACATACTTGAATGCCGGTGTGGTCTAACGTAGTGTATAGAACGACTCATAGTGAGTAACGATTGGCTAGAAACTCGTAGATCGGGTAGTTTCATAAAATAACAGAAACGTGCAAAAACACAAGCTATCGATTAAAGAATAACGATAACGCAAACTTATGAAGTCACTAGTATGTGAGGAGGATGTACGGGCTGGGTAAATACCCAATAACGGTTAGAAAACCAAATTGAAACAATCCACGAAACAAGTAAGAGTGGAAAGATAAATGAACCTCCATGATGGGGATTAAGTATAGTTCGAAAATGTGAACTAGTAAGAAAAGTAAAAGAGACATAAGGGACCATTTAACTCCCTTTAAAATACGGTCGACCTCCTATACGAGGATTCGACCCGGTGTGAGAAAATAACTGAAAGTATAAGTATACGAAACGTTGGGGTAACCCTTAAACCCTAAGATTACCCGAACTTAAGAAATGTTTCCAAAGTCATTAGAAACATCGAGAGTGATGCTTCTAGACTAGTATACATAATTACATTAACTCCGAGAGAGGAGTGTATGGGAAGGTGAGAAGTCCAAGAGTAGTTCGGACCTAAGTGCAGGAGTAGGAACTAAGAGAGAGTTCCAGGAGGTAGTTGAACCTTCCCACCATGCTAGACCCAGTGTAGGGTCGAAACCGGGGAAGTAAGACTATGCTCGAGAGCCATGTGTTTTGGCTTGAGAATGTATTAAGAGAAAACAAGCGTGACGTATGAGACATGTAGTGTCTCCAGAACTTCGAGAGCTTGAGTATAAGTAACCCAAGAGTGTGGGTGAGATAATGAATAAGTAACCCAAGAGTGTGGGTGAGATAATGAATAAGTAACCCAAGAGAGCGGGTGAGTTAACGGATAAGTAACCCAAGAGAGTGGGTGAGATATCAAGCGAGTAACCAAGCCATAGTGAGGTAGAATCCTCAAGGACTAAGAGTAAGTTAACACAACTAACAACCTCGCTATGTTAGTTAAGGATTGTATTCCATGGTTGAATGTGAATCCTTGTGTAGTGTACATATGTAATGTATTGCTATGTTGCATGTTGATCGAATTAAAATGAATCCCTATGCTCTCGACAAAAGTAGTCTGCGTACTGTGAGCCTCGATTTTTAAACCCTATCCTATGTTGATTAAAGTTGATTAGGATCTAATCGGGTTTTAGGTCCACTTATAACCTAAGTTTAATAACTAAGTCATATAACCATAATTATTAAAACCTAATTTAGCTCACTGAAACCTATTATGAGTGGCCACCTAATTTTAACCTAGATCAAATTAGGAAAGGAGATTCGGGTTCGGGGGCTTGATATTCGACTTAATTAGGGTTCAATTACTTTCATTACCCCTAGAAGTTGTTTTTCCTCTACTTAGTTTAATTACGGCTTATTACGAGTCATTTTTAACCTAAGTGCGCGCTTTTGATTTTTTTCTATTTTTTACATTTTTTGACAGAAAATTAAAGTGAAAAGTGAAATTACCTAAACTAGGGTTTCGGAGGCAGAATTAGGTCAAATTTTATTTCTGTCCGTAACCACGGACCTAATGTCCGTAACCACGGACCCTAGTTAAACTATGTGAAAATAAAAGTCAAATAAAACAGAAAAAACAAAATTTTGAAAAGACCGGGGCCACGGACAGGCTGTCCGTGGGCCCGGACATGTAACGTTAAAACCCTAATTTTTTTTTGAAATTTTAAAATACCGCCACCGTCCGGGGCGCGTCCGGGCTTACGGACAAGGCGTCCGGGACCCCGGACATAGAGTCCGTGGGTGCGGACCACCCTCGGACGGCGGCGTTTGGGCGGTTTCCGACGGTGTTTTGAGCTCAAATTTTATGGGTGTGTAGCCTGAAAGATGTACAAGATGTTAGTGATTGAAAGTTTTCAATTTGACTAGGAATTAAGGACGAAAATTATTGAACAAGTTAGTGGACAGAAACGCAAACAAGTCTTAACTCAGAAGTAACAAAAAGTCAATTCGAATAGGAATTTCAACCAGAAGTGTATTGAGATCAGTGGAGTTAAAGAATTTGGATTTTAACCTGTTTTGGCTTCGAGATTTGGTTGTTCCTTCACGTCGGGAAACTTCAAACGCTTCGTTGATAGCCAATCCGGTTCAACTTTGACCCGAGCTTCTGACCCCTTCTTACTTGAATGTTTAAGGACGGTTTTGCTTCTGTATTTTTGGAGTTTTGGGTGCTTGGAAGTTGAATGGGAGAAGAAAGGATGAGTTTTTTGTGATTTCGGGGTGATTTCGGCAGTGTTTCGATATTGATTTGAGGCTTGGAAGTTTAAAAACGTGGGGAGAAGGCTTGTGGCTGTGTTTTCTGACTTTGTAAGTGTTCTCCTCTGCCCTAGGTCGTTTTTGGAAGGTCCTTTTATAGAAGAAGCAAGGCCATGATGATAGAACAAGATCTTTATCTAAAACACTGATTTTGTGCTCTAAGGGAATCTGATTTTTTAGAATATGCTGCAGGCCGAGAAAAATTATGAAAATTTAACTGACGATAAAGAATGATATTTAGGAATTTTGAGAGTTGGAATCAGGTTAATTCGATAAATAACCGATTAGATAAAAATCTCACAATCTGGAATCTCCCGGAATTCATAACTTATTATTGGAAATTCACAATAACTAAGTTCCAACGCCATTAGTCTCTAAAAAGCATCCTCTATGTTGTGTTAAAATGTCAAGACATTTTGTTTTGATTTCGGTATTTTCCAAAGGATAGAGAAAATTGCAAAAATGATTAAATTTCTCTTTTAAGTTTTGGGATAAGGTTCCAAATAAAATAATTTCAGGTTTATGACTGTATGTAGTCATGCTAACCATGTGACAATTTTATTTAATTTTGAAATCCTTTTTATTTCTATTTTGAGGCTATTTCATGTGTTAATTATTAAAGAGACTAGCTTATTAAAAGCGTAATTTCTAGAATAAACATTATCAGAAAATCACGAAATACCTTTCATAATAACTATGATTTTGGAAGTGTTTGGAGATAGTGAACAAGTCATAGAAAATCCCGAAAATGTCCTTGGAAAAATCCCGCATTAGTGCATTTTGACCATTTTGCCCTTTATAACGCGTATGCCTTAGAGACTATTCCGAGGGGGTTAAAATTTTGGGTATAACAGATTGCCCCCCGTCAACTAGGCTTTGTAATGAAGATGAAAAGTCTAGTTGATGCCTGAGTGACACCCCAACATTTTGGATCGTGAACAGACCCTGCATGCCGTTGGAGACTAACAAGTCGCGTCGAGCTATTCTAAGGCGTTGACTACCTAAAAGTAAAGCAAAATGAAGTAATGTCAAGCGATTCTAAGGCATTGACAACCTAAAAAGTGAAGATGAGATAATGTCAAGCGATTCTAAGGCGTTGACAACCTAAAAAGTGAAGATGAGATAATGTCAAGCGATTCTAAGGCGTTGACAACCTAAAAAGTGAAGATGAGATAATGTCAAGCAATTCTAAGGTGTTGACTACCTGAAAAGTGAAGATGAGATAATGTCAAGCGATTCTAAGGTGTTGACTACCTGAAAAGTGAAGATGAGATAATGTCAAACGATTCTAAGGCGTTGACAACCTAAAAAGTGAAAATGATGTCAAGCTATTCTAAGGCGTTGACTACCTATAATGAATGAAATGATGCAATGTGTTTAATGGAAGCAGGTAAACTAAGGAGTGGTGCTAGGTCTTACTACGAGCCTAAAGGGATGATTCTAGGTTTTATGACGAGCCTAAAGTGAATGAATGTAAGGGAGGTCTTATGGGTTCCTGAAATGGTTGAATGTAAGGTAGGTCTTATAGGTGCCTGAAAGGATTGAATGTAGGGTAGGACTGAGGTGGTGATAGGACTTATGTGTGCCTAAGGTTTGGAGGTGAAACCCATCCTAACTCAGTTGCTTATGGAGACCGAGACCCACCTAACTCGATTGCTTATGGAGACCGAGATCCATCTAACTCAGTGGCTTATGGAGACTAAGACCCATTCTACTCGGTTTGCTTATGGAGACCGAGATCCATCTAACTCAGTTGCTTATGGAGACTGAGATCCGTTCTACTCGGTTGCTTATGGAGACCGAGATCCATCTAACTCAGTTGCTTATGGAGACTGAGATCCGTTCTACTTGGTTGCTTATAGAGACCGAGATCCATCTAACTCAGTTGCTTATGGAGACTGAGATTCGTTCTACTCGGTTGCTTATGGAGACCGAGACCCATTCTACTCGGTTGCTTATGGAGACCGAGACCCGTTTTACTCGGTTGCTTATGGAGACCGAGATCCATTCTACCCCGTTGCTTATGGAGACCGAGACCCGTTCTAAATTTGACCAGGCAAATTGAGGACATGCAGTATACTTGATGATGTGAGGATGCAAAACATGTTTTATGCAAATGATTGTGATTGTGATAAACAAATTGTCAAAGTTTCCAAACATGGAAACAAAGAGATTTACGTGGGTATTGCAAAATGAAATTGAAGTGCTTGAGAAGACTGAAAATTGTCCAAAGTAAGAAATTGCTGGAAATATGCCAAACACGGCCATGATGAGAATTATGAAACCGAGGTGTTTGAAGGAAAATTGTCCACGACAAGAAGTTGTTGACAAAGGTGCCAAACATGGTAATATTTAAAGAAAATTCTGTCTACTGAAAAGGAAAGTGAAATTATCATTTCCTGACTAAAGATTTCAGACTCGTAATTTATCTCCTAGGAGATGAGCATGCCACTGGTGTGGTGTGATGTTTGATGTGGAGATCTCTTGAGTGGTGATCAAGGCTTATGACGGGCCATGGAATTTATGTGGAGGTGAAGGCTTATGAGGAGCCCGTGGTATGTGGAGGTAAGGGCTTATGTGGGCCTGTGGTGTGAGGGTTTTGATTGGTGTTGTCATAGTAATTGTTGGAACCAACAATTGCCCCCAGTATTTTCCTGTAAGACAACCTGAGCTAGAGTTCATGGCAATCGATCGGAACGATCGATTGCCCCCAGTATTTTCTTTGATTAAACATGCGAACAAGTCTCATCCTCACATGGTCAAGGATTATGTCTTGATGTGGTGCTTTCTATCCTACACTCAAAGTGTTTGATGCTTGCACTCGTGCTCTCCTTTTGGTCAAGACGTCTCAACCATTGAATTTGACATTTGTTAGATTTACGCATTCAACCTGCTACTTTCACGTGATTGGATACACAACTACTAATTTGGAAGTCTTTTAAGCTTATAACGTGGATATGGGGTGTTATGAGAGACAATGGGACAATGGAGGAATGTTTAGGATATGTGGAGCTATAAGGGTGACCAAAGCTGCAACTTGCACCTTCTCTCGGACTTTCCTTCTTTGTCCTGAAGTCGTTTGGCTACTTTGTGGTGACTTCCCTTGTGAGCTTGGGACTTTTGGATTGTTCTTCGCACCTTCTCTCTATCTTCCAATTTTGGATTTCTTCGAGGCTTTTCAGGTTTGCCTTTCTTTGAATCTCTTTTCCTTTGGGGTTCTTGTGTTTCCCGGTTTTGAACTTTGAGAGATGTTTTTGATGTTAGCTCATTTGGATCCTGTGTCACTTTGGGACCATTCGCGGATTGTTTCGTCATGCTGGTAGCAGTTTTACTTCTTTGGACTTGTGAAGTTGCTGTTCGGAAGTCGGGCTCCTTGCTTCCTTTGGTCACCGGGTTGGTTATTCATCATTGGTTGGCTTGTTTGTGGAGTTTGTAGTGTTTTAAAAGAGGACGTATACAAAAAGCTCAGCGGGGGTGCCTAGGGTTAATGTCAAGTTTCACAAGCTTTTGGCTGTGTGGTGCTGTACCTAGGTGCTTCGTCATCCCTAATAGTTGTGTATCCGTTCTTTGTTACTTTTCACAGGTTTAAGCGTAAATTTACAAATTATCTCCTTCGATCGGAGTCATGCCGTTTACCTTACCTTGGAATGTGATCTCTCTAGAGTCGTGTAAGAATGACACGCTCTTTCGCTCTTGGTTATACCGCTCAAGGCACTCTCGCGAGGTGTACACTCAGAGACCTGTTTGCACGTTTAAACAAAAGAAATAAACATTATCGTTCCTTAACTCAGATTGCCCCCAGTATTGCTGTGGGGTTTTTTGACAAGCCTTTTGAATACCCAGCTTATTTGTGAAGGGTGATTGTGTGTGTGTCGTGGTAAGTGATGACGGTGTTTTGCTGTTTTGGTGGAGTGATGTGGTGATGAAAGTAAACAGGGTGGTGGGATGTTCTCTGTGTATGGTGTTTGGACAGGCATGTTCACCCTTTTGGAAGCAAAGGACGAATCGTTTTGTCCTATTGCCAGGAGATGATTATTTCATGCGCCTATATCAAAAGACATACTCAAACCATTTTTTCCGTCTTTTTCGTTTTGCTGGAGAAAGAGCATTTATTTACAAAGTATTTATACATGACTTTCTTAAAGATGTGAAAAATGCAAGAATTTTATTGATGGAAAATATATTTAACAATGCTGAGTACATACATCCAAAAGCTATCTAAAGTTGACTGAAAGGAAAGACCGAATGGAAACTAAATATCCTAAAGTCTAAACTAAAAGCTGCGAAATGAAAGTGAGCTCTAGCAAGAACAAATTCCTAAATATCGCTGCATTCGGAGAATTGAAATCCCTGGTCGTAAAGGTCCTGGATCGTGTGCCTCAAAGCCTTGCAATCATCAGTGTCATGGCCAGGTAATTGGTGGTACTGGCAAAACTGACTTAGATTTCTTCCTTTCTGAGGGACCCCCGGCCGGGGGGGTGAGAGGTTGTAGCATATTTCGCTCTTGGAGCTTTTTAAATGCCCGGCTCAACGGTTGGCCGATGTCTGTGAACTCTCTTTGACAGAGTTTCTTTCTAGGTGGCTCTGCTGCTCCAATGGCCCAAGCTGACTCTCTAAGCCGTCGAACGGTGTTTACCTCATGCTGCCTAGTTCTCTTTTGGACGCCACTTTGGATGCAAGCTGTTGTCCTTGAACCATTTCCGGTATTTTCTGAGTTCCCAAGCTTTAATTCTCCCTTATGGATCAATTCCTCTAGGACACCAACTTGTCCCATCAGCAAGTCAAAATTAGGAAAGTATGTGAATTTCAGCTTGTCATAGTATTGCTTCTGCATATTCTCAATTACCATTCGGATTTGCTCCTGTTTGTCCATCTTTGTGAGCATAGCGGCTGCCTTTATCCTCCAACGCTTGACGAAATCGGTCATTGACTCACCTTCTGTTTGTCGTGTGCTTGCAAGATCAGCCCTGATGACTCCAAAACTTCTAGCGTACTCAAAATGTACAGAGGAAGTGTTGGCAACTTCAACTTTGGAGGGAGATTGACCTCGGGATACAGTCCAGTGGAAAGGTAGTCAAAACCGGCTGGCTTGTTAGCCTTCTCCATGCGCTCAATCTTTTTCAGCATCCCATTGAATTCTACGGCTAACTTGGCATCCGTATTGATTATACTTCCTCCTTCTGCCATGCTTGGGATTCGGCCCTACCTGCTTCCAAGGTGTCCGTTATTAGCTAACAATATGAAGTGGGCTGAATGATACTAGGGTGAGAATGACGCTTCGCAAGGTAGATCGAAGACCGGAACAGGCTTGGACTGAAAGCAAGTGGGCTAAGATACCCAGAAAATGTGGTGTTTGGGCCGGGGTATTTTTCAGACTGTGAATTGGAATTTGGACTGAAATCTAAATTGATTGGGCCTGAGAGGTGACACCTAGATCTAGGGTTTTGGGCTAGAGTCCGAGTGAAAAGTTTTCCTAGACTAGAATGAGCCTTGGGCCGGAATGTGTTTGGGCCTGAAGTAAAGCACATGAGCTGGAATGGTCCCTAAATCACAAATGGGCCTAACTTTCTTCGGGCCAGAGAAGATGGTTTGTGAGTCAGAAAAGATTTTATTTCAAGGACTTGTGAGTTGTTTCAAGTTCAGGTGGATTTCTTTTTGTGGGCCTAAAACTAATTGGATAATTCAATTGGGCCGGAAGAGAAATCACCTAAGTCTAGGCTTTTGGGCCGAAGCCCTAACAACTCACATATTAAACCAAACAGGGCCTCTGGGCCGCAAACAAATAGAGCTGCCGATTCGGGTTGGGCTAGGTTGATGTAGGAGATGTTCCTACCAATCTCTAGGCTGGGTAGTGGGCCGATCATACAAGCAAACAAGGCCCACACAAATTCAACATGTCCTCACTAGACGCTTACATCAAACCGGGTATGGATCGATCCGGAGAGGTGCTTGGGGCATGGGCCCAGGTCACCACAAAGGAATAGGGCTTGCACGCTATTCTCTTTGGGGTTCCCCACTTTTTTTTCACATCACCTGAAGGTGTGCGTCTACGGTCGGGTCTTTGACTGACCAAACAATGGGCTAGTTAAGAACACTGCCAGGAAAACGCTTGGGGCTAAAGCCCAGGTATTAAGGGGATGTGGTTAGAC
The DNA here is from genome assembly GCA_023374045.1 of Limonium bicolor. Taxonomy (NCBI): domain Eukaryota; kingdom Viridiplantae; phylum Streptophyta; class Magnoliopsida; order Caryophyllales; family Plumbaginaceae; genus Limonium; species Limonium bicolor. The sequence goes on along the minus strand of CM041776.1, from coordinate 168,560,401 downwards.
GACATCCTCCTCTTTTCCCCCGCTTATTCACATCACCTAAAAGGTGTGAGTCCCTGATAGGGGACCCTCAAACGGGTCCCGGGGTGAAATTGGTTTAAGTGGACCCTCGCTCTCATATGATGCAAAGGTGCAGAAAATTAAAGTGCGCACAAAAGTAAACAAACAAAGTAATAAAGCCATAAATAAACATTTTTCGAGTTAAGCCCTCTTTCTTAAAATTAAACAAGTTAATATTAAGAGTTTGTCCCCAGCAGAGTCGCCATTCTGTGAACCTTGATTTTTAAACCCTATCCTATGTTGATTAAAGTTGATTAGGATCTAATCGGGTTTTAGGTCCACTTATAACCTAAGTTTAATAATTGAGTCATATAACCATAATTATTAAAACCTAAGTTAGCTCACTAAAACCTATTATGAGTCGCCCCCTAATTTTAACCTAGATCAAATTAGGAAAGGAGATTCGGGTTCGGGGGCTTGATATTCGACTTAATTAGGGTTCAATTACTTTCATTACCCCTAGAAGTCGTTTTTCCTCTACTTAGTTTAATTACGGCTTATTACGAGTCATTTTTAACCTAAGTGCGCGCTTATGATTTTTTTGTATTTTTTACATTTTTTGACAGAAAATTATAGTGAAAAGTGAAATTACCTAAACTAGGGTTTCAGAGGCAGAATTAGGTCAAATTTTATTTTTGTCCGTAACCACGGACCCTAGTTAACCTATGTGAAAATAAAAGTCGAATAAAACAGAAAAAACAAAATTTTGAAAAGTCCGGGGCCACGGACAGGCTGTTCGTGGGCCCGGACATGTAACGTTAAAACCCTAATTTTTTTTTGAAAATTTTAAAATACCGCCACCATCCGGGGGCGTCCGGGCTTACGGACAAGGCGTCCGGGACCCCGCACATAGAGTCCGTGGGTGCGAACCACCATCGGACGGCGGCGTTTGGGCGGTTTCCGACGGTGTTTTGAGCTCAAATTTTATGGGTGTGTATCCTGAAAGATGTACAAGATGCTAGTGATTGAAAGTTTTCAATTTGACTAGGAATTAAGGACGAAACTTATTGAACAAGTTAGTGGACAGAAACGCAAACAAGTCTTAACTCAGAAGCAACAAAAAGTCAATTCGAATAGGAATTTCAACCAGAAGTGTATTGAGATCAGTGGAGTTAAAGAATTTAGATTTTACCCTGTTTTTGCTTCGAGATTTGGTTGTTCCTTCACGTCGGGAAACTTCAAACGCTTCGTTGATAGCCAATCCGGTTCAACTTCGACCCGAGCTTCTGACCCCTTCTTACTTGAATGTTTAAGGACGGTTTGCTTCTATATTTTTGGAGTTTTGGTGCTTGGAAGTTGAATGGGAGAAGAAAGGATGAGTTTTTTGTGATTTCGGGGTGATTTCGGCAGTGTTTCGATATTGATTTGAGGCTTGGAAGTGTAAAAACGTGGGGAGAAGGCTAGTGGCTGTGTTTTCTGACTTTGGAAGTGTTCTCCTCTGCCCTAGGTCGTTTTTGGAAGGTCCTTTTATAGAAGAAGCAAGGCCATGTTGATAGAACAAGATCTTTTTCTTAAACACTGATTTTGTGCTCTAAGGGAATCTGATTTTTTAGAATATGCTGCAGGCCGAGAAAAATTATGCAAATTTAACTGACGACAAAGAATGATTTTTAGGAATTTTGAGAGTTGGAATCAGGTTAATTCGATAACTAACCGATTAGATACAAATCTCACAATCTTGAATCTCCCATAATTCATAACTTATTATTGAAAAGTCAAAATAACTAAGTTCCAACGGTATTAGTGTAACACCCCAACCGCTAATCCTATGCTTACCGTCTAATCGACCTACTAATCCTACGAGTTCGCAGCGGAAGTATTTACATACTTACTACGGCGGGTGAAACAATGCCGCTAACCGCCCATACGGCTAGCTAGGCTACTAATACTTACAGTAACGGTCTGATGAACATAACGTACCGAGCTACTAAAACATACTTACATTGCCGAAACATAACACACTTACAATTCTTGGATCACCGAGTATTTAGAGTTCATACTTACATCCCAATTCGAGCTTCTCAAAATAATGAGTTTCTAAGGCTACTCATGTATACCAACTCCATTCTATCAAAATCCCAAAAAGGTGTACCCCATGGTACACCGGCTACTCAAAAACTACAGCCATGTACTACTCAGTACACCCATCATAAATTCATTGTTTACATTCCAAAAAGAAGGTAAAAGAAATGAAACTCAATCTTCACATCTTCATCCCTCGCGGGTACCTGCGTGTAGTAAAAATGGTGCCCCAAGGGGCTCAGCAAAAGCTGCATATGGACTCCGCATATACCGCGTGCTAGCTAGGGCACGCCGACTATTTGACGTCCACTAAACATGCAGTTCATTATTTCATACATACATGCTTTTCATACATCATACATGCTATACAATTCAATACACAATTCAAGGCAACAATATCATAGCATACATCGCACTTACCTTCACAAGGTTAGCCAAATTATGCATCCGGGTTAATCGGAATGCTTTACTCTTTTACTCATTACTTACTTCTTCTTGCATACAATTACTTACTTTCTTTTACTTTACTTACTCATTCTTACTTACTTACTTATACTCAAGTTAAGTCGTCGGGACCTCCGGCCTTGGGGACTACACCGTCCCACATCCGGGATTTAATTGACTCACCAATCCGGGATGCTACCCACTTAAGGGATTTGGGCCGCGGACCAGTTTAAGAGTTAGGAATTGGAGCCAACCTCTCGTGACTCCGCATCCTCACGCGTGGCCGAAACTATATCGGACTTCTACTCATTCCAATTTAATTACCATTTTAAGTTAGGATGGTTAGCTTGTTAGGAATAAGTTAGAAGTCCAAACACAATAAATAACGGTCACGGAACAATACAACATACATACACACATTCATTATCATCCATACATTTCATGAATTATACAAACTAAGATTTAAGAAAAATATTCACAACATACAGCACTACATATTCACAAGTATGCATATTAACTCCGATTCGTGCATTTATCTTATTTGGTGATCAATTAGCACACAACACACAAATCAGAGTAACCAAGATAGCATACGGGGCATGAGGAATCCATACCGTTCACCGTTGTACGTACTTCCAAACGTCCTCCGGTGTCACAAATCAAGTCCTATTGTATACATACAATTAAATGATTAATCTAACTGTCATTACTTAACTCATACTTACTATGTCCTTATACTTCTTACACTTACACTTTACTTACTTACTTTTCATTACTTAGGTTTTACTTTCTTACTTAACTTTGGCATGCTTTCATACATGTACATATATATATGTAGGCATATACATATATATATATATATTATTTATTTAATAAATAATATATTTTTTTTTGACCGGACCGGACTTGCGACCGACCTTGCAAGTCCGGTCCATTCCAGTAGCTCAGATTACCGAAATCCTTCTGGCCGACCGAACTTGCAAGTCCGGTCGCAAGTTCGGTCGATTCCAGTAGCTTTCCTCGGGAAATTTTCTGGGCCGACCGAACTTGCATGTCCGGTCGCAAGTCCGGTCGATTCCAGTAGGTATCCTCGGAAAATTTTCTGGCCGACCGAACTTGCAAGTCCGGTCGCAAGTTCGGTCGATTCCAGTAGGTTACAGACGGGGAAAATTTCTGGTCCGACCGAACTTGCAAGTCCGGTCGCAAGTTCGGTCGATTCCAGTAGCTCACCCGTCTTTGTAAGTCTGGGCTCGACCGAACTTGCAAGTCCGGTCGCAAGTTCGGTCCGGCCCAGTATTTGCATTTTACTTTCTGTTTTCAGTCCTCTCTTTTACCCAATACTTCCCCATTGTTCCCACTTAATCCTACATGTTTTAACACCATTTAAACCTCCTAATACCCCCTAGTTCATTTCCTAGCTCCTTACACAAGTTTATACTCATTCACTCACCTAATTTTCTAAGTTTCAACTCACACTTTCACTAGTTGTTTCCTAGTTGTGTTTTGCTACAGATTTTAACACTAACACTCTCCATCTACAACTCCCTCTTCTAATGTCATTGCTAACACCTCTAATACATTACAACTACATTAACTATCTCTCCCCATCTTCCCTCTATCAATCTATTTCAAAATCTGTTACAACTTACATTAGTCATCTAGTTTTAATTCTCTAAGTGTTCTAATCCTAGGCAAATTTTGCCATAGTCTCCCTTGTATTTTTATACACTCACAACATTGTTTTGCTCACATTATTATCAACATCTCACCTGTTTCAACAACCAAAACCATACAAGCTCTCATATACCAAACTCAATACTAAAACAACACTAAAACACTACAAAATTTCCTGCACACAAACACTAATCCCCAATCTGTTTTGTAACAGTTTTACATGTCTTTTAAAGCTTCAAAATACTTATATTCTCTTACACATTATACTACTCATGCATTACCATTTTTCAATACCAATTTTCATTTCTAAAAATCTGTTACATATACAATTACAAGACTACACAAAGGTGAGCATTCCTTACCTTGTTTCTCTTCTAGTTTCTTTCTTCTTCTTTCTCCTTCCTTCTCTCTCTCTCTCTCTCTCTCTACCCGGTTTCCAAACCAAACCTCCAATGCTACAGCCCATCAACATACATATTTCAATACACCATTTTAATACTAACTAACCTTAACCATTAATCAAGTTCCAATCTAGGTTTTAGGGTTTAGAAAATTTATTACCTTCCAAGAGTACAAGAGCTGTTTGGGATAGCTCAAGAACAAGGTTTCTCACACCACCAAAATGCCAAAATCGGCTGGACACACAAGGAGTAAACAAGGCTTTAGTTCACATTTTCGTTTTGCCTTTGAGGCTAGAAAAAGATGAAGTTTTTGGAGAAGTTTTTACCTTAGAAGAACAAGGAGAAGGAGGGCCTTCTAGTGGTGGTGTTGAAACTCCAAATGGGGAATACCCATAAAATCGAAAGTGGGTGTTTTCAGATTTTGGAAAGATGAAAATGTAGCTCTTGGGGAGAGGAGTACAATGGTGGTATTTTTATAATTTTTGGAGGAGTTTGGAGAGAGTTACAAAGGAGAGAAGTTGAGTTTTGTGTGTGGGTCTTCAAAACTCCATGGAAATCGCATGGGTTGAAGAAGAAGGAAAAAGAGAGGTGCTGGTGTGGGGTGTTCACGTGAGAGAGAGGAGGATGAGTGTGGGGAGAGAGAATTGTGAGAGTAATAAAAGTGAGGTGAGGTTACTTTATTATTTTTGTTTTTAGTTAATAAGAGAGTGTGGGTGAGTGTGTGAGAGAGGGTAGAGGGGGGGGGGGCGGCTGGCATACACACACACACACACACACACACACTTTCACTTTTTATTTTAAAAGTGGACACATAGGTTTCAGTTATTTATACTTCTACCCCACAACTTCCGTTTTTGACAGTTTTTACTAATCTCTCTTTTATTGATTTTATTGGTCCTCAAGCTCACTAATTTATTAATGATTATTTAGTTGACCAAAACTGTTACGAGTCTATTTGACCCGCTTAAAGACACGTTTTCCCGGTTACCTCGAAAAACGTGCTTTAAGGTTCGGTAATGTTTTTAAACCGTTTTAAAGGTCCGTTTTCTTCGGGATTTGTTCCCTTATGATTATTTACACTTAATTAAGCTTCTAAATTACTTATTAGCCTAATTAATCACTATTTTTAATTACGGGGTATTTCAATCTACCCCCCTTAAGAAACTTTGCCCTCAAAGTTGCTCAAGGTTAATAGTTTTATAATTCTACTCATTATGCAAACCAATTGCCATAATGTATCTTCCTACACCTATGAGGTGTTTACTTCTTTCACACTGCAAGCATACACATTTCAACATCATACGCAATTCACATACACAATGCATCATTTCCATTCATACCATACCACAATACACAATACACCATTACCATCCACAATACACATTACACCAATACACCATACATTGCACATACACATCATTCATTACACATTACACATACATACACATCCATACTAAATTCACTTGCACTACATGTGCCATACAAAATGCAATGCTTACCCCGAAGCAATGCTAAAGCAAAAGGGTTCTACCCCCCTTAAAAGGGGTACGACCCGTACCCGTATACTAAATACTAGACTCTCTAGTCTATGAATAACTGCGGGTATTTAGCCTTCATGGCATCTTCCAACTCCCATGTCGCTTCTTCGACATCATGGTTTGACCATAGGACCTTCACCATTCGTATAGACTTATGGCGAGTGTCTCTGGTCTTCCTATCAAGGATTCTCACTGGGGTTTCGACATATCTCATGTTTGGCTCAATGGATAGTCTCTCGGGCTCCAACACATGAGAAGGATCAGCCATATACTTCTTGAGTTGTGACACATGAAATACATCATGGACACGTCCCAAGTCCTCAGGTAGTGCTAACCTGTAGGCTACTGAACCAACTCTTTCGGTGATAGTGTACGGCCCTACAAACTTTGGGCTTAGCTTGCCCTTCTGACCAAAACGAAGACACCCTTCATAGGTGAAACTCGCAAGAACACTTGGTCGCCCACGGCGAACTCAAGGTCGCGTCGTCTCACATCCGCATAGGATTTCTGTCTATCTTGGGCTGCCTTCATGTTAGCTCGGATTTGTTGCACTTCGGCTTGCACTTGCTCAAGGTACTCCGGTCCTATTATGACCGCTTCACTTGACTCATCCCAACACAAGGGTGTACGGCAAGGTCTACCGTATAGAGCTTGGAAAGGCGACATCTTAATCGAGGCGTGATAACTATTATTATACGAGAACTCGATAAGATGAAGCTTATCTAACCAACTCCCCTGAAAGTCCAAGGCACATGCCCGAAGCATGTCCTCCAGTGTCTGGATGGTCCTTTCTGTCTGACCGTCGGTCTGAGGATGGAAGGCGGTACTCAACTTCAATTCTGTACCCAACGCTTCCCTTGTAGCTCTCCAGTATCTCGAAAGAAATCTGGTGTCGCGGTCAGATACTATGGTCTTAGGGACTCCGTGGTGTCTGATAATCTCCTTATCAAAAAGCTCAGCTAGCTTTACTACCTTCCAGGTGTCCTTCATCGGTATGAATCTGGCAACCTTGGTAAGGCGATCTACTACAACCCAGATCATGTTGAGTCCTCCCCTAGCAGGTGGGAGTCCTACAACAAAATCCATGGAGATATCATGAAATTTCCACTCCGGAATTGGCATCGATTGTACCATTCCGCCCGGTCTACGGTGTTCAAATTTTACCTTCTGGCATGTTAAGCATCTCAATACGAATTCTGTCACATCTGACTTCATTCCAGACCACCAGAAGTACCTCTTCATGTCTTTGTACATCTTGGAGGCTCCCGGATGGACTGATAATGTAGAACTATGTGACTCTCGCAGGATGCGATCCCTTAGCTCAGCATTGCTTCGGGGGACGCATAGCCTGCCATTCAACCGAATCAAACCATCTTCATGTAGCTTAAAATCATACTTTTTCTTCTCAAATGTACCATTCTCGATCTTGTGTCTGATTTCGGTTAGGTAAGGGTCGCTCAACTGAGCGTCTCGCACCTCGTCAACCAAGCTAGAAGAAGCGAGTAGCGAATGGAGCGAGTGTGCTCGACGGCTCAGGGCGTCGGCTACGATGTTTGCCTTCCCTTCCTTATACTGCAGATTGATGTCGTAGTCTGAGAGAAACTCCATCCACCTTCTCTGTCTCAAGTTGAGTTCTTTCTGAGTGAATACATACTGTAAGCTCTTATGGTCGGAGTAGATGGTGATGCTTACCCCATAGAGATAGTGTCGCCATATCTTCAAGGCGAAGACAATGGCTCCTAACTCTAAGTCGTGAGTCGGGTAATTCTCCTCATGTTTCTTCAGCTGGCGGGAGGCATAAGCAACCACCTTGCCATGCTGCATGAGTACGCATCCCATTCCTTTGCCTGATGCATCACAGTATACCTCAAATCCCTCTGTGCCCTCTGGAAGAGTAAGGACGGGCGCTGAGGTCAATGAGTCTTTCAGTTTCTGAAATGATAACTCGCACTCGTCTGTCCATACAAACGGTGCATCTTTCTTCATCAGTAGTCATGGGCTTGGACTTTCGAGAAGTCCCTTACAAATCTCCGGTAGTAACCGGCTAGACCAAGAAAGCTCCTAATGTCGGTAACAGTCTTGGGTCTAGGCCATGATCGTACAGCTTCTACCTTAGAAGGGTCAACCGAGATACCTGCGCTCGAGATGACATGTCCAAGGAATGATACCTGATCAAGCCAAAACTCGCATTTGGAGAACTTCGCATACAGCTGGTTCTCGCGCAGTGTCTCAAGCACTTTCCTCAAGTGGATTTCATGTTCCTCTGGTGATTTGGAATATACAAGGATGTCGTCGATGAAGACCACAACCGAAGTGTCCAACTGCTCACTGAATAAACGGTTCATGAGGTCCATGAATTTTGCCGGTGCGTTTGACAAACCGAATGGCATCACTGTGAATTCGTAGTGGCCATATCTGGTACGGAATGCCGTTTTCTCAATGTCTTGTTCCTTGATTGCAATCTGATGATACCCTGAACGGAGGTCGATCTTGGAGAAGACTGAGGCTCCTTTCAACTGGTCGAATAGGTCGTCGATACGTGGTAGTGGGTATTTATTTTTGACTGTGACCGCATTCAGCTCGCGGTAGTCAATGCATAGTCGGAGGCTACCGTCCTTCTTCTTCACGAAGAGAACCGGTGCTCCCCAGGGTGATACGCTCGGGCGTATAAACCCTTTGTCTAGAAGATCTCTCAACTGTCTTTCAATTCGGTCATCTCTGCTGGTGCCATGCGGTACGGTGCCCTAGCAATGGGACCGGTACCTGGCAATAGATCAATTTCGAATTCCACTGCTCTCGGTGGTGGCATGCCGGGTAGCTCCTTAGGGAATACATCGGGATACTCGGATACAATGGGTACTTCATCACTGAACTCTGGATCTCGCTCCAGGTCTTGTACATAACAAAGATACACCTCTTGGCCCTTTCTGAGCTCCCGGTACATGGCCATGGCAGATATAAGTGTGGTCGAAGGCTCTCTCGGTCTCTGGCGGTAGGATACGGTAACCCCAGAAGGACTCTTGAGCAGCAATCGATGCTCGGCGCAGAGGATTCTACCCTTGTGCCGCTCCAACCAATTCATCCCAATGATTACGTCGAATCCCAATCCATTGAATTCGATGAAGGAAATGGGAAACGATTCGCCTTTGATTTGGATTGTGGCTGATTGATAGTATTTGGTGCACTTTACTCGCTCCTTCGATGGGAGAGTAACCATGAAGTTCGGTAGCTCATCCGCATGTAGCTTCAACCTCTTCACAAAGGATGGTGATACGAAAGTGTGAGAGGCGCCGGAGTCGAATAGCACATTGGCATCAATGCCATTTACTGGGAAGGTTCCCGTTAGAATGGTGCCGCTTCTGCCGGCTTGTGCTTCGGTGAGGATGCTCAGGTTACCTTCGGTACCAAGTCCACAACCTATTGGATTCACAATTGGATAAGTATTGATGGTGGACAAAAGTGGAATTAAATCAACACTGCTCTTTATTGATAAACCAACCATCATACATGTCGTGTCTCTAATACACGTTACTAATAGATTACATGATACTAGGAATTTAATACTTTCTAAAGGTAAGGTTCAGGCGTCCTGGTTTCATGTGTGTGGCATTGATTATTGCCGGCGGTGCCGTATTCAACTTGATCTTGTTGATCCCGTGATACAGCATCCTAGAGTTTCCACCCATGATTAGGACATCTCCTGATCTCAATACCAGTTTCTGTGCGAGGTCCACACGCTTCTGCTCGCTATACAGGAATACGGCGTCATCACCAATGGACCAAGACACTACGGGCACTCCTTGTTCAAGAGATTCCGCTGTCTCGTCCTTGTCTTGGTGTAACCCAAGTCGTCCTTCTTTTCATAGAAGTTGACGATACAAAGGTCCGCTTCAAGTGCGGGGATTGGTTCAGGTTCACATTGTGTGCAAGTTCTACTCTGCTTGTGTGATGAGGGTCTGAAACTCTGGTGGTATTGTCGGTGGCGTCGCTCCGTCTTGTGTTCGTGTCTCCTGGTATGTCTTGGTATAAGGATTCCAGTCCTTTCCCAAGCACATCATCTTCAGCTTCATCTTCGCTCCACCGGGGAATTCGGGTGTGTAAAATCCACCTTGACCCGTTCCTAGCTCGTTGCATCGTCGATGATTGAGATTTGCGCTTCGGGTGTCAGGTATCCCTTTAATAAATCATACCTGGTCGGATGACCTGACACTGTTTGTTGGTGTAGTCGTGGTTGGTGATGTCGATCTCTTCTTGATTCAAGGTTACCGGTATCGGGTAACAGATACTAAAGCTTCCTATGGTTACAATTTCATCTACGGTGAGTACTAGTTTCAACTACTTCATTTCATGCTTAATATACGCTTCATTTATTTACTCATGCATTCACTCATACAGTTACTCTACTACTAGGCATGCTATTTCAAGGATTAAAGGTTTAGATGATTACCTTGGCCGGATTTCGAACCGGGCCCATCACGGTCAATCACATGCAGAACAGGCTGCCTCTGAGGTGCGCCCTCTGAGGGCCCCGGGATCCCTGTCCCTGAGGTGCCTGCTGGGCCGGTGCATCGCCAGATGCCACCTCCTTGCCCTCTCTCTGCTTGTAGTTCTGGAAGGTACCCCTCGGCTTTCCATTCTCTGGGCACTTGTTAGCTATGTGTCCCAGCTTCTGGCAGTTGTAGCATTTGATCTCCCTCCCGTAGCAGTCCTTACCAGGATGGTCCTGGTTGCAGTTTCTGCACACATAGGTGCGGCCGTCGGAGAAGGTTTTGGCGGCTCCGGAGCTAGAACCTGAGGTTAGAGGGTTAGCACATGTGTGCGTGGATATACTAGATACGATACTTATACGAATACAAATTGGATTAGGAATTTACCCTTAGGTGGGTGTGATCTCAGTGGCTTAGCTGCCACCGGTGCAGAATAACCAAGCTGAAGAAGCTCAGCTGGTTTGCCCTGCTCAGCATGGGCACTGCTCTCACCCTGGGATTTCTTTTGGGATTGCTGAAAGAAATTCCCTTTCTTCTTTTTCCAGCTCTTCCCCTGGTTCTGCTCCTCAGTGCTGGTGTTCTTGTTATTAGCTTTGCGCTTCAGTGCAGTCTCTTCATCCCTTAGTTGGCAAGTGATCTCAACGCGAGAAGCCGCGTGATAACACTCCTGAAATTTCAGGTATTAGCCGGGATTCTCATTTAAGGAAAGGATAAGGGAAAAGATTCAAAGAATTCAAGGAATTTAAGGAATTGAAATGATACTAAGGGTTAACCGTTATTTACCTGAAGGGAGGTAAATCTGGTATAGCCCATACCGTACCGAAGGCGATGGCTCAGACCGCCATAGAAGCGATCGACCAACACCTGGCCGGTGTATCCAGATCGGGAGGAGACGGAGAATGGAGGTGAATGTGCGGTAGTACTCATCCACAGACATCTTGTCTGTCATCTTTAAGGCGTCCAGCTCTAGCCTTTTCTTGGTTTTCACGTGCTCAGGGTAGTATTTTGAACGGAGGAGTGAGACGAAAGAATCCCAATCGAATGTGGGGTCGCTGACATGCTCGTGCTTCACCAGCTTCCACCAATCCATAGCAGCATCCTTTAAGTAGTACGCAGCAACTCTGACTCGAACTCCAGCAGGAGCTTCGAGTGTTTCGAAAGCCGTCTCCATCTCGGAGATGTAGGCCTCGAGCTTAGCCGGATCACTCTCGCCCCTAAAGCAGGGAGGGCGGAGTTCCGCTACAGCTTTTACCCAGTTTGCTTCTCTGGGTGGTGGGGGAGGGATTGGCCCCGTTTGAGTTTGTTGGTTTTGTTGGGATTGTTGTACAGCTTGTATTACTTGAGGTAGCATCTGCGCTACCGTGGCGGCGACGATCTCAGCTATCGTCTGCGCGCCGGGTCCGTCATTGCCCCCTCCTCTGGGGCGACCTGGACCTCTGCCTGACATCTGAATATTTAACAGTTACGTTAGGCTTTGCAAGATATGACTCAAAGGTCTTGGAATTTAAGCAAGGTATCGTTCATAAGAACGTCAAGGGTATCCGTTGTTAACAACGGTAGTTCCTAGTTAGGTTTCTAAGTATCCGTCTTAAGACGGTTGAAATCCTAACTCGGTAATCCCCTATGCTCGGTACTATGGACATCAGAGCGTAACTACGCTCTGATACCACTTTTTGTAACACCCCAACCGCTAATCCTATGCTTACCGTCTAATCGTCCTATTAATCCTACGAGTTCGCAGCGGAATATTACATACTTACTACGGCGGGTGAAACAATGCCGCTAACCGCCCATACGGCTAGCTAGGCTACTAATACTTACAGTACGGTCTGATGAACATAACGTACCGAGCTACTAAATTACTTGCCAAACATAACCACTTACATCTTGGATCACCGAGTATTTAAGTTCATATTACATCCCAATTCGCTTCCAAAAATGAGTTTCTAAGGCTACTCATCTATACCAACTCCATTCTCAAATCCAAAAAGGTGTACCCCATGGTACACCGGCTACTCAAAACTACAGCCATGTACTACTCAGTACACCCATCATAAATTCATTGTTTACATTCCAAAAAGAAGTAAAAGAAATGAAACTCAATCTTCACATCTTCATCCCTCGCGGGTACCTGCGTGTAGTAAAAATGGTGCCCCAAGGGGCTCAGCAAACGCTGCATATGGACTCCGCATATACCGCGTGCTAGCTAGGGCACGCCGACTATTTGACGTCCACTAAACATGCAGTTCATTATTTTATACATACATGCTTTTCATACATCATACATGCTATACAATTCATTACACATTTCAGGGCAATAATATCATAGCGTACATCTCACTTACCTTCACAAGGTTAGCCAAATTATGCATCCGGGTTAATCGGAATGCTTTACTCTTTTACTCATTACTTACTTTCTTCTTACATACAATTACTTACTTTCTTTACTTTACTTACTCATTCTTACTTACTTACTTATACTCAAGTTAAGTCGTCGGGACCTCCGGCCTTGGGGACTACACCGTCCCACATCCGGGATTTACTTGACTCACCAATCCGGGATGCTACCCACTTAAGGGATTTGGGCCGCGGACCAGTTTAAGAGTCAGGAATTGGAGCCAACCTCTCGTGACTCCGCATCCTCACGCGTGGCCGAAACTATATCGGACTTCTACTCATTCCAATTTAATTACCATTTTAAGTTAGGATGGTTAGCTTGTTAGGAATAAGTTAGAAGTCCAAACACTAAATAACGGTCACGGAAATACAACATACATACACACATTCATTATCATCCATACATTTCATGAATTATACAAACTATTAAGAAAAATATACACACATACACACTACATATTCACAAGTATGCATATTAACTCCGATTCGTGCATTTATCTTATTTGGTGATCAATTAGCACACACACACAAATCAGAGTAACCAAGATAGCATACGGGGCATGAGGAATCCATACCGTTCACCGTTGTACGTACTTCCAAACGTCCTCCGGTGTCACAAATCAAGTCCTATTGTATACATACAATTAAATGATTAATCTAACTATCATTACTTAACTCATACTTACTATGTCCTTATACTTCTTACACTTACACTTTACTTACTTACTTTTCATTACTTAGGTTTTACTTTCTTACTTAACTTTGGCATGCTTTCATACATGTACATATATATATGTAGGTATACATACATATATATATATATATATATATATATATATATATATATATATATTTTATTATTTATTTATAATTTTTTTTTTGACCGGACCGGACTTGCGACCGACCTTGCAAGTCCGGTCCATTCCAGTAGCTCAGATTACTGAAATCCTTCTGGCCGACCGAACTTGCAAGTCCGGTCGCAAGTTCGGTCGATTCCAGTAGCTATCCTCGGGAAATTTTCTGGGCCGACCGAACTTGCATGTCCGGTCGCAAGTCCGGTCGATTCCAGTAGGTATCCTCGGAAAATTTTCTGGCCGACCGAACTTGCAAGTCCGGTCGCAAGTTCGGTCGATTCCAGTAGGTTACAGACGGGGAAAATTTCTGGTCCGACCGAACTTGCAAGTCCGGTCGCAAGTTCGGTCGATTCCAGTAGGTTACAGACGGGGAAAATTTCTGGTCCGACCGAACTTGCAAGTCCGGTCGCAAGTTCGGTCGATTCCAGTAGCTCACCCGTCTTTGTAAGTCTGGGCTCGACCGAACTTGCAAGTCCGGTCGCAAGTTCGGTCCGGCCCAGTATTTGCATTTTACTTTCTATTTTCAGTCCTCTCTTTTACCCAATACTTCCCCATTGTTCCTACACTTAATCCTACATGTTTTAACACCATTTAAACCTCCTAATACCCCCTAGTTCATTTCCTAGCTCCTTACACAAGTTTATACTCATTCACTCACCTAATTTTCTAAGTTTCAACTCACACTTTCACTAGTTGTTTCCTAGTTGTGTTTTGCTACAGATTTTAACACTAACACTCTCCATCTACAACTCCCTCTTCTAATGTCATTGCTAACACCTCTAATACATTACAACTACATTAACTATCTCTCCCCATCTTCCCTCTATCAATCTATTTCAAAATCTGTTACAACTTACATTAGTCATCTAGTTTTAATTCTCTAAGTGTTCTAATCCTAGGCAAATTTTGCCATAGTCTCCCTTGTATTTTTATACACTCACAACATTGTTTTGCTCACATTATTATCAACATCTCACCTGTTTCAACAACCAAAACCATACAAGCTCTCATATACCAAACTCAATACTAAAACAACACTAAAACACTACAAAATTTCCTGCACACAAACACTAATCCCCAATCTGTTTTGTAACTTTTTACATGTCTTTTAAAGCTTCAAAATACTTATATTCTCTTACACATTATACTACTCATGCATTACCATTTTTCAATACCAATTTTCATTTCTAAAAATCTGTTACATATACAATTACAAGACTACACAAAGGTGAGCATTCCTTACCTTGTTTCTCTTCTAGTTTCTTTCTTCTTCTTTCTCCTTCCTTCTCTCTCTCTCTCTCTCTCTCTCTCTCTCTCGACCGGTTTCCAAACCAAACCTCCAATGCTACAGCCCATCAACATACATATTTCAATACACCATTTTAATACTAACTAACCTTAACCATTAATCAAGTTCCAATCTAGGTTTTAGGGTTTAGAAAATTTATTACCTTCCAAGAGTACAAGAGCTGTTTGGGATAGCTCAAGAACAAGGTTTCTCACACCACCAAAATGCCAAAATCGGCTGGACACACAAGGAGTAAACAAGGCTTTAGTTCACATTTTCGTTTTGCCTTTGAGGCTAGAAAAAGATGAAGTTTTTGGAGAAGTTTTTACCTTAGAAGAACAAGGAGAAGGAGGGCCTTCTAGTGGTGGTGTTGAAACTCCAAATGGGGAATACCCATAAAATCGAAAGTGGGTGTTTTCGGATTTTGGAAAGATGAAAATGTAGCTCTTGGGGAGGGGAGTACAATGGTGGTATTTTTATAATTTTTGGAGGAGTTTGGAGAGAGTTACAAAGGAGAGAAGTTAAGTTTTGTGTGTGGGTCTTCAAAACTCCATGGAAATCGCATGGGTTGAAGAAGAAGGAAAAAGAGAGGTGCTGGTGTGGGGTGTTCACGTGAGAGAGAGGAGGGATGAGTGTGGGAGAGAGAGAATTGTGAGAGTAATAAAAGTGAGGTGAGGTTACTTTATTATTTTTGTTTTTAGTTAATAAGAGAGTGTGAGTGAGTGTGTGAGAGAGGGAAATAGAGGGGGGGGGGGCGGCTGGCATACACACACACACACACATTTCACTTTTTATTTTAAAAGTGGACACATAGGTTTCAGTTATTTATACTTCTACCCCACAACTTACCGTTTTTGACAGTTTTTACTAATCTCTCGTTTTATTGATTTTATTGGTCCTCAAGCCTCACTAATGTCTATTAATGATTATTTAGTTGACCAAAACTGTTACGAGTCTATTTGACCCGCTTAAAGACACGTTTTCCCGGTTACCTCGAAAAACGCGCTTTAAGGTTCGGTAATGTTTTTAAACCGTTTTAAAGGTCCGTTTTCTTCGGGATTTGTTCCCTTATGATTATTTACACTTAATTAAGCTTCTAAATTACTTATTAGCCTAATTAATCACTATTTTTAATTACGGGGTATTTCAATTAGTCTCTAAAAATCATCCTCTATGTTGTGTTAAAATGTCATGACATTTTGTTTTGATTTCGGTATTTTCCAAAGGAGAGAGAAAATTGCAAAAATGATTGAATTTCTCTTTTAAATTTTGGGCTAAGGTTCCAAATAAAATAATTTCAGGTTTATGACAGTATGTAGTCATGCTAACCATATGACAATTTTATTTTAATTTTGAAAACCTTTTTATTTCTATTTTGAGGCTATTTCATGTGTTAATTATTAAAGAGACTAGCTTATTAAAAGCTTAATTTCTAGAATAAACATTATCAGAAAATCACGAAATACCTTTCATAATAACTATGATTTTGGAAGTGTTTGGAGATAGTGAACAAGTCATAGAAAATCCAGAAAATGTTCTTGGAAAAATCCCGCATTAGTGCATTTTGACCATTTTGCCCTTTATAACGCGTATGCCTTAGAGACTATTCCGAGGGGGTTAAAATTTTGGGTATAACACGTACCCCGGTTAGCACGCGGGGTATACGAATTTCATATGCAGCGTTAAGCTCAGCCCCTAGGGGCATCGTTTTTATTTTCAGGTACGCCGAAGATGATTCTGTTCGAGAGTAGGACGGGGCGGTGGTTAGCATGGGTAGTTAGATTTTAATTACTTATGTATTTGAATGAGGTGTAAGACTGAAAGTGTTATCGGCATCCGTATGTTGTAGACTCGGTGTAGAATGGAATTGAATGGAGAATTGTATTGTATGAGACTCGGTTGGAAATGAATGAGTAAATTATTTGTGTTACAGAGTACTCGGTTATTCCGGTCCATCAGAGCGATGCAGTAGTTGAGTTAGGCCTGGTTAGCCACGTGGGTGGCTAACGGCATTGTAACACCCCCGTTGTATTTAGAGTTCCGCTGCGATATTATGGGCAAATGTGACTGATTAAGAGGTAATTACGAGATTAGCGGATGGGTGTTACAATTACATAATAACCACACATTTTATACCATATTATAAATATCATATTTTATATCATTTAATACTTTATAACATATTATAACCTAAGGTTTTAATAAAACCATATGGTGCTTTTGTAAAGCTTATGTACCAATATTTTGATTTTTCATCAACTCCCAATATCTTTCCATTATTACAATATTGCCACATTTATTAATATATAATGTTATACATACTATATATTATATCATTTTATTCCATTATTTCATTATAACCTATAGTATAAATATTTTAATTACCGAACAGCCACAAGCTGTTTTGGTTTAGTTTTTTCCAGCAACACAAGTTTCTATATTTGCACATTTAACCCACATATTACATAATGTTACATATAGGTTATATTATATAGTTTTAACATTTATAATTTGTATAACCTATAGTTTTAATTTCATTATTTTCAAATATACCCATAACTGTTTTAAAAATCCTTTTCCGCCCCAATAACTTCTCCTTATTTACACATCGACCCCACTTTATATTATATACTTTCTATATGTCACAAAAACTATATATTATACACTTTTATCAATATAGTCATTTACATAATTCCAAAAATCACCAAACTTACTAATGTTATAAACTATTGTACAACACACTAAATTTCCAGTAATTATGTTTTATACCCCAAGAGTTTTGTAAATTCCATATTTAACTTATAACATTATTATAAGTTCACAATTTAATTACTTATGTAATTAATTTTGGTCAAAGCTTCTAACATGGTCTATATTGACCCATTGACCACCAGTTTGACCATAGTTTCCATAAATTACAATTTTGACCCATATTTTCAGAAATTACATTTTTGATCCCAATTTAATATAACTTTATAAAATCTATTTTAATATCTTTTAACATATGGTTTTCGGCTATAATTTATACTTAGCCTCCAAAATTCATTTTAATTACAAAACAACCCCATATGTTTTTGATATTCATTAAATTAATTCAAAACTTAGTTTAAACTTAATAAAACATAAATTAAATAGCTTAAAATATAAGGCTTTGTTACAAACCTTACTATATAATATAAATCACTTAATAATGTCATAAAAGACATAATTGCTCACGGTTTTGGTTTATGTATTTGTACAATATTTTAGAAATTATATTTTAACTATTTAATTAATTCCATGACATTATATGTCACTTAAACATTAGGTAAACTTACTAAAAATGTTATACAACATTTTAATTCATAGTTTGGTCATAAAACTCTTATAAGCTCACGGTTCCCCTCTTCCATACTCAAATAATTTTATAAATTATACTTTGCCACTTAAATCATTTTGATGACATTATAAGCCCTCTTAATATATGGTAAACTACACTTAGCATCGCACACCTATGGTGGTTGCTATTAACTTACTACTCTTCTGGTCTCCACAATTGGTACAACCGCTTCTATTCGAATTATTCTTATTCAAATCATCCTTGGGTAATAGTAATATGGTCAATCCTTAACATATTTCTTGAACTTGGTTCACATAACTACCCCTCCCGCGGTTTCACCATATCGAGAGGTATCCCCACTCTTAAAGTAGTGGTTCGTTCTCCGCTCTATTCACTTGTACAACATAAACTTTCGTAACCAATTAAATTTGCATAACACATTTGGTCTGTGGCTATAATCCTCATTGCCTCGAGCTCTGCTCATTATAGGTTGTTCACACAAATTTTACTTCTCCGTACACCATCACATGGTTTGGAGGTTGTATTGGACTCCCTGACAAGGTCGTTGCATCACGTTTCCTTTCATGGGATGCCCTTTAGGAATGTCAGTCTACCTCCTAACGACTTATGTTTAAACTGTGTGTTAGTTTCAACCCTTACGTTTCTGTCACGTTATTTCATTCAACAATTGTTGATCCAATCACCCCTCAAGGATTGCTCCTGGGTGTTGCTAAGTTATGCCGTCACATCCGGCTTGCACTTATTAGTATGTTTAGTGAACTACGCCGTTTTGCGTTCTTTGCTGGGTTTACTATCCTCTTCTGTGAAGATCGATATTCCCCGGTAGTCTAGGTGATCATTCTTGGAGTTTCATCCCGTTCATTACACATTAACGTGTCCATATTAGCCATATGCCTTGTCATGTATAGGCTGGGTCATCGTTCCAGCTATCATACTTTATCCCTCGAGACACTTGAGACATATGCTATGTCTTTACTTACTAACCAGTGCACTTCGCACTTCCTAACAATTAAACATTTCCTTGAAATGAATTTACTAATTATTTTAGTCTCGTTAATCAACTGGGTTCCTTTACTTCAACCATTCGTGGTAATCCTTCGCTCTTGTTTGACTTTTACTACTGACCGTAGTATGAAGTCGACTACTTCCCGTGTTCCCGACTCCACTCATATACATATGTGGGGTACCCTGCTGATACATTGCTACTTACCCGACTAACCTATAAGTGGGTCTGTCATGCCCACAAGCTCCTATCGGAGTGCGGTCGTCCCACATTTCATTTTCGTATAATCGTAGTGTCCGTCACACGCCTATGTGAAGTATTCTGTTGTCAACTCCTCTTATATCGTCCGATGATAATGCACCTTTGGTGCTTCCCGAACTAAATTAAGAGAAATTTATCCACCGTCTGTATTTAGTATGTGCTCAATTCATTCCCTCGGGTTGATACCCTCGGGTTGTAGGATTTTCCTAAGGTTGCTCATAAGCAACTGGGTACAGCTTACCTACTGTATGGCGTTGAGGCCGGTGTAGGTCTTCCGGTTGTGGTTTTAAAGAAAATCTGAAGTTTGAGAGAAACTTTGAGTTTAAAAGAAGGTTTGAAATGAATATGAGTTGTAAGAAAATTTGGGTGTGAAAACGGTTTGAAATAAATCTGGGTTTAGAAGAAAACTGGGTTTATAAGAAAATTCTTCCCGGTATTTAAATTGTCTTCACGCTTTGACCAAGTCTAGTTTCTCGTTGACTGGTATACCTTCACATACAATGGTTAGGCCACTAAGCCGTTCCAGGTTTCACTCTCCAACTTCTTGGTTTCGTGGTTCTATAACTACTTCATTCACCAATACGGTACTCCGCCAAGTACTTCGTAGTTATTTAAAAAAATTCCCGAATGGTCCCATTGTAGCAGCACTTGCCATGGCAAGTGCGCCCTGCTGGCTGTTTATCGGTTCAACGCATAGTGGTTGTGGTACTACTTTTATCATTACCGTATTTGGTAGCCTTGTTGGCTCTTCCTTTGACCTTACAGTCTTGATAATAGAACATCCGAGCGACTCTCATTGGTCTTGACATGGTAGTCATTAACTAGGGTGACTCTCCATTCACTTAACTCTGTGTTCTTCCTTAATGTTCGTCCCCACGCATTTGCCGTGGTTATCAAGACTTGATTCTTGTTCAGGCACTACTTCGTAGTCCTATTGAAGTATGTTTCACTAATATTCCCATAGTGGTCTAAACTATGATAATCGGGTATTATAACGTCTTTGGCGCTGTAGGTTTAGAATCATCCAATCTTGACTAGTTCCTTAGTCGGTTACTATACCATTGTCGGTACTATACATGAGTCTCGGGTTGGTTGCTCCTCCATTTGCTGCTTCTTTGCACAGTTAGTGCTTTCTTCTTTGTTGGCTGGGTTTCCTCGACTGCTGGGCATGTCGACCCAGGTCGCCGGAAATTTCATCCTCTTGTAGACAGGGCTATTCATTTCTCCGCTATCAAGTGTGGTTAATGTTGGTTAAAATGGTAACCGTCTCCGGGATTTCTAGTTTCTTGAAATCTACCGTGTGACTGGTTCATACTGAAGCAATTCATAACAGCCAGATCGGGTTGTTCCCGAGTATGAGAGGGCTTTCCATCTCTCTGGCGTTCTTTCCCGAGTTATAAAACGGGGGTTGTGGAGGGCGGGAAGGATGTGTAGGTATCCAGCAAACACTGGTAATTCGTAACTAACGTATTTCTCACGCTATCACTCATCCCTTAACCCAAAGTCTTAAACTCCTAACTCGGTACTTCCTAAGCTCGGTATTTGTAGTCATCAGTGCGATACTTCTCTTTGATACCACTTTTTGTAACACCCCTACTAATAACACCACACTTAACCATTAATCGCAGCGGGAATCACATCATAAACACTGACTAATTCAATGAGTGTTACACGCCGTTAGCCACCCACGTGGCTAACAAGGCTATTACTTACACAATGTACCGGTCTGATGGACAAGATTACCGAGCACTACACTTACATTTACATTTACAAATCCGTTACAAACTGGATACAAATACAATTGCAAACCAAACTGTACCGAGTCGATACTTTCAGTTACCGGTTTCAACTTCGGTCTTACACCACTTACAACTACATAAACAAACTGAATAACTATCCATGTATAAACAGCTACCCCGTCCTACTCTCGAACGGCTGCCAGCTCCATTGTACCTGTGAAGTAATGGGGGGCCCCCAAAGGGGGTCAGCACCTTTGCTGGTATGGTAATCGTGCAACCCGCATGCTACCGGGCCACGCACAACTAATTGTCGAGTGAGCATGCAGTTTATTTTATTTAAAGCATGCAAGAAAACTATAAACACATAACATGCTTATAAGCACACACAACCAACCAATAGAATACAACTAGGAGGTTAACACACCAACGCTTGTTAGACCAATTACTGTGTTCCTTGACCCTTGAGGGTTTCTACCTTAGTGGAACTAAGTTCTTGTTAGACAACACCTACCCATTTGATCGGGTTGCAATTAGTTACTTCTCATATTAATATGGGGTTGATTTCGGTTATCAACGTACACAACAACCCCCCACACATCCAGTAACAACATGTACACAACTCATCACCGTTCTTCTTAGAGAACGAACACTTTACTTAAAGCGTGTCGGGTTAAATATAGGTCCGCACACCGTACATATTATACACATCAACTTACTGATGCCCCGGTCTTGATATAGAACCGTACACCTTATACATATCAACTTTACTGGTATTCCAGTCTTAATATAGAACCGTACACATTATACACATCAACTTACTGATGCCCCGGTCTTGATATAGAACCGTACACATTATACGTATCAACTTTACTGATACCCCGGTCTTAATATAGAACCGTACACATTATACACATCAACTTTGCTGATGCCCCGGTCTTAACTTAGAACCGTACACATTATACATAGTTAGGGGTTCCCTTTTGGAACCTACCACAAATACACACCCTACGGTGTTACAACTGGGTTAATCGTTCACAAGGGAGGTAACCTCACATTCGACAAACATGGACAATAACATTCGTTAGATAACGATATACTAAACAAGGCAACACACACAACCACAATATACAACTAACGCACGGATAGCCGTAGTTAGAACGTTCCCGTAGATTGGGACGTTTAATCCGAATACCGGTTTAACACATAATTAAGGTTAAACGGTATCGGAATTATTTACGCCACATTAATGAATTACTATAAACTCATTTCATGCTTTATCTTGCAAGGTAGCAAACACACAGAAAAACAAGTTGGCATACAAGCCGGTGTAACCCGGTAGGACACAGGTTGCAAGAAAACCATACCTGTCACCGAGGATTCACTCTAACGTGCCATCATATGTTCCTTGAATAATCTTTGAGCAACTGGTAAAATTATAATTATTTCCATAAACGTCGGGGTAATACAATTGTTTAACGACTAATGCGCCCATAGTTAACCCCATCATCCCGTTATACTTGATTTTGCTCTTGTGATCTTAAGTTCACAACTCTCACATCCAACCTAACACTTGTTTACACTTTCTAAGGCCTTCACATGTCACTAAACAAGGCCTAAACATCATCTAAAACCAATACCCATCAATCCCCCATGTTCTAGACACTTTAAAACACTTTCTAGGCATTTTTAGGGGTGGTCCGGGACTTGGTCTGCACCCAAGGTCCTGGACCAATCAAATAACTCACTCACAGCTGATTTTCTACTCTGGTCCTGGACTAAGGTCCCGGACCAATACCTGTTTTCAGTCTCGACATGATTTTTGAAGCGGTTCGGGACTTGGTACATATCCTAGGTCCCGGACCCTGCTAAAAACTACTACTTAGTTGATTTTTCAACCCCAAATCAACCCTTAATCCATCTCTAATCATTCCATAAACTTTCCACAAGTTTCCTACATAAATAAACACCTCAAAACATGCTCTAAACCACTCCCAATCCTTGGTTTAATCCACCACCCAATTCTTGTTCAAATTCAACAAATTCAATTCTCACATTTTGCATTTTTCCCTATTATGCAATTCTAACTCCTTCTTGCTAGTCCCTACCTCTTGCCACCCTCACCAAATCCATCAATGACCATAACAAATCATTCCTACATACATGCACTTCTAATACCCACATTCACTCCTTGTTTCACAAGTTATAAACACTAACTCTTTTTCTAAAATTTCCAAGTTTCTCACATGCTATTTGCTACAGATTTTATCCACTCTTTAATCCATCCTCCATTCCCCATTCCAAGGTCACTAAACATCTCTACTCAACCCAACTACACACCTAAGCTTCTCCCATTTCCAAGGTCACCTAAAACACTTATTTTCCACCGAAATTTCGCCATAACCTCCCCATAAACCTATCATGTCCAAAACCATCAATCTTCTCCAATCTTCACTTAACCAATCCTAACTAGCCACACCCTTAAAGGGTCCTACCAGCACATCAATAATTCCATCCAAATCATCAAATAAATCACAATATAAACACCAACTCAAAACACTTGTCTCCAAGGCCCTTTAACTCACAATTAATTTCACAAATCTCTCAAAATCAACTAAACACATTATTTTCCATATTTTGGGTTCATTATTCAATTTAACCCATCCCAAGTTCTTAAACAATCAAGATAGTTATTAAGGTAGTTTTCTTACCTTAAATTCACAAGTTTTCCCTTGTTCAAGTCTTCTCCTCTCCTCCTCTTCAATTTCGGTCAAGTTGGCAATGGAGTTACCAAACTCCATCCCCACACCCAAATTACACAAAAAGCACATAATTAAAAATTCCCTTGGAAATACACTAATCCCATTAAGGGCTTGAAACACCATAGTTAGGGTTTACCTTTTGGAGCTTTTTTAGAGGGGTTCTCACCCTTGAATCAAAAGGGAAATTCCACCACCATTGGAGGGTTGAATTGAAGCTCAAAACAAGGAGAAAACAAGGTATCAACATGGGAAAAATCGGCTACAAAAAGAGATAGAGGTAAAGTGAGTTTTTCTTGGAGATTTTTACCTTAGGAGAGAGAGGAGACTCCAAGCTTTACTTTGATGCCATTTTCTCCTCAAATGGGAAAAACCTATGGAGATGAAGTTCTCCATTTTGGAATTTTGAAAAGAGAGGAAGATAGAGAGTGATGAGAGGATGAAGAATATGTATTTATTTTTGTGATTTGAGCTTTAATGAAGCTTGTACAAGGGAGAGAAGATGAAGAAGCCATGGGTGGTTGGTGGAGAGGTTCAAAAATGACAGCAACAGAGGGGGGAGGAGAAAATCGCTGGGAGGAAGAAAGAAGAGGAAAGAGAGGGGAAAAAGAGAAATGAGAGGAGAGAGAGAGTGGGTGGGGGTATAAGTCACTTTTTGCTTTATTGCTTTTTGACTTATTTAATTATCTAACTAGTCAAGATTGTGAGAGAGCTGATTTATACTGTAAAAACCGGCCCTCTGTTATAATACAAGCTGGAGCGTTTGTCATTATTTACCGAAACGCTCGTTAATTTACCCGGTTTAGCACTATTCACTAACCGGGCCCGTTTTCCGGAATTTTCTCGTTTCTTTAATTTTAATGGTTATTATACTACCATTAAGTTTAATTATATTTATATATCAACTATAATTTTTTTTCGGGGTCATTTGACTATATAGAGTCGCGTTTTCAGGTTTTCTCGAAAAACGCGTTTTAAGACTTCGTTAGTGTTTTAACGCATTATTTGGATCTGGTTTCTTCCGGAATTTTTCCCACATGTTCTTAGTGTGTAATTAAGGTATTAAAATATATTTATAACCCTAGTGAAGTTTATATACCTCCTAAAATAATTAAATACGCGTTTTCACGTTTTGTGACTTTTAAGCATTTTCTTTTTCTTTTTGGTTTTTATTTCTTCACCAATGATCTTAAGGACTTAATTAGTGTAACACCCCTACCATTAATACAATGCTTACCGTCCAATCTCCTTGCACATCAGATACACGCAGCGGATACATACTTTACTTACAATGGGTGATACAATGCCGTTAGTCACCCACGTGACTAACAAGGCTACTATTTCTATATACAGCATCGGTCTGATGGACCGGAATCCCGAGTACTACAAGTCTACAATACGTTCTCCGTTTACCAAATACTACTACAATCTTCATTCAATACAATACTCCAAGTACAGTACAGTATAATCTACATACCGAGTTTACTAGGTTCCTTATACAAGTATAATACCTCTTCCAGTTCATACATACTCACTAAGAGACTACTTACTACCCATTCCTCACTACTACATTACTTTCTAAATACAAGGGGTGTGCTAGTTAATACACCTCTACATTCTGCTACTACTATCCAATGTAGTCACCGGTCTCGTGCCTTGACCACATTCGCTTCGGGTACCTGCACACTAAAAAATGTCCCCCGAAGGGGTCAGCTTTCGCCGAGCATGATAACCGCATACCCCGCGTACTAGTGAGGGTACGCCGACCACTTGGTCGAATACATGCGGTTGATTTCATTCAAACATACATGCATACATGCTCTTATACACAATACAACAATACTTACGCAAGGCATACATACATACACTACATTACATACAAGGAATACAATAAACCATCCAATACATACTTACCTTCTTCCGAAATACACATACTCATTACATACACAATATACAATTCTTGTTAGCTTCATTGGTCCACCCGGGTTAATCGGGTGAAGATTACTCTTTTACTCGTTACTTCATACACATACATACTCATACTCATACTTACTTACGGATCCATACTTACTTACTCTTACTCTTACTCAAGTTAAGTCGTCGGGACCTCCGGCCCTGGGGACTACACCGTCCCACCTCCGGGATTTACTTGACTCACCAATCCGGGATGCTACCCACTTAAGGGATTTGGGCCGCGGACCAGTTTAAGAGTCAGGAATTGCAGCCAACCTCTTGTGACTCCGCATCCTCACGCGTGGCCGAAACTATATCGGACTTCTACTCATTCCAATTTACTCACTTAAGTTAGAAGTTAGGTAGTTAGGAATTTAGTAGAAGTCAACACTCAAGCCACATACACAAATGCATCATTCACCTACACATTCATACAAAATACAATACAATATACTAGTACAATACGAGACACAATTACACTTCATCATCATTCATATATTTCATGAATTATACAAACTATTGTTCAAGAGAATTATATCAAGAACAATATAAACAAGCACAAGTAGATGCAATATAGTCCGATTCGTGCATTTATCTTATTGGTGGTCAAGTAAGCACACAAATCGGGGTAACCAGATTAGGATACAGGGCATGAAGAAATCATACCTTTCACCGTTGACTTTGGACTCACCGACTCCCTTCGGTGTTCAACTAGTCGAATCCTATGACATACATACAATTGGGTGGTTAATTATCCATAACTAACCTTACTTATTACTTTCCAAAGGTTTCCTAGTTCATACTTACTAACTCTTTGTTACTTAAATACATTTACTTAAGTTACTTACTTATAATTATTTTATAAGCTTGTTTATAGCCTTAATGACCTTTAAACATCATTAATCATGTCTTAATTAACTTATAATATCATTACCCATCCTTACCCCACTTCAGTTTAGCTTTAAAATACATTCTGGGCACTTTTCAGGGTGGTCCTGGTTTGTGTCCTGGTTTTAAACCCGGACCAAATCACTGGAACAACTCTCGGGTGAAAATAAGGGTTGGTCCTGGTTTGTGTCCTGGTTTTAAACCCGGACCAAATCACTGGAACAACTCTCGGGTGAAATTTTTGCATCGTCCGGGTTTGTGTCCTACTTGCAAACCCGGACAAATTTGTGTTTAGAACTTACGGGTGTATTTTTGGGGTGGTCCGGGTTTAGGTCTTGGTTTAAAACCCGGACCATCCATTCTATAATACATTCTGTCGTGTTTTTTGACATGTCCGGGTTTGTGTACTAGTTTACAACCCGGACAAGTTACAGTATTGTTAAATGTTTGTGTTTTTGATTTTGTTTCAACTCGGCATGAAGAAATCATACCTTTCACCGTTGACTTTGGACTCACCGACTCCCTTCGGTGTTCAACTAGTCGAATTCTATGACATACATACAATTGGGTGGTTATGTAACAGCCCAGTCTTAACCCACATGTGTGATATTGTCCGCTTTGGGCCGCAGCCCGCACGGTTTTGTTCTCGGGGTACCATCCCCAAAAGGCCTCACACAAGGGAAGAGTATCCCCACACCTATAAGGCATGGTTCGTGCTCTCTCCCGATCGATGTGGTAGGTGACCCCTACACTGGGTATCACACTCTACCCCCCTTGGGAGCCCAGCGTCCCCGCTGGCACACCGACCTGGGCCTGGCTCTGATACCATATGTAACAGCCCAGTCTTAACCCACATGTGTGATATTGTCCGCTTTGGGCTGCAGCCCGCACGGTTTTGTTCTCGGGGTACCATCCCCAAAAGGCCTCACACAAGGGAAGAGTATCCCCACACCTATAAGGCATGGTTCGTGCTCTCTCCCGATCGATGTGGGAGGTGACCCCTACACTGGGTATCACAATTAGCCTTAGAAAATAATACTTACACAATTAATTAACACATTAAGGTTTGGGGTATTTCACTTAAATATACTAATGTGACATAATGTACCATATTATAATGCCTAATTCAAAGTTTTTCAAAAAAATCAGAAATATGTGCATTGGTTTATGAATAGTAACCAAATAGTGCAAAAATAACACTTAATCTTCTAATCTAGTCAATGGTCAATATCTTTCCCTTGACCTTGACCCTCCATTTCCGATTAATAAGGGTTGTTTCCCTTAGTATGTGGCCGGTTCCAAAGCAATAAAATATGACTCATCATGGTCACTTTATTAAAGTAAGGATAAGTTCACTTTTATTACATTAATCAAATAAGCTTATCTCTTCCCACCTTTCCTGATCATTCCCGCCAGCTTAGAGGTTGCTTCACCCTTAGGAAACCTCCTAAAATATCTAAGATGAGTCATCTTGAGTGTTGACCAACTTATGACCTAACCTCCTTAATAACCGGTTTCCTTTCTTTCTTTCATTTACCTTTCTTCTTCTTCAGCCATAAGCAGCTCAAACCTCTCCTTGCTGCCTCCATAACCGTGAGCTACCACCCAACTTCCATGGCTACTATCTCATGCTCTAGGTAAGCTTTCATGGCTTAAGTATGCTCATTCTTCTCCTCTCTTCTTCCTCTCTTCATTGAACAGACCAAAGTCCATTTTCATCCAGCAACCCAAGCCGAGTTGGTGCTTGAAGTAGTGGGAATTTTTGTCTAGAACTAGGAGAAGAAAGGGAAGCAAGTTTAAGTAACTTCTTAAGGTAAAAATCAAGCATTAAGTCACCTACTACCTCCTCTCCATTTCCGGTAATATTTCCAGTTTTCCTTAGCTCTTTCCTTTGCTCTTGTCATGTAGAACTCAGAGGAGAACATCCAAGCTTCATGTGGTAACATGATCCAAGCAAAACACCTTAGTTTAACCACTTTCAGTAAGAAATCTTGCCATCATTTTCCCTTGATTCTACCAGTTATAATGCTGGAATAAATGGTGGTTTTAACACCTTGTTTTGCCCACTAAACACAGGCGTGAATAGCCATTATAAGCAGCTCCA
Source organism: Limonium bicolor (assembly GCA_023374045.1). Lineage (NCBI taxonomy): Eukaryota > Viridiplantae > Streptophyta > Magnoliopsida > Caryophyllales > Plumbaginaceae > Limonium > Limonium bicolor. The sequence goes on along the minus strand of CM041776.1, from coordinate 168,531,195 downwards.
TACCAAGGTAAAAATCATGCCTTTGTTAGGCTTAAACTTGCTCCTTAATGACCTATATAATATATAACTAATACATGCTCTTTTCCTTGCATGAAATGTTGCCAAAACCCTCTTGGAACCATGGGAATATTCTGCACAAAAATGTGCAAATCAGACCCAAGTATAATCCTTAGCAAAGTGAGTATTTTTACTCTTAATGATGTATATATATTAAGCTAAGTGATTAATGCTTCAAAAACTAATTTAATCTTGCATTTAAAAATAGGCCGAGGGGGTAAAGTGCTGTTTGGTGGCTTGTGATTCAAGAACTTGGTAAGGAAACCTTACCTTATAATATACTATGGTTTTTATAAAAATCTGTTACATATGTATATAAGCCGTGGGGTTTAAATGGGTTAAACAATTTAATTATGTATTAATCTGCTTTATAACATTTTTGGTTAGTTAGTTTGGTGTATTAATGACCTATAAGGTCAAGGAAATGATTGTAAAGGGTTAAACAAAATTTATAAAAACTTCTGGGCAGGTATGTTATAAACTGTGACATTATTATGCCATTTCAGACATTTATGTGTAATTTTATTCTATGCTAAATATTGTAATAAGGCCATGCATTTTTAGGCCATTTAATTTATGTAGATTAAGTTTTAAATGGATTTAAGTGGCAATTAGCATTACCGAAATTATTCTGGGGTTTTTCGGTAATTAAAATAATTTTAGGGGCTAACCATAGGTTATAGCCGAAATTTGGTTATTAAAACCTTATTTTATAAATTATATAAAATTTAATAAAGGTTTATGGCAAAAATGTGATTTCTGTAAAATAAAGGGGTCAAACCGTAATAAACAAAACATTTGGTCAAACTGATAGTCAATGGGTCAATATAGACCATGTTAGGAGGTTTGACCAAATTTAATGTCATAAATACTTAAATTATGAACTTATAGTAACATATTAGGTTAAATGTTAAGTTTATAAAAATATTGGGGGTATAAGAGGTAATTACTGAAAGTTAGGGTATAGATTGGTTAATATAATAGTTTATATCATAAATATAAAGTTTGGGAATTTTTGGAGTTATATAAATGACTATATTGATAAAAGTGTATAATATATAGTTTTGTGACATATAGAAAGTATATAATATAAAGTGGGGTCAATATGTAAATAAGGAAAAAGATTTGGGCGGAAAAGGGATTTTAAAAGCGCAAGGAGTCTGTTTGAAATAAAACAATATAAAACTATAGGTTATATAAATAATAAATGTTAAAACCATATAATATAACCTATATATATAACTTATGATAATATATGTGGTCATTGTGTAAATAAAGAAAATAATGTTGCTGAAAAATTAAACCAAACAGACCATGGGTCTGTTCGGTAATATTGGAAAAAAAGAACATATAAAACCATATGTTATAATTGTTATAATGTTTGGATGATGTAATACGTGTTATATAAAAATATTATAAGATTTGTGGTAAAAGTATAAATATGTAAAGTTGGAAATATGAACAAAACAGAACCTAAGGTCTGTTTATTAATTTTGGTAATTTTGAAACTATATAATATACATACTACAAGATTTAAATGTTATAGTATATGGTGAATATGGTATGTTATAAAATAAGTGGTGTAATTGTAATAATTAGAAGGTGTGGGATTTAAAAAGAAAATGAAATAAAAACTATATGCCTTGTCGACAATTAAAAAAAATGCTATAAAACTATAGGTTATATCTTGTTACAAAGTTTTGATGTTATAAAATAAGATATTTATAACATGGTATAAGTTATGTGGCCGTTGTAATTAATGAAAACTATGTGAATAAAGAAATAACAAGTGTATTATATATATATGTTATTCGGTAATATTAATAGTTACCAAAACTATATGTTATAATGTTTAATGACATATAAAATATCATACTATATGATATCATGATATAAGTATAACACTTTATGATATTATGAGGTCAAAGTATAGTTTATAAAATTTACATGCTGTAGCGCATGCATATATATTCAAAATGAAGATATAAACTATAGTATACAATGACATAAATATGATGGTTATCATATGATTTTGGTATGATAAAATAAATCTTGACTGAGAAATAACATGTGCATAATATAAGGTTTTATACTTCACTAAATCAATGCATATATATGTATAAAATCGGCGCTAGTGTATATACATATACATTATGATTTACAAACCATATAATAGTAGATGATAAATGTTAATTTATTAGTATAATTATATACTATAAAGTCATAAGGTTTTAAATAAATACAACTTGTTACATAAATGAGGAGTTGTATAATACAAGGTATAATAAGGAATAGTAATGTACCATGCAATATAAATTAACGCTGCATGGATGCATGCAACCATAGGTTATAAAATATACCATGCATGTAACTATAGGTTATAACACGTACCTATGCATGCAATCGAAATGGTCGAATTAAATATACGGGAACAAACGAACTTATGTTAAAGCGTAACACTTATAAAATACTATGTGTTGGAATAATATAAGTTCCTACGTTCGAAAACGTTAACTAAGACGTTTTCATAAAACCGACTCCTTTGTTAAACCAAGTATTAATGCATGCTACGAGTAAGGAGTTTTAGTGTAACGATACCTTAATTAATAATTGTAGAAATCCGGTGATGAAATACCGGGGTTTTTGACGTTATTCAGAAATACCGAGTCACTTGGTCATGTGGATTGACATTTAGCATCCTTTGTGTTTTTAGATCGTACTTCTGACGGGCGTGCTTGACCAGCTTAGTGGCCTACACTGCGCAACCTTGGTCTAGGTGCACGGTACGTAAAGAGGTTTGATCCGAGTTGTCCTGAGGATTTCCTCGGGCTCGGATTTGTTTGGCTTATGTAACGTGTGTGATTATGTGTGAATGAATGTGTGTGATGATTACCTGTGTTTACTGCATTATTTATTTATGCACGAACGTCCTTCGGGACTAATACTACGTCGACTATAGATCGACTTATATAAATCTACATATACGAGTAATGTGATTGTGATTGCCATTATCTGACATAATACGCTAAGTGTAACACCCCAACCGTTAATCTCGTCATTACCTCTTAAACTGTTACTAATTACTCCTACTCACGCAGCGGAACTCTAATTACAACGAGGGGTGAAACAACGCCGTTAGCCACCCATGTGGCTAACCAGGCCTTTCTTACATACCGTAACGGTCTGATGAACTGGAACAACCGAGTACTTCATACAAATACAATATCATTTCACTTCTTTACTATACCGAGTCTACAATATACGGATGCCGATAACATACTCGGACTTACACCTCATTCAAACGCATAAGTAATACAATCTAACTACCCATGCTCACTGCAGTCCCCGTCCTACTCTCTCGAACGGTGATCAGCTTCAAGTACCTGCACACTAAAAACGTTCCCCCTAGGGGGTCAGCTTACGCTGCGCATGAAATTCGCATATACCGCGTGCTAACCGCGGTACGCCGACTACTTTGGGTCGGATATACATGGAGTTCATTTTAATCAAACATCATGCATCATGGCAATACAATATATATGTATATCACACAAGGAATCTACATCCAATCACGGAACTGATTCCTAACTAACATAACAATGTTGTTAGTGGTAACTGGTTACTCTAGGCATTGAGGGTTATTCCTCACTATGCCTTGTTTACTTATTCGATACCTCACCCGCTCTCTCGGGTTACTTATTCGTATACACACCCATTCTCTTGGGCTACTCATTCTTATACTTACCCATTCTCTCGGGTTACACGTTCATATACTCACCCCTTTCTCTCGGGTTATTTATACTCATTATCTCACCCACACTCTTGGGTTATTTATACTCACCCACACTCTGGGTATTCATACTCAAGCTCTTGTAGATTCTCGAGACACTACAGGTCTCCTACGTCACGCTTGTTACTCTTATACATACTTAAGCCAAAACTCATGGCTCTCTAGCATAGTCTTACTTCCCGGTTTCGACCCTACTCTGGGTCTAGCATGGTGGGAAGGTTCAACTAGCTCACGGAACTCTCCTTAGTTCCTATCTCTTTTACTTAGGTCCGACTACTCTCGGACTACTCTCGTTCCCGTACATCCTCTCTCGGAGTTATAATAATATCATGTATATTAGTTTAGAAGCATCATTCTCGATGTTTCTGATGACTTGGGAACTTTACTTAAATTCGGGTAATTTAGGTTAAAGGTTACCCTCACAATCATATGCTTATACATTCGGATATTTTTTATACCGGGTAAAATCCTCATATAAGAGGTCGACCGTATCTCAAGGGAGTCACATAATCCCTTAGGTCTCTTTTACCCTTATATTATTACATCATTGGACTAACTTCAGTCCTCTCGATGGAGGTTCATTTATCTCTCCACTCATATTTATTTCGTGGATTGTTTCAATAAGGTTCTCTAACCGTTATCGGGTATATACTCAACCCGTACATCTCCTCGCATTTAGGGAGTTCATATGTTTGTGTTATCGTTATACTTTAATCGATAGCTTGTGTGTGTTGCATAATACCATTGGTTATGTGACTACCGTTCAACGGGTTTCTAGTCAATCAGTACTCACTAAGAGTCGGTCTATGCACTAAGTTAGACCACACCGGCATACAAGTATGTTAGCTCATTTAACATACAACAATGCATGCATAATCAAACAAGGGATTATTTTCATGCTTTAATCTTGATTAAGCCGGCACACAAACACACAAATCAGAGTAACTCGGTTAGCATACGGGGCATGAGAAAATCATACCTTTCACCGGGGTTTTACTTTACCGTGGCATCTCACCATGCTCGGGTCACGCACGACTCTGATAATGTTTCAAACATTATTGTTAACACTAAACTCATACGGTACATAATAAAATGCTATTCCCGTATTTACCCCGTTATCCCATTAACTCGGTTTTACTCTTGTCAATTTGAGTTCTCACTTCTCAATCACTTCTAACACTTTATCACACTTCCTAGGGCCTTTACATGTCACCAAACAAGGCCTTAACATCTTATAACATCATTAACATTCAAACCCCCATCATTTAAACCCTTTAAAACACTCTCTGTAGGTTTCTGGGGGTGGTCCGGGACTTGGTCCCTATCTTAAGTCCCGGACCAATTGCAAACATAACTCTCGGGTGAAAATTACACATGGTCCGGGACCTTGTCCTGGAGTATAGTCCCGGACCAAAGCAGGATATGCTCTCGGCATAAAAACAGGGGGTGGTCCGGGTCCTTGTCCATGGACTAGGTCCCGGACCCTGCTACAACCTGAAACAAACATTATTTTTCACCCCCATTTCAACCCTTAATCCACACTCAATCTTTCCCTAATCTTTCCACAAGATTTCTACATGTTTAATCACCATTAATCATGCTCTAAACCCCTTCAAATCATGGGTTAAACCCTTACACAAATTCTTGCTCCAAATCACAATTTCTTTCATTCTCATTCTACACTAATGCACACTTGTGCATTCTCAAACCTCTCTTGGCACTTGCATCTTGTTCTCTCTTAATTTGACCAACACAAACTTCCAAGATAATGCACACCTCATACCAAGTTCCAAAACTCACTCTTAAAGCCTTAAATCTCTTTTGTTTTCTAGAAACTCCTAAGGCACTTACACAACCTCTTTTGCTACAGATTTTTGCACATCTCACCACAATCATCCTCTCATATTCTTGGGTGATCATTTACCCAATTCAAACTCCAACAGCACCTAGCTAACCCTAGGTTATTCTCCACACAAAACATCACTTAAACCACTTAGGTTTCCACATAAATTTTGCCATAACTTGGCTACTTCTACAACATTGCCCAAAACTCATACCACCATTTAAATCATCCTAAAACTAGCCAAACCTCAAGGGTTCTATCAGCACACATACAAATCCATCAATACTCATTAATTCCTCCAAAGGTAACACAATACATACATCATTAAATGCAAAGCTCCTTGGCTCTTAAATCAAGCATTAATTCGCAAGTGCATCAAGCACTACTACAACTCTTCCTCATCTCAACAAATCACATGTCATTACATGTTAGGGTTCATTAATTAATTTAACCCTTCCCAAAATACCTAAAGCATTAAGTTAGGCTCCAAGGTAAATTTGTTTACCTTAACTTCACAAGCCTTTACTCTTTTCACTCCTCTTCTTTCTCTTCTCTTTTATCTTGCTTGGAAATCGCCAAAGGTCAAGAAATTGCCCATCTCCCATTCAATATACAAGGCAAGAGATGAGTTCAAGTAGAAACACTTAAGCTCATAAATTAGAAATGCTTAAAGCTCTAAAATGTGTGATTACCTTAAAACCCTAAGATGGGGTTTTGGTCAAGAATCAAAGAGTGACTCCCTCCAAGCTTTTAGGGATTGAAACAATGCTCATAGAAGAGAATAAACAAGGCTCCATTAGAGACCAAAATCGGCCAAGGCATAAGATGGAGAAAACAAGACTTTTTCATGGATATTTTTACCTTGATAGAAAGAGGGAGCTTCAAGCTACCTAATGGTGTGCTTTTCTCCTCAAATGGGCAACACCCACGAAAATGAAACTCACCATTTTCGAGTTTTGAAAAGAGAGAATGATAGAGGGTGAGGAGAGGATCACAAATATGTGGTATTTTTGAGTTTGGAGCTTAAACAAAGCTTGAGCATGAAGAGAAAGAGGGAACTCCATTGTTGTTGTTGTTGCAGCTCAAAATCGCTCAAGGAGGAAGGAGGAGGGGAGCTACGGATGAGAGAGGTGAGGAATTCAAATGAGAAGAAAGAAAATGAGGTGAGAGAAAAGAGAAAAGTAACTTATTACTTTACACTTTTTACTATTTGCTTTTCTTTCTTTTTCTTTCTTTCTTATTACTAGCTTAGAGTGTGTGAGTGTGTGACACTAATTAAAAACCGGCCCCACTTATTAGTAAGCTGGAGCGTTTTTCGTTTTCTTACAGAAAACGCTGTTATTTTACCCGGTTTGGCACTATTCACTAACCGGGCCCGTTTTTCGGATTTTTCTCGTTTCTTTATTTTTAATGGCTATTAAGCTTCCATTAATACTTAATTATAGTTATTAATCAACTATAATTTTTACGGGTCCATTTGACCACTTAAAGTCACGTTTTCGGGTTTTCTCGAAAAACGTGCTTTAAACTCCGTTAGCGTTTTAATCCATTATTTGGATCCGTTTTCTTCGGGAATCATTCCCGTATACTATTAGGCCTAACTAAGCCTTAGGAATCCATCTCGGACCCTCTCGAGATCATATATCTCTTATACTCATTTAACGCGCATTTTAGCGTTTTTCGCTTTTCAAGCGTTTTCTCTTTTCTTTTGGTTTTATTCTTTTTACCAATACTCTTTAGGCACCATTAGGCCTTAATAATTTATTAGAGTAATTTAATCACCATTTTTAGATCCGGGGTATTAAAATCTACCCCCCTTAGGAACTTTGTCCTCAAAGTTGGTGAATCTAGATGGTTACTCTCATGGCGTACTATGCCAAGGTTATAATACATGTATAACCTTACAGACTCCACAAGTCTGTCTCATTTCATACTACACATACCACACACATATCACAGCATGTATAGCAATCAAAAATACTCTTTTTACTCTCTCCATGGAATCGGTCCGAAGACAAGAAGGCACTACAGTCCTCGAATCCATGTTGAGTAATATACTACTGATCCCTCAGGTACCGGTCACGTTGAACACTTACTCTTTCTGGTTCACGGCCGTTTCATGACAAATGGGCACTTACTCTTCTGGCCCACGGTCCCTTCGGTTCTGATCAAAACGTTACACATATACATATCCTCAGGCACTCTGGTTGACTCACTCAACACAGGAACATCTCAGGGTACTCTCCCCGTCCCGCTGCCTTTGGAAAAATCACACACTGACACCGCCCCAACCGGTCACTTAGGACCGCCGCACGTACGGTAATGGTTTCAAAACTAATACACGCCCACCGTTCTACCGGTCATCAAGACTTAAGGCACAGCCATCGGCGGGTGATAGCGGTTTCAAAACCAGTCGTTTCCATCTTCATACTTGAAGAAAATTCTTTTTCAAAATCTGTTTGAAAATTCTTTTTAAAACATCACACAACTCCAAATCTTTATGGTAGCTGTATCTTTCTTAGCGTGATTACTTGTGACCACTATAGGGAGCTTCAGGAATCATCTAACCCTGATGTGATCAGCATCAGTGTTGAACTATCCTTCCACCCCAATTTGTGTTCGGTTTCCCTTGATCGCTAGCAGATCAAGTTCCACCTCCCACGTCAGTTTCAAACAATCAGATAGTCAAACATTTTGTTTTCTATCTTTTACTCTTTCTAGTCATATTCACGAAACAATTCGTTTCAATTAATCTCTAGTTCCTAGTACTTAGGTCATTTGTCATTCTCATTGCTTCACTACTTTACCTAGGTATTCCATACTTATGGCTCTTTTACTCAAATTGTTGCTCAATTTAAAACACATAACATACAACTCCAAAGGATGGAACTCACTCCATCTATCATTCTCAAATAAAATCACCTAGGGAACTCACTCCCTCTTAGGTTACACATCGGTTTCATGCCGATTCATACTCATATGTCTCATGTCTAATCTCACTAGACATATACTATAGGGATTCTCATTCCCCAGGAGTTTCTCTACTCCTCTTTTCATATTATTACATACACATTACTCGCATCTCTCATGCATACTCATACTTACACGATGAATGGGTAGACATGTTTATGTAACATGAGTTCCAATCATCAAAATAATTTCTTTTGTGCTATGCACATAGTAGTTTACGCACCAATACGTAAAACATACTCTAAGCGGTTTCTCGCCCTACCCCCCTTAAAAGGGGTTACGCCCGCGTAACCAACCATATGTTATCACTGAACATTGGTTCATTAATTCGAGTATTATGAAGTGTTTTAACTTCAGTACGGTTAATTAACTCATAACCGGGTTCGGTTCTAGCCTCTAAGGCTTCAAGGGGTTTATGACATAGGTATACTTAACCCTGAATCGGTCCACAAGCTTCTGCTGCGTGACCTGATAACTAGAGCTTAATTCGCTCTTTGGTATTCTCAATGTATTTCAATCGTCGCTTGGTATCTCTTACCGTATGCGAATTCGATGAATTTTAGATTGTCTCTCCAGTTCTCTGGGAATCTACTTCGTATAACACTGTATACCTTTGTGATTATTCACTCATTTTTTTCCGACTTGTTGTCGGTTGAGGTCAAGCTACTACTTAGCATGTAGTGCTTCCTCGTTTAATAGTGGCTCATGGATTATGTTTGTTTCTTGGTTCTGTGCCAGAGTTCTTCATTCATACTACTCTGCATTTTTCCACATATCGATCCTGGGCCCTGTGGGTTACTGCCCACGTTCTTTGTGCATCTTTGGCCAATGGCCGCACGGTTATCTCTCTAGATTCTCACTCAACAGGCTTTGTTGACATTTCTCAATTCCTGGCTCTCCACTCGATCATACCGCACAAGTGCAATACCAAAACACTCAGTCATACAGAGTGCAGAAGCGTAAACCCTTGACAGTAAATCTCTCATGAGATAGGAATGAACATGTCGCCTTTACCACATTTTCTCATCAACTTCTGATCACTATCTGAATACACTCTTACAAGGTCGCTTACTGCGTACCTTGGTCTTTCTCATTTTCATGGCATCCGCTACTACTTTAGCTTCCCCTAGGTGTTCACGCCATTTACACTGTGGCTCAACAACATACACTACTCTTTAAATCTCTGCGCACTTGCGCACTGCTTACTCTGCAGTTCATATGGTACACATACAGTGTTCGCTACTCATCGATTCCTCTATCGAGGTTCCTCTTACACTCTACTATAGTTCATACTCATTGGCAATATCACATGCTCAAGTTTTACTACACCGCTCTAGCGGTTTCACATTCATACTAGGTGGTAGCCTTTCTCTGGAGGATTCACGCAAATGCCGCTCCATAGGCCATAATAACAAGTGGTATCCCCACTCTAAGGTAGTGGTTCATCTCCACTGTTCCTCTTATGCCTCTATGCATAGGTTTACAACGTTTAGATCTACAAGTTGCAGTTAGTTTACCGGCTTATAAGCCACATTGCCTCGCCATGCTCCATGCGGGCTGTTTATACAGGTTTCCGCTCTCCGTATACCATTAAATGGTTTGGAGGTATTACTGGGTTTTGATATGGTAGTTTCATCACGCTTCCAACATGGAAGGCCCCTTAAAGTATTTTGATACTAATTCATGCCCTCTAGCATTTAGGGTATCCCGTGTTACGAGGGATCCCTTCGGGTTCTACCGAGTGTTTGCTTAAACACTTGTGTTCTCAACACGATGTTTCGTTCAACTATGTTGACTCCGGCACCCTTCTCGGATTGCTCCTGGGTGTTACTGAGTAATGCCATTACATCGGCTTGTACTTATGGTTATGTTCAGTTGCGACTTCGCCTTGCGGCTATGTCCTAGACTATCCCGTTTAGGGTTGTAATGTCTCCCATTATTGGGTAGATCCTTGGTACCTTCTAATACCTTCTGGGTCAGGTCATTATTCTCTTCAGTGAGGTATAAAGTGGGAATTCTATCCCGTTTATCGTACATTAATAAGTTCATTTAGGCATTCGCCGTATTATTTACACTGGTATTCACCCAGTTATTAGGTATTTCCTGAGACATATCCAATGTCTGTGCTTAATACTCTGTGCTTCTCGCGCTTATTAACGCTATCCTTAGGTCCGTCACTTACTGGATTCTAGCTCCTTAATCTTGGTAAGCTTCCTTATGTTCTTCGATCATTCGAGGTGTCCAACTGTCTTGGTTTGAATTGGCTCTTTCGTCCGTAGTATGGAGTGGGCTACTTCCCGTGTACCGTACTCTACTTGTATACATACATGGAGTATCTTATTGATACGTTACCACTTACCCGACTAACTCATAACTGGTCTGTCAGGCCGTAAGCTCCTTTGGAGTGCGGTTGTTCCATGTCTCATTTGTGTACACTTGTAGTGTCGGTCACGCCTAAGTGAAGTATTCTGTTGCCAACTCCTCTTATATGGTCCTATAATAACTTACCGTGATTCTCTGGTTTGGTTTTTTTTTTAAAAAAAAAATTCCATGTTTTGAAGAAAAGTTTGAGTCTTGAAAGTAAACTCTTTGCGGCATTTCAATGCCGGTTGCTTCTTACCAGGTCTAGCCTCTTGCTGACCGGTATATTCTTTATACAGTGGTCAGGCCTTTAGGCCTTTTCAAGGTTTCGTTTCAGAATTCATTAGGGTTTGTGGTGCTATATTGGCTTCTCTTGCCGTCTTGGTACTTGCTAAGTACTTCTTATTGCAAAGGTTCCTCTTAATAATCCCGCTATTACTGCACTTGCCGTGGCAAGTGCGCGGTACAGGTGGTTTTAGGTTAACTCATACCGGTCACGGTATTGTTCACATTATATCTGGTAGCCTTGACGGCTCTTCCTTGATCCTTTAATTGGATAACTGCTCCTTAGACATGACTGTCATTCATTTAGGTGCCTCCACTCTCGGAGTTCCTTAGCTATTTTAATTCTAGGCTTTACCTCGTTGCTCGTTCCCACGTCTTTACTGTGGTTACCGAGGTTTAACTTATTTAGGTACTACTTCTGTAGTCCTATTCGGGTATATCCCGTAGCTATGCTCGTAGCTGTCTAAGCTGTATCAGTTAAGTATTGCAACCTCTTCGGGTGTGGCAGGGTGGGTGTACCTACTCTCAACTACGTTCTTAATTGGTTGGTGTACCCTTAGTAGTATTACATATCATGGCGGTCCGTAGACATGTGTCCCGGTTCTCGTTATTTCTCATGAGTCCGCCTTGTTGCACGGTTGGTGCTTTCTTCTTGCTGCTGTTCGGCCAGTTAGGTTCTCGCGACTGCTAAGCATGTCGCCCCAAGTTGCCATAGATTTCGGTCTCCTTGGATTAGGATTTCTCGGTCTCTCGCCTTTATGTGCGGTTATTGTCATTCCAGCGGGGTCCGTCTCCGGGCTTTCCGGTTCTCGGGACTTACCGCATGACAGGTTCTGGTTCATATTGAGATATTTAGTAACTGCCAGATTGGGCTTCCCTTCTCTCTGGCGTTCTTTCCCAAGCTTTTAATGCGGGGGTTGTGGAGGGCGGGTCTGGTATTGTAGGTATCCAGATCATACTGGAAGTTCCTAACTAGCGCATCTCTCACGCTACCACTCAACCCATAGCCCTAAGTCTCTATTTCCTAACTCGGTATTTCCTAAGCTCGGTATTTCCAGTCATCAGAGCGATACTTCGCTCTGATACCATTTTTGTAACACCCCAACCGTTAATCTCGTCATTACCTCTTAAACTGTTACTAATTACTCCTACTCACGCAGCGGAACTCTAATTACAACGAGGGGTGAAACAACGCCGTTAGCCACCCATGTGGCTAACCAGGCCTTTCTTACATACCGTAACGGTCTGATGAACTGGAACAACCGAGTACTTCATACAAATACAATACTCATTTCACCTTTACTATACCGAGTCTACAATATACGGATGCCGATAACATACTCGGACTTACACCTCATTCAAACGCATAAGTAATTACAATCTAACTACCCATGCTCACTGCAGTCCCCGTCCTACTCTCTCGAACGGTGATCAGCTTCAAGTACCTGCACACTAAAAACGTTCCCCCTAGGGGGTCAGCTTACGCTGCGCATGAAATTCGCATATACCGCGTGCTAACCGCGGTACGCCGACTACTTTGGGTCGGATATACATGGAGTTCATTTTAATCAAACATGCATCATGGCAATACAATATATATGTATATCACACAAGGAATCTACATCCAATCACGGAACATGATTCCTAACTAACATAACAATGTTGTTAGTGGTAACTGGTTACTCTTAGGCATTGAGGGTTATTCCTCACTATGCCTTGTTTACTTATTCGATACCTCACCCGCTCTCTCGGGTTACTTATTCGTATACACACCCATTCTCTTGGGCTACTCATTCTTATACTTACCCATTCTCTCGGGTTACACGTTCATATACTCACCCCTTTCTCTCGGGTTATTTATACTCATTATCTCACCCACACTCTTGGGTTATTTATAACTCACCCACACTCTTGGGTCATTCATACTCAAGCTCTTGTAGATTCTCGAGACACTACAGGTCTCCTACGTCACGGCTACTCTTATACATACTTAAGCCAAAACTCATGGCTCTCTAGCATAGTCTTACTTCCCCGGTTTCGACCCTACTCTGGGTCTAGCATGGTGGGAAGGTTCAACTAGCTCACGGAACTCTCTCTTAGTTCCTATCTCTCTTACTTAGGTCCGACTACTCTCGGACTACTCTCGTTCCCGTACACTCCTCTCTCGGAGTTTAATAATATCATGTATATTAGTCTTAGAAGCATCATTCTCGATGTTTCTGATGACTTGGGAACTTTACTTAAATTCGGGTAATTTTTAGGTTTAAAGGTTACCCTCACAATCATATGCTTATACATTCGGATATTTTCTTATACCGGGTAAAATCCTCATATAAGAGGTCGACCGTATCTCAAGGGAGTCACATAATCCCTTAGGTCTCTTTTACCTTTCTTATATATTCACATCATTGGACTAACTTCAGTCCTCGATGGAGGTTCATTTATCTCTCCACTCATATTTACTTCGTGGATTGTTTCAATAAGGTTCTCTAACCGTTATCGGGTATATACTCAACCCGTACATCTCCTCGCATTTTAGGGAGTTCATATGTTTGTGTTATCGTTATACTTTAATCGATAGCTTGTGTGTGTTTGCATAATACCATTGGTTATGTGACTACCCGTTCAACGGGTTTCTAGTCAACAGTACTCACTAAGAGTCGGTCTATGCACTAAGTTAGACCACACCGGCATACAAGTATGTTAGCTCATTTAACATACAACAATGCATGCATAATCAAACAAGGGATTATTTTCATGCTTTAATCTTGATTAAGCCGGCACACAAACACACAAATCAGAGTAACTCGGTTAGCATACGGGGCATGAGAAAATCATACCTTTCACCGGGGTTTTACTTTACCGTGGCATCTCACCATGCTCGGGTCACGCACGACTCTCTGATAATGTTTCAAACATTATTGTTAACACTAAACTCATACGGTACATAATAAAATGCTATTCCCGTATTTACCCCGTTATCCCATTAACTCGGTTTTACTCTTGTCAATTTGAGTTCTCACTTCTCAATCACTTCTAACACTTTATCACACTTCCTAGGGCCTTTACATGTCACCAAACAAGGCCTTAACATCTTATAACATCATTAACATTCAAACCCCCATCATTTAAACCCTTTAAAACACTCTCTGTAGGTTTCTGGGGGTGGTCCGGGACTTGGTCCCTATCTTAAGTCCCGGACCAATTGCAAACATAACTCTCGGGTGAAAATTACACATGGTCCGGGACCTTGTCCTGGAGTATAGTCCCGGACCAAAGCAGGATATGTACTCTCGGCATAAAAACAGGGGGTGGTCCGGGTCCTTGTCCATGGACTAGGTCCCGGACCCTGCTACAACCTGAAACAAACATTATTTTTCACCCCCATTTCAACCCTTAATCCACACTCAATCTTTCCCTAATCTTTCCACAAGATTTCTACATGTTTAATCACCATTAATCATGCTCTAAACCCCTTCAAATCATGGGTTAAACCCTTACACAAATTCTTGCTCCAAATCACAATTTCTTTCATTCTCATTCCTACACTAATGCACACTTGTGCATTCTCAAACTCTCTTGGCACTTGCATCTTGTTCTCTCTTAATTTGACCAACACAAACTTCCAAGATAATGCACACCTCATACCAAGTTCCAAAACTCACTCTTAAAGCCTTAAATCTCTTTTGTTTTCTAGAAACTCCTAAGGCACTTACACAACCTCTTTTGCTACAGATTTTTGCACATCTCACCACAATCATCCTCTCATATTCTTGGGTGATCATTTACCCAATTCAAACTCCAACAGCACCTAGCTAACCCTAGGTTATTCTCCACACAAAACATCACTTAAACCACTTAGGTTTCCACATAAATTTTGCCATAACTTGGCTACTTCTACAACATTGCCCAAAACTCATACCACCATTTAAATCATCCTAAAACTAGCCAAACCTCAAGGGTTCTATCAGCACACATACAAATCCATCAATACTCATTAATTCCTCCAAAGGTAACACAATACATACATCATTAAATGCAAAGCTCCTTGGCTCTTAAATCAAGCATTAATTCGCAAGTGCATCAAGCACTACTACAACTCTTCCTCATCTCAACAAATCACATGTCATTACATGTTAGGGTTCATTAATTAATTTAACCCTTCCCAAAATACCTAAAGCATTAAGTTAGGCTCCAAGGTAAATTTGTTTACCTTAACTTCACAAGCCTTTACTCTTTTCACTCTCTTCTTTCTCTTCTCTTTTATCTTGCTTGGAAATCGCCAAAGGTCAAGAAATTGCCCATCTCCCATTCAATATACAAGGCAAGAGATGAGTTCAAGTAGAAACACTTAAGCTCATAAATTAGAAATGCTTAAAGCTCTAAAATGTGTGATTACCTTAAAACCCTAAGATGGGGTTTTGGTCAAGAATCAAAGAGTGACTCCCTCCAAGCTTTTAGGGATTGAAACAATGCTCATAGAAGAGAATAAACAAGGCTCCATTAGAGACCAAAATCGGCCAAGGCATAAGATGGAGAAAACAAGACTTTTTCATGGATATTTTTACCTTGATAGAAAGAGGGAGCTTCAAGCTACCTAATGGTGTGCTTTTCTCCTCAAATGGGCAACACCCACGAAAATGAAACTCACCATTTTCGAGTTTTGAAAAGAGAGAATGATAGAGGGTGAGGAGAGGATCACAAATATGTGGTTATTTTTGAGTTTGGAGCTTAAACAAAGCTTGAGCATGAAGAGAAAGAGGGAACTCCATTGTTGTTGTTTGTTGCAGCTCAAAATCGCTCAAGGAGGAAGGAGGAGGGGAGCTACGGATGAGAGAGGTGAGGAATTCAAATGAGAAGAAAGAAAATGAGGTGAGAGAAAAGAGAAAAGTAACTTATTACTTTTACACTTTTTACTATTTGCTTTTCTCTTTCTTTTTCTTTTCTTTCTTTATTACTAGCTTAGAGTGTGTGTGAGTGTGTTGACTCACTAATTAAAACCGGCCCACTATATTAGTAAGCTGGAGCGTTTTTCGTTTTCTTACAGAAAACGCTTGTTATTTTACCCGGTTTGGCACTATTCACTAATCGGGCCCGTTTTTCGGATTTTTCTCGTTTCTTTATTTTTAATGGCTATTAAGCTTCCATTAATACTTAATTATAGTTATATAATCAACTATAATTTTTACGGGTCCACTTGACCACTTAAAGTCACGTTTTCGGGTTTTCTCGAAGAACGTGCTTTAAAACTCCGTTAGCGTTTTAATCCATTATTTGGATCCGTTTTCTTCGGGGATCATTCCCATATACTAATTAGGCCTAACTAAGCCTTAGGAATCCATCTCGGACCCTCTCGAGATCATATATCTCTTATACTCATTTAACGCGCATTTTAGCGTTTTTCGCTTTTCAAGCGTTTTCTCTTTTCTTTTGGTTTTATTCTTTTTACCAATACTCTTTTGGCACCATTAGGCCCTTAATAATTTTATTAGAGTAATTTAATCACCATTTTTAGATCCGGGGTATTAAAATCTACCCCCCTTAGGAACTTTGTCCTCAAAGTTGGTGAATCTAGATGGTTACTCTCGTGGCGTACTATGCCAAGGTTATAATACATGTATAACCTTACAGACTCCACAAGTCTGTCTCATTTCATACTACACATACCACACACATATCACAGCATGTATAGCAATCAAAAATACTCTTTTACTCTCTCATGGAATCGGTCCGAAGACAAGAAGGCACTACAGTCCTCGAATCCATGTTGAGTAATATACTACTGATCCCTCAGGTACCGGTCACGTTGAACACTTACTCTTTCTGGTTCACGGCCGTTTCATGACAAATGGGCACTTACTCTTTCTGGCCCACGGTCCCTTCGGTTCTGACCAAAAACGTTACACATATACATATCCTCAGGCACTCTGGTTGACTCACTCAACACAGGAACATCTCAGGGTACTCTCCCCGTCCCGCTGCCTTTGGAAAAATCACACACTGACACCGCCCCAACCGGTCACTTAGGACCGCCGCACGTACGGTGTAATGGTTTCAAAACTAATACACGCCCACCGTTCTACCGGTCATCAAGACTTAAGGCCACAGCCATCGGCGGGTGATAGCGGTTTCAAAACCAGTCTCCGTTTCCATCTTCATACTTGAAGAAAATTCTTTTTCAAAATCTGTTTGAAAATTCTTTTTAAAACATCACACAACTCCAAACCAGATTTATGGTAGCTGTATCTTTCTTAGCGTGATTACTTGTGACCACTATAGGGAGCTTCAGGAATCATCTAACCCTGATGTGATCAGCATCAGTGTTGAACTATCCTTCCACCCCAATTTGTGTTCGGTTTCCCTTGATCGCTAGCAGATCAAGTTCCACCTCCCACGTCAGTTTCAAACAATCAGATAGTCAAACATTTTTGTTTTCTATCTTTTACTCTTTCTAGTCATATTCACGAAACCATTCGTTTCAATTAATCTCTAGTTCCTAGTACTTAGGTCATTTGTCATTCTCATTGCTTCACTACTTTACCTAGGTATTCCATACTTATGGCCTCTTTTACTCAAATTGTTGCTCAATTTAAAACACATAACATACAACTCCAAAGGATGGAACTCACTCCATCTATCATTCTCAAATAAAATCACCTAGGGAACTCACTCCCTCTTAGGTTACACATCGGTTTCATGCCGATTCATACTCATTATGTCTCATGTCTAATCTCACTAGACATATACTATAGGGATTCTCATTCCCCAGGAGTTTCTCTACTCCTCTTTTCATATTTATTACATACACATTACTCGCATCTCTCATGCATAATACTCATACTTACACGATGAATGGGTAGACATGTTTATGTAACATGAGTTCCAATCATCAAAATAATTTCTTTTGTGCTATGCACATAGTAGTTTACGCACCAATACGTAAAACATACTCTAAGCGGTTTCTCGCCCTACCCCCCTTAAAAGGGGTTACGCCCGCGTAACCAACCATATGTTATCAGTGAACATTGGTTCATAAATTCGAGTATTATGAAGTGTTTAAACTTCAGTACGGTTAATTAACTCATAACCGGGTTCGGTTCTAGCCTCTAAGGCTTCAAGGGGTTTATGACATAGGTATACTTAACCCTGAATCATGGTCCACATGCTTCTGCTGCGTGACCTGATAACTAGAGCTTAATTCGCTCTTTGGTATTCTCAATGTATTTCAATCGTCGCTTGGTATCTCTTACCGTATGCGAATTCGATGAATTTTAGATTGTCTCTCCAGTTCTCTGGGAATCTACTTCGTATAACACTGTATACCTTTGTGATTATTCACTCATTTCTTTCCGACTTGTTGTCGGTTGAGGTCAAGCTACTACTTAGCATGTAGTGCTTCCTCGTTTAATAGTGGCTCATGGATTATGTTTGTTTCTTGGTTCTGTGCCAGAGTTCTTCATTCATACTACTCTGCATTTTTCCACATATCGATCCTGGGCCCTGTGGGTTACTGCCCACGTTCTTTGTGCATCTTTGGCCAATGGCCGCACGGTTATCTCTCTAGATTCTCACTCAACAGGCTTTGTTGACATTTCTCAATTCCTGGCTCTCTCACTCGATCAATACCGCACAAGAGCAATACCAAAACACTCAGTCATACAGAGTGCAGAAGCGTAAACCCTTGACAGTAAATCTCTCATGAGATAGGAATGAACATGTCGCCTTTACCACATTTTCTCATCAACTTCTGATCACTATCTGAATACACTCTTACAAAGGTCGCTTACTGCGTACCTTGGTCTTTCTCATTTTCATGGCATCCGCTACTACTTTAGCTTCCGCCTAGGTGTTCACGCCATTTACACTGTGGCTCAACAACATACACTACTCTTTAAATCTCTCTGCGCACTGCTTACTCTGCAGTTCATATGGTACACATACAGTGTTCGCTACACATCCGATTACTCTATCGGTTTAGAATTGCCGCAATCGAGGTTCCTCCTTACACTCTACTATAGTTCATATACTCATTGGCAATATTCACATGCTCAAGTTTTACTACACCGAACTAGCGGTTTCACATTTCATACCTAGGTGGTAGCCTTTCTCTGGAGGATTCACGCAAATGCCGCTCCATAGGCCTCATAATAACAAGTGGTATCCCCACTCTAAGGTAGTGGTTCATTCTCCACTGTTCCTCTTATGCCTCTATGCATAGGTTTACAACGTTTAGATCTACAAGTTGCAGTTAGTTTACCGGCTTATAAGCCACATTGCCTCGCCATGCTCCATGCGGGCTGTTTATACAGGTTTCCGCTCCTCCGTATACCATTAAATGGTTTGGAGGTATTACTGGGTTTTGATATGGTAGTTTCATCACGCTTCCGAACATGGAAGACCCTTAAAGTATTTTGATACTAATTCATGCCCTCTAGCATTTTAGGGTATCCCGTGTTACGAGGGATCCCTTCGGGTTCTACTCGAGTGTTTGCTTAAACACTTGTGTTCTCAACACGATGTTTCGTTCAACTAATGTTGACTCCGGCACCCTTCTCGGATTGCTCCTGGGTGTTACTGAGTAATGCCATTACATCCGGCTTATACTTATGGTTATGTTCAGTTGCGACTTCGCCTTGCGGCTATGTCCTAGACTATCCCGTTTAGGGTTGTAATGTCTCCCATTATTGGGTAGATCCTTGGTACCTTCTAATACCTTCTGGGTCAGGTCATTATTCTCTTCAGTGAGGTATAAAGTGGGAATTCTATCCCGTTTATCGTACATTAATAAGTTCATTTAGGCATTCGCCGTATTATTTACACTGGTATTCACCCAGTTATTAGGTATTTCCTGAGACATATCCAATGTCTGTGCTTAATACTCTGTGCTTCTCGCGCTTATTAGCGCTATATCCTTAGGTCCGTCACTTTACTGGATTCTAGGCTCCTTAATCTTGGTAAGCTTCCTTATGTTCTTCGATCATTCGAGGTGTCCAACTGTCTTGGTTTGAATTGGCTCTTTCGTCCGTAGTATGGAGTGGGCTACTTCCCGTGTACCGTACTCTACTTGTATACATACATGGAGTATCTTATTGATACGTTACCACTTACCCGACTAACTCATAACTGGTCTGTCAGGCCCGCAAGCTCCTTTGGGGTGCGGTTGTTCCATGTCTCGTTTGTGTACACTTGTAGTGTCGGTCACGCCTAAGTGAAGTATTCTGTTGCCAACTCCTCTTATATGGTCCTATAATAACTTACCGTGATTCTCTGGTTTGGTTTTTTTTTTAAAAAAAAAAAATTCATGTTTTGAAGAAAAGTTTGAGTCTTGAAAGTAAACTCTTTGCGGCATTTCAATGCCGGTTGCTTCTTACCAGGTCTAGCCTCTTGCTGACCGGTATATTCTTTATACAGTGGTCAGGCCTTTAGGCCTTTTCAAGGTTTCGTTTCAGAATTCATTAGGGTTTGTGGTGCTATATTGGCTTCTCTTGCCGTCTTGGTACTTGCTAAGTACTTCTTATTGCAAAGGTTCCTCTTAATAATCCCGCTATTACTGCACTTGCCGTGGCAAGTGCGCGGTACAGGTGGTTTTTAGGTTAACTCATACCGGTCACGGTATTGTTCACATTATATCTGGTAGCCTTGACGGCTCTTCCTTGATCCTTTAATTGGATAACTGCTCCTTAGACATGACTGTCATTCATTTAGGTGCTCCTCCACTCTCGGAGTTCCTTAGCTATTTTAATTCTAGGCTTTACCTCGTTGCTCGTTCCCACGTCTTTACTGTGGTTACCGAGGTTTAACTTATTTAGGTACTACTTCTGTAGTCCTATTCGGGTATATCCCGTAGCTATGCTCGTAGCTGTCTAAGCTGTATCAGTTAAGTATTGCAACCTCTTCGGGTGTGGCAGGGTGGGTGTACCTACTCTCAACTACGTTCTTAATTGGTTGGTGTACCCTTAGTAGTATTACATATCATGGCGGTCCGTAGACATGTGTCCCGGTTCTCGTTATTTCTCATGAGTCCGCCTTGTTGCACGGTTGGTGCTTTCTTCTTGCTGCTGTTCGGCCAGTTAGGTTCTCGCGACTGCTAAGCATGTCGCCCCAAGTTGCCATAGATTTCGGTCTCCTTGGATTAGGATTTCTCGGTCTCTCGCCTTTATGTGCGGTTATTGTCATTCCAGCGGGGTCCGTCTCCGGGCTTTCCGGTTCTCGGGACTTACCGCATGACAGGTTCTGGTTCATATTGAGATATTTAGTAACTGCCAGATTGGGCTTCCCCTTCTCTCTGGCGTTCTTTCCCAAGCTTTTAATGCGGGGGTTGTGGAGGGCGGGTCTGGTATTGTAGGTATCCAGATCATACTGGAAGTTCCTAACTAGCGCATCTCTCACGCTACCACTCAACCCATAGCCCTAAGTCTCTATTTCCTAACTCGGTATTTCCTAAGCTCGGTATTTCCAGTCATCAGAGCGATACTTCGCTCTGATACCATTTTTGTAACACCCCAACCGTTAATCTCGTCATTACCTCTTAAACTGTTACTAATTACTCCTACTCACGCAGCGGAACTCTAATTACAACGAGGGGTGAAACAACGCCGTTAGCCACCCATGTGGCTAACCAGGCCTTTCTTACATACCGTAACGGTCTGATGAACTGGAACAACCGAGTACTTCATACAAATACAATACTCATTTCACTTCTTTACTATACCGAGTCTACAATATACGGATGCCGATAACATACTCGGACTTACACCTCATTCAAACGCATAAGTAATTACAATCTAACTACCCATGCTCACTGCAGTCCCCGTCCTACTCTCTCGAACGGTGATCAGCTTCAAGTACCTGCACACTAAAAATGTTCCCCCTAGGGGGTCAGCTTACGCTGCGCATGAAATTCGCATATACCGCGTGCTAACCGCGGTACGCCGACTACTTTGGGTCGGATATACATGGAGTTCATTTTAATCAAACATCATGCATCATGGCAATACAATATATATGTATATCACACAAGGAATCTACATCCAATCACGGAACATGATTCCTAACTAACATAACAATGTTGTTAGTGGTAACTGGTTACTCTTAGGCATTGAGGGTTATTCCTCACTATGCCTTGTTTACTTATTCGATACCTCACCCGCTCTCTCGGGTTACTTATTCGTATACACACCCATTCTCTTGGGCTACTCATTCTTATACTTACCCATTCTCTCGGGTTACACGTTCATATACTCACCCCTTTCTCTCGGGTTATTTATACTCATTATCTCACCCACACTCTTGGGTTATTTATAACTCACCCACACTCTTGGGTCATTCATACTCAAGCTCTTGTAGATTCTCGAGACACTACAGGTCTCCTACGTCACGCTTGCTACTCTTATACATACATAAGCCAAAACTCATGGCTCTCTAGCATAGTCTTACTTCCCCGGTTTCGACCCTACTCTGGGTCTAGCATGGTGGGAAGGTTCAACTAGCTCACGGAACTCTCTCTTAGTTCCTATCTCTTTTACTTAGGTCCGACTACTCTCGGACTACTCTCGTTCCCGTACACTCCTCTCTCGGAGTTATAATAATATCATGTATATTAGTCTTAGAAGCATCATTCTCGATGTTTCTGATGACTTGGGAACTTTACTTAAATTCGGGTAATTTTTAGGTTTAAAGGTTACCCTCACAATCATATGCTTATACATTCGGATATTTTCTTATACCGGGTAAAATCCTCATATAAGAGGTCGACCGTATCTCAAGGGAGTCACATAATCCCTTAGGTCTCTTTTACCTTTCTTATATATTCACATCATTGGACTAACTTCAGTCCTCTCGATGGAGGTTCATTTATCTCTCCACTCATATTTACTTCGTGGATTGTTTCAATAAGGTTCTCTAACCGTTATCGGGTATATACTCAACCCGTACATCTCCTCGCATTTTAGGGAGTTCATATGTTTGTGTTATCGTTATACTTTAATCGATAGCTTGTGTGTGTTTGCATAATACCATTGGTTATGTGACTACCCGTTCAACGGGTTTCTAGTCAAACAGTACTCACTAAGAGTCGGTCTATGCACTAAGTTAGACCACACCGGCATACAAGTATGTTAGCTCATTTAACATACAACAATGCATGCATAATCAAACAAGGGATTATTTTCATGCTTTAATCTTGATTAAGCCGGCACACAAACACACAAATCAGAGTAACTCGGTTAGCATACGGGGCATGAGAAAATCATACCTTTCACCGGGGTTTTTACTTTACCGTGGCATCTCACCATGCTCGGGTCACGCACGACTCTCTGATAATGTTTCAAACATTATTGTTAACACTAAACTCATACGGTACATAATAAAATGCTATTCCCGTATTTACCCCGTTATCCCATTAACTCGGTTTTACTCTTGTCAATTTGAGTTCTCACTTCTCAATCACTTCTAACACTTTATCACACTTCCTAGGGCCTTTACATGTCACCAAACAAGGCCTTAACATCTTATAACATCATTAACATTCAAACCCCCATCATTTAAACCCTTTAAAACACTCTCTGTAGGTTTCTGGGGGTGGTCCGGGACTTGGTCCCTATCTTAAGTCCCGGACCAATTGCAAACATAACTCTCGGGTGAAAATTACACATGGTCCGGGACCTTGTCCTGGAGTATAGTCCCGGACCAAAGCAGGATATGTACTCTCGGCATAAAAACAGGGGGTGGTCCGGTCCTTGTCCATGGACTAGGTCCCGGACCCTGCTACAACCTGAAACAAACATTATTTTTCACCCCCATTTCAACCCTTAATCCACACTCAATCTTTCCCTAATCTTTCCACAAGATTTCTACATGTTTAATCACCATTAATCATGCTCTAAACCCCTTCAAATCATGGGTTAAACCCTTACACAAATTCTTGCTCCAAATCACAATTTCTTTCATTCTCATTCCTACACTAATGCACACTTGTGCATTCTCAAACCTCTCTTGGCACTTGCATCTTGTTCTCTCTTAATTTGACCAACACAAACTTCCAAGATAATGCACACCTCATACCAAGTTCCAAAACTCACTCTTAAAGCCTTAAATCTCTTTTGTTTTCTAGAAACTCCTAAGGCACTTACACAACCTCTTTTGCTACAGATTTTTGCACATCTCACCACAATCATCCTCTCATATTCTTGGGTGATCATTTACCCAATTCAAACTCCAACAGCACCTAGCTAACCCTAGGTTATTCTCCACACAAAACATCACTTAAACCACTTAGGTTTCCACATAAATTTTGCCATAACTTGGCTACTTCTACAACATTGCCCAAAACTCATACCACCATTTAAATCATCCTAAAACTAGCCAAACCTCAAGGGTTCTATCAGCACACATACAAATCCATCAATACTCATTAATTCCTCCAAAGGTAACACAATACATACATCATTAAATGCAAAGCTCCTTGGCTCTTAAATCAAGCATTAATTCGCAAGTGCATCAAGCACTACTACAACTCTTCCTCATCTCAACAAATCACATGTCATTACATGTTAGGGTTCATTAATTAATTTAACCCTTCCCAAAATACCTAAAGCATTAAGTTAGGCTCCAAGGTAAATTTGTTTACCTTAACTTCACAAGCCTTTACTCTTTTCACTCCTCTTCTTTCTCTTCTCTTATCTTGCTTGGAAATCGCCAAAGGTCAAGAAATTGCCCATCTCCCATTCAATATACAAGGCAAGAGATGAGTTCAAGTAGAAACACTTAAGCTCATAAATTAGAAATGCTTAAAGCTCTAAAATGTGTGATTACCTTAAAACCCTAAGATGGGGTTTTGGTCAAGAATCAAAGAGTGACTCCCTCCAAGCTTTTAGGGATTGAAACAATGCTCATAGAAGAGAATAAACAAGGCTCCATTAGAGACCAAAATCGGCCAAGGCATAAGATGGAGAAAACAAGACTTTTTCATGGATATTTTTACCTTGATAGAAAGAGGGAGCTTCAAGCTACCTAATGGTGTGCTTTTCTCCTCAAATGGGCAACACCCACGAAAATGAAACTCACCATTTTCGAGTTTTGAAAAGAGAGAATGATAGAGGGTGAGGAGAGGATCACAAATATGTGGTTATTTTTGAGTTTGGAGCTTAAACAAAGCTTGAGCATGAAGAGAAAGAGGGAACTCCATTGTTGTTGTTGTTGCAGCTCAAAATCGCTCAAGGAGGAAGGAGGAGGGGAGCTACGGATGAGAGAGGTGAGGAATTCAAATGAGAAGAAAGAAAATGAGGTGAGAGAAAAGAGAAAAGTAACTTATTACTTTTACACTTTTTACTATTTGCTTTTCTCTTTCTTTTTCTTTTCTTTCTTTATTACTAGCTTAGAGTGTGTGTGAGTGTGTTGACTCACTAATTAAAACCGGCCCCACTATATTAGTAAGCTGGAGCGTTTTTCGTTTTCTTACAGAAAACGCTTGTTATTTTACCCGGTTTGGCACTATTCACTAACCGGGCCCGTTTTTCGGATTTTTCTCGTTTCTTTATTTTTAATGGCTATTAAGCTTCCATTAATACTTAATTATAGTTATATAATCAACTATAATTTTTACGGGTCCACTTGACCACTTAAAGTCACGTTTTCGGGTTTTCTCGAAGAACGTGCTTTAAAACTCTGTTAGCGTTTTAATCCATTATTTGGATCCGTTTTCTTCGGGGATCATTCCCATATACTAATTAGGCCTAACTAAGCCTTAGGAATCCATCTCGGACCCTCTCGAGATCATATATCTCTTATACTCATTTAACGCGCATTTTAGCGTTTTTCGCTTTTCAAGCGTTTTCTCTTTTCTTTTGGTTTTATTCTTTTTACCAATACTCTTTAGGCACCATTAGGCCCTTAATAATTTTATTAGAGTAATTTAATCACCATTTTTAGATCCGGGGTATTAAAGCTCGGGAGTCTGATCATCAGACCGGTACAATTTTATTTATTCAGCCTTGTTAACCACGTGGGTGGTTGACGGCGTTGTAGCACCATTCGTTTAGTTACTGTTTAGTTGTTTAAATTCCGCAGCGATTTCAAGTAGTGTTATGTGCGTAGTAGGGGTGTTACAAAAAGTGGTATCAGAGCGAAGTATCGCTCTGATGACTAGAATACCGAGCTTAGGGATATACCGAGTTAGGAAACCTAACTACAGTTATTTCAGTGAACATTATGGAAAGGTTAACCACTAACTAAGTGTGGAGATACCTTATTATCGGGAAGCGTTACAACCGTTGGACCGATAAGTGTGCAAGCATATTGCTAATGAATATTCATGTGAATACAGATGGCAGGTAGACCACGAGGTAGAGGCCGCGGAAGCGGTACTGGTGATACGGGTGACCAGGGCGAGAACACCACGGCTCAGGTTATGGCTGAGGCTGTAGCAGCCGCTGTAGCCCAAATGGTACCCCAGCTTGTAGCTGCGATTCAGCAGGGGCAGATGCCCGGAGTTCAACCACCACCGCCACCGCCACGAGAGACCAACTGGGTCAAGGCATTGGCAGACTTGAGACCCCCTTCATTTCATGGGGAGACCGACCCACGTAAGTTGGAGGCGTACATCTCCGAGTTGGAGACCGCCTACGAGACCTTGGCTGTACCTGCAGAGGCTAAGGTCCGTCTTGCCGCTTACTACCTGAAGGGTTCGGCACAGTTTGGTGGAAGCTTGTGAGAGAGAACCGGATGGCGGATCCTCAGTTTGGATGGAGGGAGTACACGGCTCTGCTGCGAGCCAAATACTACCCTGTGCACGTTCAAGAGGCCAAGCGCCTGGAGCTGGATAGTCTGAGACAGGGGGACAAGGTGTCGGTTAATGAGTATTACACTGCATTCACCGGCCTTATCCACCTGTTACCGGACCTGGGATACTCGAACCGGGTGCTGGTAAACCGTTTCTACAACGGTCTCAGCCACCGTCTTCGCTATGGGATGGGGCCAGCTGAGTATACTACCTTGCAGGTAATTTAAATAAAGAGTGGTGTGAATATGTGTAGTCTACAAGTGAGTATTAATGTGAGTTTGTGAGTATGTATTGCGGGGCATGACTGACATCCTAAATTCAGGAGTGCTATCATGCCGCTGCTAAGGTGGAGATCACCGTCCGTTTGAGGGACGAGGAGAATGCGCACAAGCGCAAGGCCACGAGCGAGGGCCAGAGTCCGCAGGGGTACGGGGGAGGAAAGAAAAAGAAGAAACCTTATCCCCAGCCCCAGAAGAGTCAGCACCAGGGTGACAAGGGCCAAGCCCAAACCACCACAGCCGAGGAGCCACTAAAGCTCACGTATGCTTATGCGGCGAAACCCCTACGCTCTTACCCACCTAAGGGTAATTGTTTAATCTTATGTGATAAGTTGAAGTGTATGTTGATAAGTTGTGAGACAAGTATTGATTGTGTATTGTGATAGCAGCTAGCACGGGCTCTGGACCGGAGCGCCACTATTACTGTAAGTGGTGCAATGGAGACCACCCCGGCCAGGACTGCAAGGGAAATGAGGTGCAGTGTCGTTACTGCGAGAAGTGGGGTCACCATGACTACGAGTGTTATCGGAACCCCAACAGCAGAGTCAACAAGCCCAAGGGGCAGTGGAAGGGTAAGGCCACAGCAGCTATTGATGGCCCGAAGACGGCTAACCAGCCACCCACAGATCAGAGGCACACTGATTCCCAGAAGGGGAAGGGGTCGGGACCTAGCAAGGCTGCCCTGAATGTGGTGGACCGGTCAGAGGCGCCAGGGCCCTCTTCTAGACCAGGTACTGCCTAAACTGTTGAATGTAATAAGTGATTGCCTACCGCATTTCATGCATGTGTGTATTAATGAGTCCAAGTGT
This sequence comes from Limonium bicolor, assembly GCA_023374045.1. Taxonomy (NCBI): domain Eukaryota; kingdom Viridiplantae; phylum Streptophyta; class Magnoliopsida; order Caryophyllales; family Plumbaginaceae; genus Limonium; species Limonium bicolor. Next base: position 168,503,024 of record CM041776.1, on the reverse strand, counting down.
ATTATCATGTGAGTAAGGAGTTAAAGTATAGTGTGAAAGTCACCTAATTAGATAATTCTAAACTTAAAGGAACCTTCAATATATGTTATCCAATCCCACCCACACCAAACCCTGAAGAAACCACCATCAACATCACCGACTTTCCAATGGAGCAATGTCAGGTTATCCAGCCAGGTATGATACTCTTAAATGGGTACCTGACACCGGAAGCATAAATCCATGTCATCAGACGATGCGACGAACTTGGAGCTAAACCTGGAGGTTTCTACACACCCGAATACCCGAACGGATCAAGAATGCAATTGAAGATGATGTGCATGGGTAAGGACTGGAACCCTTACACCAAGTCATATCAAGAAGTGCGAGCTGAAGATGGAGCAAAAGTACCACGTATACCTGAGGAGTTCCATGCGGTCGTTAATCACGCCGTGGGAATTGCTCAACAAGTTGAAACGGATTCAATTCCAGATGTGAAAGCAGATTTGTGCATTGTGAACTTCTACTAGAAAGGTGGACGGTTAGGTTTACACCAAGACAAGGACGAGTCACCCGAGGCTCTAAGTAAGGGAGTACCCGTGGTGTCTTGGTCCATTGGTGATACCGCAGTGTTTGTGTATGGCGAGCAGAAGCGTGCTGATCTCGCAAGGAAGCTAATACTAAAGTCAGGAGATGTGTTAATCATGGGTGGGCAGTCAAGGATGCTATATCATGGCATCAGGAAGATCAAACTGAATACCGCACCGTCGGCAGTGATCAATGCCACACACATGAAACCTGGACGTTTGAATTTGACCTTCAGACAGTTTTAAAGCCTTGTATAATCGTGTAATGTGTTAAGCCAGTATATGTTAAGGGAGTTATGTATGTGTTAAGTTATGTCAACCGTGTAAACCAACAATGTTGTAAAGAGTATGTGTTAATGAATAAAGTGGAGTTATTGAAGTATATCAACCGTGTTGTTACCCAGTACTTATTAGTTTGCCAATGAATTAGGCTGTGCACTCGGAACAGGAGGTACACTGAGTGTCTGCAATGAGGCAGAAGCCGGCAAGAGCGGCACAATCCTCACCGGTACCTTTCCAGTCAATGGCGTGGACGCTTCGATCTTGTTCGACTCCGGAGCCTCACACACATTTATTTCGCTATCTTTTGCGAAGAGGCTAGGGTTAGATGGTGAGGAGATGCCAGACTTCTTGGTCACTCTCCCATCGAAAGAGTGGATCAGGTGTACCCGCTACCACCGAGATGCTGTTGTACGAATCAGAGGTGAAGAGTTTCCGATCGACTTGATAGAGTTCGACGGACTTGGTTTCGATGTGATTGTCGGGATGAACTGGTTGGAGCGGTACAAGGGCAGAATCCTATGTGCCGAGCATCGACTGCTTCTTCGGAGTCCATCTGGGGTTACCAATCATACCGCCAGAGGCCCAGGGAGCCTTCGACACAGATCATCACCGCCATGGCCATGTATCGTGAGTTACGACGAGGGAGTGATGTATACCTCTGCTATGTCCAGGACATAGAGAGAGACCCAGAGTTTAGTTCTGATGTGCCGGTAGTGTCGGAGTTTCCTGATGTATTTCCTAAGGAACTGCCGGGCATGCCGCCAGCACGAGAGGTTGAGTTTGAGATTGACTTGGTTCCGGGCACTGGACCCATTGCGAAAGCACCTTATCGTATGGCTCCAGCAGAGATGACAGAGCTCAAGGAGCAGCTGAGAGACCTACTTGACAAGGGCTTTATCCGCCCTAGTGTTTCACCATGGCGAGCGCCGGTCCTCTTCGTGAAGAAGAAGGACGGTAGCCTCCGCCTGTGTATTGACTATCGGGAGCTGAATGCTGTTACGGTGAAGAACCGTTACCCTTTACCACGCATCGACGATCTATTTGATCAGCTGAGGGGAGCATCAGTATTCTCCAAGATAGACCTACGTTCCGGATACCATCAGATTGCCATCCGTGATAGTGATATCGAAAAGACAGCGTTCAGAACTAGGTATGGGCATTATGAGTTCACAGTTATGCCGTTTGGCTTATCCAATGCACCAGCAAAGTTCATGGACTTAATGAACCGTTTGTTCCAAGATCAGTTGGACAAATCAGTGGTAGTCTTCATCAATGACATACTTGTGTATTCGAAATCGAGAGGTGAGCATGAAAGCCACCTGAGAGATGTGTTGCAAACATTGAGGGAAAATCAGCTGTATGCTAAATTTTCTAAGTGTGAGTTTTGGTTGAACCATGTATCCTTCCTTGGACATGTGATTTCTGAGGCCGGGATCGTTGTTGATCCGGCAAAGATAGATGCAGTGCGCACCTGGCCTAGGCCGAAGACAGTTACCGATATCAGGAGCTTCCTCGGTCTGGCAGGTTACTATAGTAGGTTTGTGAAGGACTTCTCCAGTGTCTCGAAGCCGATGACTTCCTTGATGAAGAAGGATGCACCATTCGAGTGGACAGTCGACTGTGAGAGTTCTTTCACGAGTCTCAAGGATGCTCTGACATCTGCACCAATCCTGACTATACCAGACGGTCCAGATGGTTTTGAGGTCTACTGCGACGCATCAGGTAGAGGTATGGGTTGTGTATTGATGCAACACTGGAAGGTCATAGCATACGCCTCCCGACAGCTGAAGAAGCATGAGGAGAACTACCCTACCCACGATCTAGAGTTGGGTGCCATTGTCTTCGCATTGAAGATATGGCGACATTATTTGTATGGGTAAGTGTGACAATCTATTCTGATCACAAAAGTTTAAAGTACTTGTTCACTCAGAAGGAGTTGAACATGAGACAAAGAAGGTGGGTTGAATTTCTGAATGACTATGATATTAATCTGCAATATAAAGAGGGTAAGGCAAATGTGGTAGCTGACGCATTGAGTCGCCGAGCACACTCTCTCCAATCGTTAGTCTCTCATACTGGCTTGGTTGAAGAGGTGCGGAGTGCTCAGATGACGGATCAGTATATGCTGGAGATCCGGCAGAAGCTTATTGATGGCACATTCGAGGGTCAGAAGTGCGACTTCAGACTCCACGATGATGACCTGATTAGGCTGAATGGCCGATTGTGTATACCTAGGAGTAGCGCGGAGTTGAAGGAGCGCATATTGAGTGAATCCCATTGTTCTACTACTTCGATTCACCCCGGAGCTTCAAAGATGTATAAGACTATGAAAAGATATTATTGGTGGACTGGAATGAAAAGATGTAAGTGATTATGTGTTGAGGTGTCTCACTTGCCAGAAGGTCAAGTTTGAGCACCGACGGCCTGGTGGTATGGTACAGCCAATGCCAGTGCCTGAGTGGAAGTTCCATGATATCTCCATGGACTTCGTAGTAGGACTTCCGCCTACAAGGGGAGGTCTGAATATGATATGGGTTGTAGTTGACCGACTGACCAAGGTGGCCCGATTCATTCCGATGAAGGACACTTGGAAAGTGGCAAGATTGGCAGAACTCTTTGATAAAGAAATTGTAAGACATCATGGTGTACCGAAAACGATTGTATCTGACAAGATACTAGATTCTTATCCAGATATTGGAAGTCTACACGAGAGGCATTGGGTACTGAACTGAAATTGAGTATAGCGTTTCACCCACAGACCGATGGTCAGAGTGAGCGCACCATTTAGACATTTGAGGATATGCTACGGGCTTGTGCACTTGACTTTCAGACCAGCTGGATTGATAAGTTACATCTGATCGAGTTTAGTTACAACAACAGTTACCACGCTTCGATCAAGATGTCTCCCTTCCAGGCCTTGTACGGTAGACCATGCCGCACGCCATTATGCTGGGATGAGTCGAGTGAGACGATCATTATAGGACCAGAGTATCTTGAACAAGTTCAGGCAGAAGTTCGCCAGATCCGGGCTAACATGAAAGCAGCTCAGGATAGACAGAAGTCGTACGCAGATGTGCGCAGACGTGACCTGGAGTTCGCCGTGGGCGATCAGGTATTTTTGAGAGTATCCCCCATGAAGGGAGTATTTCGTTTTGGCCAGAAAGGCAAGTTGAGCCCAAAATATGTGGGACCTTATGTTGTGACGGAGCGGATCAGCCCGGTAGCTTATAGACTTGATTTACCCGCCGAGCTGGGCAAGGTACATGATGTATTTCATGTGTCCCAGTTGAAGAAATATATGTCTCATCCGTCTCATGTGCTTCAGCCTGAAAGGCTAACCTTAGAGCCGACCATGCGATCAGTGGAGACTCCGGTACGGATTCTGGATACTAAGACTCGAGACACTCGCCATAAGTCCGTGAGACTGGTGAAAGTTCTTTGGTCTAACCAGGACGTTGAGGAGGCCACTTGGGAGCTGGAAGATAAGATGAAGGTGAAGTACCCGTCATTGTTTACTTCTTAGTGCTTATGTGTATAGGGTACGGGGCGTACCCCTTTTTAAGGGGGGTAGAGCCGTTTCGGTTATGTGTGTACGACGTGTATTTGAATACATCGTCTATGTTATGTTGTTATATTACAGACCGTTGTGTCTGAATGATATGTATGATGTTGTATGGACCTTGTGTCCAATGTTATGTACCCGATATTATGTTGTATGGACCTTGTGTCCAATGTTATGTAAGTGTGTTGTTAATGATGTATGGAAGTATTGTTTATAAGTATTCCCGTGTTCTAATATTTAGGATATGTGGAAGTATGAACTTTGAGGACAAAGTTCATTTAAGGGGGGTAGATTGAAATACCCCAAACCTTAATATATTGTTTAAACACCTAAATATGGTATATTAAGACTAAAAAGAGTCTTAGAAACATTAGTAAACAAATTTAAACAAAAGGAAACACAAAATGTGCTTTAAGGTCAATAAAGGTCAAAATGTGCTCTAAGCTTGGGGTAAGCTTGGTTAAGACCTAATAAACTTACCAAGATCTTAATTATATGCTAATGAACATATTAAACCAATTACCAAAGAAAACCAAGCTTGAAAACAAGTTTAAACACAAAATGTGCTTTAAGGAGTCTTAAAGCACATTTTTGAAAAATTGTCTTGTAAATGAGTTTGAGTGGCTAGATGTCCATCATTACTCTTAAATATATATATGTGTACTATATAATATCACATTTGGATGTCTATATCAATGGGAAATCAAAAATTTCACTTCTATGTGCCTTGTTTTTATGAATAGTAGTTTTTACAAGCTATTTTGTAACATATGTTTGTATAAGTAATTAAATGTTCAACAAAGACTAAAATACCCTCATACTACTATTGGGGGCCGGTTTTTATGGTTGGTGACACACCACCCTTGTTAGCATGTTAAGAAAATAAAGAAGACTACTTAAGTACCTTTTTACTTTATAAAGCATAAATATCTTCTAAAAGCAAATTCTATCTCATTCTCTCATTTCTTCCTTCATTTCCCATGGTTCCAAACACCTTCTTCAACCTCTCTTCTTCATTCTCTCACGGTTTGCAATAGTACACACGACCATCTCCATCTTTGATCTCTTGTAAAATCTAGCTCACTTGTCCAAATCAAAAACAAACACCACCAATCTCTTCCTCTCATCAAGCTCTTCATTCCTATCTTCTCAAAACTTCAAGAGCCCCATTTCGGTGCCAAGTAGTTCCACCATTGAAGGAGCTTGAGCTTGTATTTTACATATTATTACTCTCTTTTGCTTCTAGGTAAGGAATCTCAAATAAAAACTACATTTCCTCCATGTTTTTGTTGTGACCGAAAATACCCATTGATGAAGCTCTTTGTGTGACCTTGTTCTAGCTTCATTCCAACCCTTCATGGACTAGGTGGAGTCCTCTCTTGATATATATTCAAACTCTCTTCAAAGATCAAGGTAAAACAACTACATTAATGTTTTTGAAACAATGTAAAATTAGGGTTTACAATGAGATGAAGCTTATAGCTTGAATACTCATTATAATGTTTGTATAATGTTTAGTAGTTGACAAGGAATCAAATACCTCACCGGTTTTATAAGGAAACAAGAAAGAAGTTGTTTGGAAAAGAGGTAAATCTACTAACCTAATGTTGTTTAAATGCCTTAGGAGAAATGAGCTTATAATGCTTGTTAAAACTACCTAAAGAGCAAATGGTGAATGACTTAGTAAAGTGTTCACAAGAGCTTAGTAAAAGGCATATGTGTTGTTGAGTGTTTGCAGGTCAAAGGCAAATATATTGTGGAAATTCAGTGTTTATGATTTATGCATCTTAAAGCCATGTCATTTAAGGGCCTAAGTGCCATGCAATCTAAATTATGCACTATATTGTGATGTAGTGATATATGAGTGAAGCTTGTGTATAAGAAAGTGCTTGATGGATTTTTAGTGTGCTTGGTTGTTTGTTGGGGAAAACAATGTGCTTTGGTGTAATAAAATGCTAGGAGAACCTATGTCGAAATTTGAGGAAATGCATAAGGAGTTCAAGATGTTTTAAAGGAATTCTGATGAACTAGGAAGTGTTCTAGAGTGTAATAAGGACTTAGGCATGATCTTGAGGTTTTAGTATGTACCAAAGTCATTTTGGACTTAGGTAAGGACTTAGGCAAACTTTGGTAAAATAAGGAGAAAGTGTAAGCTTAGAAAAAAGGATTTCAAGGATGACATAAGAAGTTTTAGCTTGTAAGAAATGATGTTTAAGTAATGATGTTGTGTGGAAGAAATATCTTGGTATAATGATTGGAATAGGCAAGGCATACCACTTAGAAACTTTAGGAGAAGATACTATAAGTGTTGGAGGCTTTAGAGAAATTTGGTTAAGTGTTTAAGGGCTTAGAAATTGAGTAAAATGCCTTGTCCGAACTTCCGTCCGGATGTGGAAGTTCGGACAGGCTCTGTTGGGTAAAAGGATTCTCACTCGCGAACAGTGTCCGAACTTGGGAAGTCCGGACACTAGTTCGGACGTACCCATTCTTCCTTAGGATTATCCTCGAACTGTGTCCGAACTTGGGAAGTCCGGACACATGTTCGGACGCATGGATTTCTGTCTAGATTTTTCTCGGCTCACGTCCGAACTTCCGAAGTCCGGACATAAGTTCGGACGTGCGTCTGTTTTCTGTCTAAAGTCACGGCTTGCGTCCGAACTTGGAAGTTCGGACACAAGTTCGGACGGGCCACAATATGGACCAAAAATGTTGTTTTAAGATGGGAAATGTTATCTAAAAATGGTAATTAGTTAGTAATGATGATATGAGGTTAATAAAGACATGTTAGGAGTGTTATAAAGGTAATTAAAATGGTGAAGAGTTATAACAAGTATGAAAAATAAAATAAAATAGATATGTGAAGTAACAAGTTAACAATGGATTAGTGCGTTAATTAACCGACGTTACTAATGTGTTTAGGATTCTCTCAAGGTGGAAACGAATCGAGGCAAGGACCAAGGTATGGTTTTCTTGCAGTCTGTTGTCTACCGGTTTACACCGGCTTGTGTGTTGTATGTTTTTCTGTGTGTTTATGATCTTATAAGATCTAAACATGTAATGAGTTTACAGTTGTTCATATTATTGTGATGTTATGATGTGACTCATTTCCCTTGCGTGTGTCTAACATGACTTACCACTTATTGTGTACTGGTTGTTAAATTCCACCATGAACTTCTAACAAGTGTTAACTGGGAAGTGAGGAATCCGGTTGTCCGGTCATGCATGTAAGTTAAGAGTAGATATCTGAATCAGATTCGACTCTTATGTTGTCAAGATTGTTCTCCTTAATTTGGCGTTCGATCTCCCGCTAGCTTCCTCCAAAGCTTACCTATTCTGACTTATGATCGGTTTAGTGGGAACATGTGTTTGTGTGGTGTGTTCGGGTCACTAAATTCGAACCATCTGTGACTTAAGTTACTCGTTCGAATAACAGAACGGTAATGAGTGTGTGTAACGAGCTTAACATGAGGGTGAATCATTCTCTAGGCTCTTGTGTTATTTGACCCTTGTGGTTTGTTGTTGTGGAACGAAGATCCACTGTGTATGTGATGTTGTGTTGTGCACTGATGATGCTATGCCACATATTATGTTATGTTATGTGTAAAAATGAATGCCATGTTATCATGACAAATAGTTGCGCGTATCCCGGTAGCCGATGGGCTGCGCGTTAACCATACCAGCCAAGGGTTGCTGACCCCCTCGGGGGGTCCATATTTCTTATACTGCATGATGAGGATCGAAGAAGCGGAGTGGCTTTAGATCCTAGGATGCAAGATTACTTTTGATTACTTTTGGATGTTGGCCCGGGATGCGCCTGTGCTCCCGTGGCGGTATATGCTGGTTATGAACGGGTTACAGTGATGTTTGACAGTGAAGGATTATGTAAACACTCGGTATTTTGTTTAATGTAAATATATGGTTATTTCTATGCTCGGGAGTCTGATCATCAGACCAGTACAATTGTATTTATTCAGCCTTGTTAACCACGTGGGTGGTTGACGGCGTTGTAGCACCATTCGTTTAGTTACTGTTTAGTTGTTTAAATTCCGCTGCGATTTCAAGTAGTGTTATGTGCGTAGTAGGGGTGTTATAATTCCTATTTAAAGGATGGTTTGTATTATAAGACTGAGGTAAGCTACATCCATTCCTTTTTAAAAGGATGGTTGTTTTCTAAGACTAATATAAGACTAAGATTGAGGTAAGATAAGGATGGACTAAGATTAAGAGGAAACATAACTTAAGGAGTGAAGTAATTGACTCACTAATTAAGGGAACGCATTTAAGTCATTCATTGTGTTTGAACTTTGATTGTTCATTATTGGTTTGTTGTTTATTGCACCTTCCATTATGTTGTGCATCTAATCAACCTCCATGCTATCGACAATTAGTCGTCATAGCCACGTTAGCTTGGGGGCCATGATAGGATCGTACCAGCATTCGTGCTGACCCCCTTTGGGGGCTATTTTTACTACTCAGGTGAACGTCAGGAGGCGGCCATCACGAGAGTAAGATGGGGTACAAGCGTTACGGGTTAAGTGTGGCCTACGAGTTATGCATGTACACTCGTATGGCAATTTGAGTTAGTAAGATGTATAGGTTGTGAGGGATTGTAAGAAGGATATGTATTGGTTAAGATTTGTATGTACTAATGTTCGGTATATTCTGTAGTCAGACCGTGGCAAGGTCCTGGAACGTATTTGAATCCGCTGTAGAGCTTATATATATGGTGATAAGTTTGTGATAACCACGATTGGATCGAGGTGGGGTGTTACAAAAAGTGATATCAGAGTATAGTTACACTCTGAAGACAAGAATTACCGAACTTAGTAGAATACTGAGGTTGAGTTTTAGTTATAGGTTAAGGGTTAAGTGTTAGAGTGAGAGGTGCATTAGCTAGGACTTCCCGGTGTTTACCGGATATCCATAGTACATAGACCCGCCCTCCACATCCCTTGCTTGAATTATGGGGAACAAATGCCAGAGAGAAGAAATCCTTCTCTTACTCGGGAAAACCCGATCTGGTAGTTAGTTAACAGTAAGCAATACGAGAAACATCTTGTTGAACAACAGTTTATGAGAACTTGGAGGTTTTTAATGGAGCGCAACAGAGAAATAGGCGCTACCTATGGAATTCTATCAATAAAGGAACGGTAATTACCGGCAACATGGGTCGATATGCTACGCAATCGAAATAACCCGCCATACCAATGATAAGAAAAACACTAAAGGTGCAATGGGTAAGAAAAGATAAGTGACGTGAGTACCGGACAGTGGTCCGAATGAGCATAACAGTGGGATTTACAATCTTGAGGATTAAGATACTGGAAAGTCCAGTTAAGAACGTGAACTCCAAACCCCATACAAATGAAGAAGGTTACAAACCTGGCCGACATAACGCTGATGACGGTAGAAACTCATACAAATTGTATACCGGAAATAGGACTACGATGTAGTGCCTAAAGGAGAATCATTACTTAGTAACCACAACAAAATATGTGGGGACCGGAGTGAGGATTAAGACGTAAGAAAATAATAAGGGGTTCCCTCAAAAAGAGGAACACCCGGATAAGTGACAGTACGGTCAAAATAACCAGGAAACTGTTGGATGGCTAGTTATCCTAAGATAGAGAACATCGAGGGAGTCCCGAGGACTACCAAAGATATAGAATATTAAGGAAGTACCATTACTGATGCAAAGCACCGGTAACTCATCTTGCATGGCGCACTTGCCATAGAAAGTGCTACCATAGTTAAGCTACACAGAAAGCCATCATGGCGAGATCGAGATAGTAGAACACTACAGTTGTAGTATATATTAATACCGGACTGTAAATCTATAAGAACGGCAGAATGAGACCTTGGAAGGGCCCGACGGCCTGACCATGATGAGATGAGTGGATACACCAGTCAGCAGGGAGCTGAACTTGGACAGAATACCAAACGATATAAATATTAGCAACGGTACAACCTACTACGACAACAACCGACAGTTCGGTGAGAACATCAATCCCAAACCCCGAGAGGAAAACATAAGAGATCGCTCCACAATGCGAGCAAAACACTACGTAAGTGATAACGTACAAGGAATGCATTACGGAATACAATGGAGACCATCGAAATAAGAACTTTCAACAAGGACGGGATAGAACTCCCAAGATGACCATTAAGAATACCAATAACAACAATCTTCGTTGAATATGTTAGTAAACCCCGGAAACAAGAATAGAAGAAATGAACGTAAGCTATAACCTACTAAGGATTAAAGACGTACAACCTTGAAAAAGGAAAGCTCAGAGGACTACCCCCACAGAGTGGGCATAGTCGAGCCGAACAAACTGATGAATGACAGTTAATACTGTTTGTCTAACTCATTAACACCCAAGTGTGAACAATCATCAACGGGTGGCGTGGTCAACAGAAGTTGAACGAAGCGTTGAAATGGAAGCATAAGATGACAGGATGATATCCAACTTGGACACCGTAAGGCAAACGCCTAATACGAACCTAACCCTGATTGCTAAAAGACATAAGTCTAGTAAAATGACAGTATTGTCAAAGACACTAAGTAACCTCAGATCACCTGAATAAACTTCCATAGCAGGAAGCAGGATGCAGCAACTTACCATGGAATCCGATACTACATTTAGTATGTAACCTAACGGTGGATAGTGTTCAAAAGACCAGAAACTTATGAGAATACCCTACGGATGAGTAAGAGTACAAGTAATGAACTGAGACATTAAGCACTAAGAGCCTACGAGCCAAGGATGTTAACCACATCAGAGCCCGAGGCGGAGTAAGTTGTAAGAGAGCTTATTTAAGCCACGAAGGAACTACAATTCGTAGATATGAATGATTACCAAACCTATAACTCAGATTGTGGAAAATATTGCCAGGAAAAAGGCACCAATGAGAATAATGAGATAGTACATTGGCAGGGGCGGAGAACGAACCATGCCTTTTAGTATGGGGATACCTCTCCTTGTTGTGAGGCCAAGAGTGGGAATAAACCCCTCAAAAAGGGCTTTCACTTATTAGAGAAATAATACGTTTGTTAGAGAATGGAAATTGTAAACCTTGAGATTACCTTAGAACATACCAGATACACTTGAGTAGTAGGGAAGGCTGCAGAGACAAACCTCATATCCAACACCCAGGATTTTGGAATCAGTAATCGTCAGAGATAAACATGGTGAGTGCACAGAATGGCACGTCAAATGACCAACGCTCAGTAGAGCTTGTGATTAAATAGATGACTTCTTCAGCAACCGGTTGAATTAGATGGTGAATGACATCATAAAGGATGAAGGAATGTGAGAAAAAAATTAGCCTACTTATGAACTTGAGATTAAGCAGAACACCTGCATATTAAGAGATAACCATTTTACGACACGGTATGAGATAAGATGTTAGAGTAAATGAGTAAGTAGTTGCGCCATCAATGGGCAACATGGTAAAGGCTAGCTACCGCGGCAGTAGTGGTCGTGAGTACAATATTTATATAAGGGAATTAAGTCATGGTGCACGGTAAAGCGACCGTTATGTATAAGCCGTCAAATATTGACATTGAGGCAATTAAATTTATAAGCTAAGACCGATATAAGTAAGGGAATAAGATGGTAGACGAACTGTGCATTAATGTCAGTAGTCCGGACCAGGTTAGGAAAGATTTCACAGGAAGCACACTACCCATTCCTTAAGGAACTGGAAGTGCATTCCTAGTAGAACAAATATGTGAAAGAAGATAAGAGGCTCTATGGAAAGAGACCTCACTCACTAAGAGACCGAATCAGTACGGGATACAGGAAGAACTAGAGCATACAATACCCAAGAACATAGTAAATGGATTTTCCTTGATTAAATCAAGAAGAACAATATGTGTTATTGTGGAACGATGAAAGAGGAGATCGACAACAGAATACTTCACGACTAGCAATAGCTAAACGTGTGACGGACACTATGAGTTTACTAAAACGAGACGTGGGACGACTGCACCCCACAGGGGCTTGCAGGCCTGACACGCTCATTTATGAGTTAGTCGGGTAAGTAGTAATGTACCAGTAAGGTACCCCATGCATGTAAACAAGTGGTGTAAGGAACACGGGAAGTAGTCGACTCCGTACCATGGACGACGACGCAAGATCAGACAAGAGCAGCTACTACCACAAACAGTCAAAGAGAAGAATTCAGTTGAACCAACAACACAAAGGAATCAGGGAACAAATAATTAAGGACTATGAGGTGCGAAGAGCACGGATTGTTAAGCACAGACATTGGACATGACTTAAGACGTTAAAGATTAAACTGTAAAGCGCAATAAGCACTAAACAGTAGTTACAGATTAAGGGTCATCCTCAGACCAAAGGTCAGTTGGGGAGAACAATTTAGACATTCAAGAAAACACTAAGAGTATGAACATAAGATCTTCAGGGAGACTGGATAGACGAGTTACAACTCATTAAGGCCGTGTGTATAAAAAAAAAAGATAACACGTGTCCACTGAGAGACTAATACTCCTAAACTGTAAGGAGGCAGAAGGATATACAATACTATGAACAATTAGAAAGGCAGTTAAGCCTAAGATTATCAGAGTCGCGCAGCTGAAGCTAGCAGATCAGTACCTTTGAGATTAGACCAAACTAAGTTAAGAAAATGGTATAAGTACCGTAAGAATCCTCGATACAGAGACTAAGTCATTACTGATTGAGTTATAAGTGAGATAGATGACATAGAAGCTAGAATGCATGGTGAGAATTAGACATCTTGAACCTATGTTCAAGAATGATATGGTGTTGATTACGTGGGCGTAATCCATTTTAAGGGGGACAGAGCGAAAACCGCTTAGCGTATGTTTGTGTACTGAGTACATAAACTACGGTGCGCATAGCACAAAATAATTTGAGAATATGTTTTACATAAACATTTTGAGATAAAATCATGGTTATTGCACACAGAAGATGTGAATACCATACATATTAAGTACCTATCTTGTTAACTCCGGTATGAGTACAAGTTAAGAGAATTAAGGAAGAGGATTAAGGAGACTTATAAAATAAGGAATCTATGAGGTATAAGTCGATATGAGACTATGTGTGAGATAAGAATAAGATAACACTATTGGATACTATTCGATATGAATATGAGGAAGAAGATAGTAATGCTATGAGATATAAGATGGTGAGAATTGGTATGAGACGGTTATAGAAGTTGGTAGGAATTTAAGTCTTGAGGTAATTACTAAGAGATGAATCGGGAATGTTCAATGGACTGAGTCCACACTTTGGAGATGTATTGATTACAATTAGAAAGACTAAAAAGATAGAAAATTGGAAATGAGTGAATTATTTGATGCTTAAAAATGACGTGGGAGGTGGAACTTGATTTTCTAGGGATCAAGGGAAACCGAACACAAATTGGGGTGGAAGGATAGTTCTACACTGATGCCGATCACATCAGGGTTGGATGATTCCTGAAACTCCCTACCAGTGGTCACAATTATATCACGCTAAGGATGGGGGCGTTAGTATAAAACGAAATTGGAGTTGATTGTATTTTTAATTAGAGGAATTATTCCTCACATGACCTCGTAAAAAGGATTTCCTTTTTACTGAGTCTCGCCCATGAAGTCGAGGACGCATGAGCCATTGTCTTCGGACCGGTCACATGGGGAGAATAGAGTTGTTTTGTATTCTGGCCCTTGGTGGCGTGGACGAATGTGCCTTTGTCTACGGACCGGTGACATGGGAGAATACGATGAAAATTATGTGATTGTTTTAATCATCAAAAAGGAACAAAGAGAATTTTGAGTGTTATACATGCTTAAGCATGTTGTGTGATATTTGAGAATAAGCATATGGTGGATCTAATTATTCAATGAGTTTAAGTATACATAAGTATGATCTATGTGATCTATGGAATGAGGTAAGACATGTATTCTAATAAGATAAGGTGCATGGGAACTTTGGGGACAAAGTTCTTTTAAGGGGGGTAGATTGAAATAACCCAAACCTAAGTATGTTAAGTAAACATCAATATATGATGTATTAAGGCTAAAATATGCCTTAGAGGGATTGGTAGACAATTTAAACCAAGGAAAACACAAGAAAATGCCATAAGGGCAATTAGGGCAAAAACATGCTCTAAGCTTGGAGTGACTTTGATTAGCACCCAAATACCATTATAAGACTTTAGTAATATGCTAATGGACATTTTAAATCAATTACCAAAGAAAACCAAGCTCAAAAACAAGCTTAAACACAAAATGTGCTTTAAGACTCCTTAAAGCACCTTTTTGAAAAATTGTCTTGTAAATGAGCTTTGAGTGGCTAAATGCCCATGATTACACCTTAATCAACATGTGTACTAATTAGTATCAAATTAGGAAGCCTAAATCAATGGGAAATCAAAAATTTCAGAAATATGTGCACTAATTTGTGAATAGTGCCAAATAGTGACTAGTTTAAGTTTTAGTCAGCATAAGTCAATTAGTTGGTCAACCAAGACCATAAATATCTTGGTTATAAAGAGGGGGCTGGTTTTCTAAGGATGAGTCACCATAGACTTCATCAAATAAGGGAAAAAGAAGAGATAAGTAAAGAAAGTTACTATTTGCTTTTATAAAGCAAATATCCTTATTAGCCTACCTCTCTCCTCTCTTCTTCATTTCCCCTTCTTCTTCCACGGTTTTCTTCTTGTTCTCTCTGTTCCAAACCGTTCCCAACCAGCTCCATACTTGTTCCATCTTCAAATGTCCATAAGTTACTCATTTTAGCTCCAAATCAAAAAGTGAGCATAGATTATTCTTAGTTAGCTCAAGCTCTAGCTTTCTATCTTTTCAAATACTTCAAAGCTCCATTTCGGTGCCAAGAGAAAACTCCATTGATGGAGGAAAATCAAGTTTGAAGAGTTCATTAGCTTCTCCATTCTCTTAAGGTTAAGAAAATGTAAGAAAAATCATGTTCCCATCACTTCCTCACCATGGCCGAGAATTTCCCTCATAAGATACCTTGTTTTAACCATTGTTCTAGCTTGATTCTATTCTCCAAAGACTTGAGGAGCTCTTGCCGTGCTTCATTATGAAAGCCATTCAAAAATTCAAAGGTAAACTTATACTTTCAAGCTTTAAAACACATATTTTAACCTAAGGGTAAATCCCATGAGTTTAGGCATATTGCTTAGTACTTATTATATTATTTGGATGTTGATTAGAACATTGGCAAGAGGATTTAAGTCCTGGCCGAAATGCAATCTAGGAAACCTATGGTGGAAAGTAAGAGAAGCTTGAGAAAAACAAGGTAAATTACTTACCTAATGGTGGTTTAAGTTTTAAGGGATAAGTTTTAGGTGAGTACTAATGTGGCTTATAGCTTACATTATGTAATGGGTTATATAACCTAGGAAAAAGGATTTAAACAAGCTTGTGAACTTGTGACTAAGGAGCCAAAGGGAATGAGTTAGTAATATAAGTTTAAGATGGATTTTAAGAGAATTATTGAAATACCCCAAACCTTGATATGTGGTTTAAATATCAAACTATGTTATATAAAGGCTAAAAAGTGCCTTAGAAACATCAGTGAACAATTTAAACCATAGTAAATGCAATAAAACGCTAAGATACAGTTTGAGCAAAAACATGCTCTAAGCTATGAGTGAACTTGGTTAGGACCCAAAGAGCCTACCAAGACTTAATAATATTCAATTATGATTTTATAAGGCAAATTAAGTCCTTAGGAAACTTTGGTAGACAATGAAACCAAACAAAACACAAATAAATACCTTAAAGTCAATAAGAGCAAAAATGTGCTCTAAGCTTGGGATAAATTTGTATAAGACCTAATGGTCATACCAATACCTTATAAATATGTTAATGAACATATTAAATCAATTACCAAAGAAAACCAAGCTTGAAAACAAGTTAAAACACAAAAAGTGCTTTAAGGAGTCTTAGAGCACGTTTTTGAAAAATTGTCTTGTAAATGAGTTTTGAATGGCTAAATGTCCATCATTACTCTTTAATTAACATGTGTACTATATAGTATCACATTTGGAAGTCTATATCAATGGGAAATCAAAAATTTCACAACAATGTGCCTTGTTTTTGTGAATAGTGATTTTTATAAGCTAGTTTGTAACATATGTTATTATAAGTAAGTTAATTGGTCAACAAAGACCAAAACACCCTTCTAATTATATGGGGGCTGGTTTTATTATGTGGTGACTCACCACCATGAGCTAGTAAAAATTAATGAAAGAAGGAAAAGTAAGTGAAAAGTAGAAGTTACCTTTATAACATGTAAATATCTTCCAAAAGCAATTCCAATCTTCATTCTTTCTTTCCCACTCACACCCACCGTAGCCTTCTTCATCTTCTCCCAAACTCCATCGGTTTTGCTACAGCAAACCATACCATTCTCCATCTTCTTTCACTTGTAACTTCTAGCTCCATGATCCAAATTTAATTTCAAGACCACTTTTGTCTTAGTTAGACCAAGCTCTACACTTCTATCTTTTCAAATCTTCAAGAACTCAATTTTGATGCCATGAAGATTCACCATTGAAGGAGCTTGAGCTCACCTTTCCACATATTCTTGCTCCCCTTTGCTTCAAGGTAAGGAAACTCAAAGAAAATCCATGTTTCCTCCAGGTTTTCATGTTGACCAAAAATTCACCTCACAATGGTGTTTTCACCTTGCTTGTTTTAGCTTCATTTGAATCTTCCAAGGGCTAGGAGGAGTCCTCTCTTGATACTTGTTCAAGCTCCTTTCCAATTCCAATGTAAAACAATTACCTTAATGTGTTAAAACAATATGTGTAACTAGGGTTTACAATGAGATGAAGCATAAAGCTTATATACTCATTTCAATGTTGGTATATTGTTTAGTAGTTGACAAGGAAAGAAATGCCCTACCGGTTTATAAGGAAACAAGAAAGAAGTTTGAGTGGAAAAGAGGTAAATATGCTATCTCAATGTGGTTTAATGCCTTAGGAGAAATGAGCTTATATTGCTTGTTAAAATGATCTAAGGAGCCAAAGGTGAATGACCTAGTGAAATGCTCTCAAGGAGTTTATTTAGGAACATATGCCTTGGTGTGTGTAATTGCAGGTCAAAGGCTTATATATTGTGGAAATTCAGTGTTTAAGGTTTATGCAATTTAAGGGCCTAAGAGCCATGTTATTTAAGGGCCTAAGTGCCAAGCAATTTAAGTTATGCACTATATTGGGATGTAGTGCTAAATGTGTGAAGTCTGTGTATAAAAATGTGTTTGATGGATTTTAGGTGTTCTTGAATGAAATAAGGTAAAAACCTAAGTGTTTGGATGTGAGTATATACAAGAGAAGCTATGGCAAAATTTGGAAAATGTATAAGAGGTTCTAAGTGTTTTAAGTGAGTTTCGGTGAACTAGGAAGTGTTAAAGGTGAACAAATGTTTTACTTGGGAAGAAAACATGTATTAAGGTGATTTAGAGTGATGCAAGGATTTAGGTGTTATCTTGGAAGTTCTAGGAATTCAAGGTGTGTTTTGAGAATGTATTTAAGTCTTGGAGAAGTTCGTTTAAGGTTTAGGTAACGTTGATGAATAAGGAGGGAATGATGTTTAGGCAAGGGTTTTGAGTAAGGAATTTTAAGAAGTTGTGAAAAGGAGATTTAGTTACTAAGAGGAGATACTTGGGAGATGATGTTATGAAGGTGAGGAAGCATTTTAGTGTAGTGGTCATTTAAGGTGAAACACCACTTGGAAAACCAAAAGGAAATGTTACAAGTGTTAAGAGATTTGATAAGAAGATTGAGTAACAAGTTGGACAATGTTTTAAGGTGAATCAGAGTGATATTCTAGTATTAGAATATGCCTAAGTTCATGTATGAAGCTTAGGTAGTCAATGGATGAAGAGAATAGATGAAACAAAGCTTGGAAAGTGAAGTTCTTGGCTGTCCGAACTACCGTCCGAATGTGGACGTTCGGACGTGCCTGTGTGCGCGTGAACGTTCTGATCTTCGAACAGCGTCCGAACTACCGTCCGAACATGGGAAGTTCGGACACACCTATTTATTTCTCTGGTTTGGCCTCGAGCAGCGTCCGAACTTGGGAAGTCCGGACGCAAGTTCGGACATTCACCAATTTGCACCCATAGAGTCTCGAACGGTGTCCAAACTTGGGAAGTCCGGACACAAGTTCGGACAAGGCGCTGTATGGACCAAAAACATTGTTTAAGGTATGGAAATGATGTGTAATGATGGGGATTGATGGTTAATGATGTTATGAGGTTGTTAAGGACTTGTTAGGTGAGTTTTAATGACAATTAAGTGGGTGAAAAGTTGTAATAAAATATGAAAGTAAAACAAGTTAAAAAGTGAAGTTATGTAACTAAGTTAACGGGGAAAAGTTATAAGCTTTAGACATTAAACAATCAAGTTACCCCGAAGTTAATAAAAGTATATGTAATGTTGTCAGTTGTTCGAGAATTGCTCGAGGAACATAAGTGGACGTGATAAAGTGGACTCCGGTGACAGGTATGGTTTTCTTGCAACCTGTGTCCTACCGGATTACACCGGCTTGTATGCCAATGTGTTTTCTGTATGTTTGCCACGTTATAAGATAAATCATGAAACGAGTTTACAGTCGTTATTGTTGTTGTATGTTTACGTGCCGATACCGGTAACCTCGAATGCGCTTGAAGGGCTAGTTAACCACTATTAGGTAAACGTAGGAGAACGGTATCTGGTAACAACGTTTCCAACCTAAGGAACGTTCTAACCACGACTATGCGTGAGTTAGTTATGTGATGTTTGTGTGTGATGTTTGTGTGTGAATGTATGACTCTCCCTTCCCTTGTGTGTGTCTAACAAGACTCAACCCAATGTTGTGATTGTTTAACTAAGTTCAATGATGATCTTCTGACAAGTGCTAACGAGGGAAAGTGAGGAGTCCGGTCTGTTCCGGCCACGCGTGTGAGTATGGGGGTCGTTGTCATAGCAGGTTCGATCCTCTCCGTATGTTATGGTTGTTTTCCAATTTGGTTCCCAACCTTCCCTTTAGCTTAACCAAGGCTATTACTGACTCACGTCGGGCCACAGGGGCATACTATGTTATGTTTGTTCGGTGTGCTTGGATCACTATATCCGAGACACCTTGTGTTAAGTTATCCGTTCATTTAACGAGACGGTAACGAGTTATGTAACGAGCTTATCATGAGACTGGCAACATTCTCTAGGCTCACCAGTGTTAATAACAATGTTTGGGTTGGTTCCTAAGAGAACCATTCCCGTTATGTATGTATTTTGTTGGTGATGCAATATCTATTTCGATGTTATGTTGTGCACGTGGAAACGTGCAAAGTGTTGTTATGTGTTGTTATGTAGTGTATGTTATATGTTGTATAATGGGGAGTGTGTGGATCATGGATATGAATCCCAGTTTGAGAAAAGAGGCCTTTAAGGATAACCCGATTTAAGGGTAAGTGTCGTCTATTAAGGAAGTAGCTCCATAGAGGAGGAACACTCTAGGAATAAAGATTACTATGAGTGACTTATTAAGTAAGAATATATCTTCCGTTTGTTGAGCCGTTGAGGCGAAATGATTATGTGTTGTGTGTTTATAGTTGCATGCATGATTTAAATATAATCAACCGCATGCTAAGACGACAATTAGTTGTGCGTGGCCCGGTAGCATGTGGGCTGCGGGATTACCATACCAGCAAAGGTGCTGAGCCCCTTGGGGGCCACCCTTTCTCTTCTTTTCCTATTTCAGGTACAGAGAGCTGGAAGCCGTCGAGAGTAGGACGGGGTAGACATTGTACATGAGTAATCATTTAAGTGTATATATACAGTAGGTGTAGTAAGACCGAAATTGTTGTCGGCATCAGTTTATAAATACTCGGTATAGTTGAAAGTTGTATGTTGTTGTTGTTGTTAATGGAAAGGGATAATAATGTGTAGTTGCTCGGGAATTTAGCCCATCAGACCGGTACAATGTATATGGATTAGCCTTGTTAGCCACGTGGGTGGTTAACGGCGTGTAACACCAACGAGTTAAGTAATGTGATGAGGTTTGTTTTTCCGCTGCAGTTCATTGTAAGTGTGTAATGTTGGATGGGGTGTTACAATTATAACTACTATGAGATTGATGGGTGTATTTGCAGGTTGAAAGCTTTTATATGTGGGAAATTCAGTGTTTAAGTTTATGTCATTTAAGGGCATAAGAGCCATGTCATATAAGAGCCTTAGTGCTATGCAATTTAAGATTATTGCACTATATTGAGTTGTTGTGAATGAGTTGATTTGGGTGAGAAAACAAGATGAGAAAGGACTTGATGTGTGTGAGTTGGTTGAATGAGGAAAACAATGCATTTGGGCATGATAAATACTAGGGAAGCTATGGCGAAATTTGAGTAGAAAACAAAAGGGTTTAAGTGATGGTTATGATTTAACATGACCTAGGGTTTACTTGGGACCAATATAAGGAGTTTGAGTGGAAATGAGTTTACTAAGGAGTTCTCAAGGTTTAGGATGACCTAGAGATGTCTAGGAGGAATTAGAGGGTAGATGGGTGTATTAGACACACCAAAGTCAAGGTAGGAGGAATGGTAAGACTTGTGCAAAAATCTGGAGGAAATGATGTATAATGTTTGGAGATGAATTAGTTATGAACTAGAGAGTAAAACAATAAGAGTTTTGGGAAGTTTGTGTAAGTGGTGGTGATGCTAGTAGTGGACTAATAAGGTTTTAGTTAGATGACAATGAGTGGACTTGGAGATGGAAGAGAAAAGTGTAAGAGAATGTTGTAAATTGTCAAGGAAAAGACTAGGAATGTATAAGAGTGTATGATTATGAGAATGGTGTGTAAGTTGAGTAAAAGAGGTGTATATGTCTAAGAGGGACTAGGGGATCGAATGGTTAATTTAAAGCACCAAAACCATAGTGAAGGAAGCTAGGAAACTTGTACAAACTTTGAAGGAAAATAAGGTATAATGACTTGTAGGCATGTGCTAGAGTACATATAGCTTTGAGAAGTGTGAGTAAAGCAAATGGGTTGTGCATGATGATGCTTGAGGAGTAGTTGAGATGGTTGTGAAGAAACACTTTGGTTAGTTGAAGTTTTAGACAAAGTTTACATGTTGGAAATGTAAGGAATTAAGTTATAAGTGTTAAGAGTTTAGTAAGAACTTGAATAATGATCAAGGAATTTAGAGGTGAGTTGATCCATGAGTTAGGAGGATTTTAAGTGCTAAAATGGTGTTGGAACATGTATTAATACATGGGGAAAGATTAGAAGAAGTTTGGACAAAAGAACAAGTGTGGAAAGAGGTTCAAAACTGTAAAATTTGACAGTTTAAGATGTGGCCCGGGACTTAGTCCTCGGATAAAGTCCCGGACCAGCACTAAAATCAGGCCGAGAATGTACCCAGGGGTTGGTCCGGGACCTTGGGTAAATACCAAGTCCCGGACCATAGCTAAAATAAGGCCGAGACTAAGGACAGACATTGGTCCGGGACCTTAGGTCTAGACCATATCCCGGACCAGGCAAAAATACAAAGAAAGTGTGCTTTTCAAGAGGTAAATGAAGGGGGCTTGTTGGGGAATGATATTATAAGGTTGTTAAGAGTTGTTTGGTGGAGTTTTAAGGCTATTGGAGGTGTGAACAAGTGTGAGGTAAAATGAGAAATAAGTAACATAAGAGGTTAAGCTTAAACTACAATGACTTAGAGGTACTTAGTTGGAAATCATTAGTGATTAAGTAAGCTAGGTTAATTAAAAGTAATTAACCACCCAATTCGGTGAATGTTTTAGGGTTTGAGAATTTGGACTCCGGAGGAGAGAAGCGACCGAACGACCAACGGTGAACGGTACAGTTCTTCTTGTGACCTGCTTGCTAACGAGGTGTCCCTCGGCTTGTGCTATTTGTTTTTGTGTGCTCACTAAACAAGATAAAGCATGCAACCGAAACATTATGTTTATTGTATTGTTGTGTGATGTTTGAAAACTAACACAACTTACCGTGAGAACTTACTAACCAACGTTTAGTGAGGAATTGAGTGAGACTAAGGAACGCTCCCTAATTTTAGTTTGTTATAAACCGAAAGAGGTTAACCAACAAACATTGTCTTGAGACTTCAACTAACTGGAACTTAAGGGAGGAGTGAGGAACCCGGGACTGACTCCGGTCATGCATGCTAAGGAAAAGGGGGTCGGTATCTAAAGCAGATCCGACTTCCGCTTAAGGACTTGTCTTCGGACTTGTTGCCTAGGGTCGGTTGCCGGCTCAGCTACATTGGACATACAGTCCAAGGTAGGAGGCATTAAGATGGTGCGGTAGGATCACCTAAATCCTAAATTATAAGATAAGTTGTTTATTCAACCAATGGAGTTAATAGCTAATTGGCTAGGGTCGCTTTTGACCCGACAAAAATAAACATTGAGGTAAGACACAATCATTTCTATTTAAAGGATGGTTGGTATTATAAGATTAAGATAAGGTTTGAGATAAGTTGCAACCATTCCTATTTAAAGGATGGTTTGTATTATAAGACTGAGGTAAGCTACATCCATTCCTTTTTAAAGGATGGTTGTTTTCTAAGACTAAGATAAGACTAAGATTGAGGTAAGATGAGGGTGGACTAAGATTAAGAGGAAACATAACTTAAGGAGTGAAGTTTGACTCACTAATTAAGGGAACGCATTTAAGTCGTTCATTGTGTTTGAACTTTGATTGTTCATTATTGGTTTGTTGTTTATTGCACCTTCCATTATGTTGTGCATCTAATCAATCTCCATGCTATCGACAATTAGTCGGCGTAGCCACGTTAGCTTGGGGGCCATGAGAGGATCGTACCAGCATTCGTGCTGACCCCCTTTGGGGGCTGTTTTTACTACACAGGTGAATGTCAGGAGGCGGCCGTCACAAGAGTAAGACGGGGTACAAACGTTACGGGTTAAGTGTGGCCTACGAGTTGTGCATGTACACTCGTATGGCAATTTGAGTTAGTAAGATGTATAGGTTGTGAGGGATTGTAAGAAGGATATGTATTGGTTAAGATTTGTATGTATTAATGTTCGGTATATTCTGTAGTCAGACCGTGGCAAGGTCCTGGAATGTATTTTAATCCGCTGCAGAGTTTATATATATGGTGATAAGTTTGTGATAACCACGATTGGATCGAGGTGGGGTGTTACAAAAAGTGGTATCAGAGTGTAGTTACACTCTGAAGACAAGAATTACCAAACTTAGTAGAATACTGAGGTTGAGTTTTAGTTATAGGTTAAGGGTTGAGTGTTAGAGTGAGAGGTGCATTAGCTAGGACTTCCCGGTGTTTACCGGATATCCATAGTACCTAGACCCGCCCTCCACATCCCTTGCTTGAATTATGGGGAACAAATGCCAGAGAGAAGAAATCCTTCTCTTACTCGGGAAAACCCGATCTGGTAGTTAGTTAACAGTAAGCAATACGAGAAACATCTTGTTGAACAACAGTTTATGAGAACTTGGAGGTTTTTAATGGAGCGCAACAGAGAAACAGGCGCTACCTATGGAATTCTATCAATAAAGGAACGGTAATTACCGGCAACTTGGGTCGACATGCTATGCAGTCGAAATAACCCGTCATACCAATGATAAGAAAAGCACTAAAGGTGCAATGGGTAAGAAAAGATAAGTGACGTGAGTACCGGACAGTGGTCCGAATGAGCATAACAGTGGGATTTACAAATCTTGAGGATTAAGATTACTGGAAAGTCCAGTTAAGAACGTGAACTCCAAACCCCATAAAATGAAGAAGGTTACAAACCTGGCCGACATAACGCTGATGACGGTAGAAACTCATACAAATTGTATACCGGAATAGGACTACGATGTAGTGCCTAAAGGAGAATCATTACTTAGTAACCACAACAAAATGTGTGGAGACGGGAGCGAGGATTAAGACGTAAGAAAATAATAAGGGGTTCCCTCAGAAAGAGGAACGCCCGGATAAGTGACAGTACGGTCAAAATAACCAGGAAACTGTCGGATGGCTAGTTATCCTAAGATAGAGAACATCGAGGGAGTCCCGAGGACTACCAAAGATATAGAATATTAAAAGGAAGTACCATTACTGATGCACAAAGCACCGGTAACTCATCTTGCATGGCGCACTTGCCATAGCAAGTGCTACCACTGTTAAGCTACACAGAAAGCCGTCATGGCGAGATCGAGATAGTCGAACACTACAGTTGTAGTACATCTTAATACTGGACTGTAAATCTATAAGAACGGTAGAATGAGACCTTGGAAGGGCCCGACGGCCTTACCATGATGAGATGAGTGGATACACCAGTCAGCACGGAGCTGAACTTGGACAGAATACCAAACGATATAAATATTAGCAACGGTACAACCTACTACGACAACAACCGACAGTTCGGTGAGAACATCAATCCCAAACCCCGAGAGGAAAACATAAGAGATCGCTCCACAATGCGAGCAAAACATTACGTAAGTGATAACGTACAAGGAATGCATTACGGAATACAATGGAGACCATCGAAATAAGAACTTTCAACAAGGACGGGATAGATCTCCCAAGATGACCATTAAGAATACCAATAACAACAATCTTCGTTGAATATGTTAGTAAACCCCGGAAACAAGAATAGAAGAAATGAACGTAAGCTATAACCTACTAAGGATTAAAGACGTACAACCTTGAAAAAGGAAAGCTCAGAGGACTACCCCCACAGAGCGGGCATAGTCGAGCCGAACAAACTGATGAATGACAGTTAATACTGTTTGTCTAACTCATTAACACCCAAGTGTGAACAATCATCAACGGGTGGCGTGGTCAACGGAAATTGAACGAAGCGTTGAGATGGAAGCATAAGATGACAGGATGATATCCAACTTGGACACCGTAAGGCAAACGCCTAATACGAACCTAACCCTGATTGCTAAAAGACATAAGTCTAGTAAAATGACAGTATTGTCAAAGACACTAAGTGACCTTAGATCACCTGAATAAACTTCCATAGCAGGAAGCAGGATGCAGCAACTTACCATGGAATCCGATACTACATTTAGTATGTAACCTAACGGTGGATAGTGTTCAAAAGACCAGAAACTTATGAGAATACCCTACGGATGAGTAAGAGTACAAGTAATGAACTGAGACATTAAGCACTAAGAGCCTACGAGCCAAGGATGTTAACCACATCAGAGCCCGAGGCGCAGTAAGTTGTAAGAGAGCTTATTTAAGCCACGAAGGAACTACAATTCGTAGATATGAACGGTTACCAAACCTATAACTGATTGTGGAAAATATTGCCAGGAAAAGGCACCAATGAGAATAATGAGATAGTACATTGGCAGGGGCGGAGAACAAACCATGCCTTTTAGTATGGGGATACCTCTCCTTGTTGTGAGGCCAAGAGTGGGAATAAACCCTTCAAAAAGGGCTTTCACTTATTAGAGAAATAATACGTTTGTTAGAGAATGGAAATTGTAAACCTTGAGATTACCTTAGAACATACCAGATACACTTGAGTAGTAGGGAAGGCTGCAGAGACATACCTCATATCCAACACCCAGGATTTAGGAATCAGTAATCGTCAGAGATAAACATGGTGAGTGCACAGAATGGCACGTCAAATGACCAACGCTCAGTAGAGCTTGTGATTAAACAGATGACTTCTTTAGCAACCGGTTGAATTAGATGGTGAATAACATCATAAAGGATGAAGGAATGTGAGAAAAAAATTGGCCTACTTATGAACCTGAGAATGAGCAGAACACCTGCATATTAAGAGATAACCATTTTACGACACGGTATGAGATAAGATGTTAGAGTAAATGAGTAAGTAGTTGCGCCATCAACCGGCTACATGGTAAAGGCCAGCTACCGCGGCAGTAGTGGTCGTGAGTACAATATTTATATAAGGGAATTAAGTCATGGTGCGCCGTAAAGCGACCGTTATGTATAAGTCGTCAAATATTGACACTGAGGCAATTAAATTTATAAGCAAAGACCGATATAAGTAAGGGAATAAGATGGTAGACAAACTGTGCATTAATGCAAGTAGTCCGGACCAGGTTAGGAAAGATTTCACAGGAAGCACACTACCCATTCCTTAAGGAACTGGAAGTGCATTCCTAGTAGAACAAATATGAGAAAGAAGATAAGAGGCTCTATGGAAAGAGACCTCAGTCACTAAGAGACCGAATCAGTACGGGATACAGGAAGAACTAGAGCATACAATACCCAAGAACATAGTAAATGGATTTTCCTTGATTAAATCAAGAAGAACAATAAGTGTTATTATGGAACGATGAAAAGGGATCGACAACAGAATACTTCACGACTAGCAATAGCTAAACGTGTGACGGACACTATGGGTTTACTAAAACGAGACGTGGGACGACTGCACCCCACAGGGGTTTGCAGGCCTGACACGCTCATTTATGAGTTAGTCGGGTAAGTAGTAATGTACCAGTAAGGTACCCCATGCATGTAAACAAGTGTTGTAAGGAACACGGGAAGTAGTCGACTCCGTACCACAGACGACGACGCAAGATCAGACAAGAGCAGCTACTACCATAAACAGTCGAAGAGAAGAATTCAGTTGAACCAACAACACAAAGGAATCAGGGAACAAATAATTAAGGACTATGAGGTGCGAAGAGCACGGATTCTTAAGCACAAACATTGGACATGACTTAAGATGTTAAAGATTAAACTGTAAAGCGCAATAAGCACTAAACAGTAGTTACAGATTAAGGGTCATCCTCAGACCAAAGGTCAGTTGGGGAGAACAATTTAGACATTCAAGAAAACACTAAGAGTATGAACATAAGATCTTCAGGGAGACTGGATAGACGAGTTACAACTCATTAAGGTCATGTGTAAAAAAAAAAGATAACACGTGTCCACTAAGAGACCAATACTCCTAAACTGTAAGGAGGCAGAAGGATATACAATACTATGAACAATTAGAAAGGCAGTTAAGCCTAAGATTATTAGAGTCGCGCAGCTGAAGCTAGCAGATCAGTACCTTTGAGATTAGACCAAACTAAGTTAAGAAAATGGTATAAGTACCGTAAGAATCCTCGATACAGAGACTAAGTCATTTCTGATCGAATTATAAGTGAGATAGATGACATGGAAGCTAGAATGCTTGGTGAGAATTAGACATCTTGAACCTATGTTCAAGAATGATATGGTGTTGATTACGTGGGCGTAATCCATTTTAAGGGGGATAGAGCGAAAACCGCTTAGTGTATGTTTGTGTACTGAGTACATAAACTACGGTGTGCATAGCACAAAATAATTTGAGAATATGTTTTACATAAACATTTTGCGATAAAATCATGGTTATTGCACACAGAAGATGTGAATACCATACATATTAAGTACCTATCTTGTTAACTCTGGTAAGAGTACAAGTTAAGAGAATTAAGGAAGAGGATTAAGGAGACTTAAGAAATAAGGAATATATGAGGTATAAGTCGATATGAGACTATGTGTGAGATAAGAATAAGATAACACTATTGGATACTGTTCGATATGAATATGAGGAAGAAGATAGTAATGCTATGAGATATAAGATGGTGAGAATTGGTATGAGACGGTTATAGAACTTGGTAGGAATTTAAGTATTGAGGTAATTACTAAGAGATGAATCGGGAATGTTCGATGGACTGAGTCCACACTTTGGAGATGTATTGATTACGATTAGAAAGACTAAAAAGATAGAAAATTGAAATGAGTGAATTATTTGATGTTTGAAAATGATGTGGGAGGTGGAACTTGATTTTCTAGGGATCAAGGGAAACCGAACACAAATTGGGGTGGAAGGATAGTTCTACACTGATGCCAATCACATCAGGGTTGGATGATTCCTGAAACTCCCTACCAGTGGTCACAATTAAATCACGCTAAGGATGGGGGGTTAGTATAAAACGAAATTGGAGTTGATTGAATTTTTAATTAGAGGAATTATTCCTCACATGACCTCGTAAAAAGGATTTCCTTTTTACTGAGTCTTGCCAATGAAGTCGAGGACGCATGAGCCTTTGTCTTAGGACCGGTGACATGGGAGAATAGAGTTGTTTTGTATTCTGGCCCATGGTGGCGTGGACGAATGTGCCTTTGTCTACGGACCGGTGACATGGGAGAATATGATGAAAATTATGTGATTGTTTTAATCATCAAAAAGGAACAAAGAGAATTTTGAGTGTTATACATGCTTAAGCATGTTGTGTGATATTTGAGAATAAGCATATGGTGGATCTAATGATTCAATGAGTTTAAGTATACATAAGTATGATCTATGTGATCTATGGAATGAGGTAAGACATGTATTCTAATAAGATAAGGTGCATGGGAACTTTGGGGACAAAGTTCTGTTATGGGGGGTAGATTGAAATACCCCAAACCTAAGTATGTTAAGTAAACATCAATATATGATGTAGTAAGGCTAAAATATGCCTTAGAGGGATTGGTAGACAATTTAAACCAAGGAAAACAAAAGAAAATGCCTTAAGGGCAATTTGGGCAAAAACGTGCTCTAAGCTTGGAGTGACTTTGATTAGCACCCAAATACCATTATAAGACTTTAGTAATATGCTAATGGACATTTTAAATCAATTACCAAAGAAAACCAAGCTCAAAAACAAGCTTAAACACAAAATGTGCTTTAAGACTCCTTAAAGCACCTTTTTGAAAAATTGTCTTGTAAATGAGTTTTGAGTGGCTAAATGCCCATGATTACACCTTAATAAACATGTGTACTAATTAGTATCACATTAGGTAGCCTAAATCAATGGAAATCAAAAATTTCAGAAATATGTGCACTAATTTGTGAATAGTGCCAAATAGTGACTAGTTTAAGTTTTAGTCAACATAAGTCAATTAGTTGGTCAACCAAGACCATAAATATCTTGGTTATAAAGAGGGGGCCGGTTTTCTAAGGATGAGTCACCATAGACTTCATCAAATAAGGGAAAAAGAAGAGATAAGTAAAGAAAGTTACTATTTGCTTTTATAAAGCAAATATCCTTATTAGCCTACCTCTCTCCTCTCTTCTTCATTTCCCCTTCTTCTTCCACGGTTTTCTTCTTTTTCTCTCTGTTCCAAACCGTGCCTAACCAGCTCCATACTTGTTCCATCTTCAAATGTCCATAAGTTACTCATTTTAGCTCCAAATCAAAAGTGAGCATAGATTATTCTTAGTTAGCTCAAGCTCTATCTTTCTATCTTTTCAAATCCTTTAAAGCTCCATTTCGGTGCCAAGAGAAAACTCCATTGATGGAGGAAAATCAAGTTTGAAGAGTTCATTAGCTTCTCCATTCTCTTAAGGTAAAGAAAATGTAAGAAAAATCATGTTTCCATCACTTCCTCACCATGGCCGAGAATTTGCCTCTTAAAATACCTTGTTTTATCAATTGTTCTAGCTTGATTCTATTCTCCAAAGACTTGAGGAGGTCTTGCCCTGCTTCATTATGAAAGCCATTCAAAAATTCAAAGCTAAACTTATACTTTCAAGCTTTAAAACACATATTTTAACCTAAGGGTAAATCCCATGAGCTTAGGCATATTGCTTAGTACTTATTATATTATTTGGATGTGGATTAGAACATTGGCAAGAGGATTTAAGTCCTGGCCGAAATGCAATCAAGGAAACCTAAGGAGGAAAGTAAGAAAGCTTGAGAAAAACAAGGTAAATTACTTACCTAATGGTGGTTTAAGTTTTAAGGGATAAGTTTTAGGTGAGTACTAATGTTTCTTAGAGCTTACATTATGTAATGGGTTATATAACCTAGGAAAAAGGATTTAAACAAGCTTGTGAACTTGTGACTAAGGAGCCAAAGGGAATGAGTTAGTAATATAAGTTTAAGATGGATTTTAAGAGCATTATAACTACTATGAGATTGATGGGTGTATTTGCAGGTTGAAAGCTTTTATATGTGGGAAATTCAGTGTTTAAGTTTATGTCATTTAAGGGCCTAAGATCCATGTCATTTAAGAGCCTTAGTGCTATGCAATTTAAGATTATTGCACTATATTGAGTTGTGGTGAATGAGTTGATATGGTGAGAAAACAAGATGAGAAAGGACTTGATGTGTGTGAGTTGGTTGAATGAGGAAAACAATGCATTTGGGCATGATAAATACTAGGGAAGCTATGGCGAAATTTGAGTAGAAAACAAAGGGTTTAAGTGATGGTTATGATTTAATATGACCTAGGGTTTACTTGGGACCAATATAAGGAGTTTGAGTGGAAATGAGTTAACTAAGGAGTTCACGAGGTTTAGGATGACCTAGAGATGTCTAGGAGGAATTAGAGGGTAGATGGGTGTATTAGACACACCAAAGTCAAGGTAGGAGGAATGGTAAGACTTGTGCAAAAATCTGGAGGAAATGATGTATAATGTTTGAAGATGAATTAGTTATGAACTAGAGAGTAAAACAATAAGAGTTTTGGGAAGTTTGTGTAAGTGGTGGTGATGCTAGTAGTGGACTAATAAGGTTTTAGTTAGATGACAATGAGTGGACTTGGAGATGGAAGAGAAAAGTGTAAGAGAATGTTGTATATTGTCAAGGAAAAGACTAGGAATGTATAAGAGTGTATGATTATGAGAATGGTGTGTAAGTTGAGTAAAAGAGGTGTAGATGTCTAAGAGGGACTAGGGGATCCAATGGTTAATTTAAAGCACCAAAACCGTAGTGAAGGAAGCTAGGAAACTTGTACAAACTTTGAAAGAAAATAAGGTATAATGACTTGTAGGCATGTGCTAGAGTACATATAGCTTTGAGAAGTGTGAGTAAAGCAAATAGGTTGTGCATGATGATGCTTGAGGAGTAGTTGAGATGGTTGTGAAGAAACACTTTGGTTAGTTGAAGTTTTAGACAAAGTTTACATGTTGGAAATGTAAGGAATTAAGTTATAAGTGTTAAGAGTTTAGTAAGAACTTGAATAATGATCAAGGAATTTAGAGGTGAGTTGATCCATGAGTTAGGAGGATTTTAAGTGCTAAAATGGTGTTGGAACATGTGTTAATACATGGGGAAAGATTAGAAGAAGTTTTGACAAAAGAACAAGTGTGGAAAGAGGTTCAAAACTGTAAAATTTGACAGTTTAAGATGTGGCCCGGGACTTAGTCCTTGGATAAAGTCCCGGACCAGCACTAAAATCAGGCCGAGAATGTACCCAGGGGTTGGTCCGGGACCTTGGGTAAGTACCAAGTCCTGGACCATAGCTAAAATAAGGCCGAGACTAAGGACAGACATTGGTCCGGGACCTTAGGTCCGGACCATGTCCCGGACCAGACAAAAATACAAAGAAAGTGTGCTTTTCAAGAGGTAAATGAAGGGGGCTTGTTGGGGAATGATATTATAAGGTTGTTAAGAGTTGTTTGGTGGAGTTTTAAGGCTATTGGAGGTGTGAACAAGTGTGAGGTAGAATGAGAAATAAGTAACATAAGAGGTTAAGCTTAAACTACAATGACTTAGAGGTACTTAGTTGGAAATCATTAGTGATTAAGTAAGCTAGGTTAATTAAAAGTAATTAACCACCCAATTCGGTGAATGTTTTAGGGTATGAGAATTTGGACTCCGGAGGAGAGTAAGCGACCGAACGACCAACGGTGAACGGTACAGTTCTTCTTGTGACATGCTTGCTAACGAGGTGTCCCTCGGCTTGTGTGCTATTTGTTTTTGTGTGCTCACTAAACAAGATAAAGCATGCAACCGGAACATTATGTTTATTGTATTGTTGTGTGATGTTTGAAAACTAACACAGCTTACCGTGAGAACTTACTAACCAACGTTTAGTAAGGAATTGAGTGAGACTAAGGAACGCTCCCTAATTTTAGTTTGTTATAAACCGAAAGTGGTTAACCAACAAACATTGTCTTGAGACTTTACTAACTGGAACTTAAGGGAGGAGTGAGGAACCCGGGACTGACTCCGGTCATGCATGCTAAGGAAAAGGGGGTCGGTATCTAAAGCAGATCTGACTTCCGCTTAAGGACTTGTCTTCGGACTTGTTGCCTAGGGTCGGTTGCCGGCTCAGCTACATTGGACATACAGTCCAAAGTAGGAGATGGTGCGGTAGGATCACCTAAATCCTAAATTATAAGATAAGTTGTTTATTCAACCAATGGAGTTAATAGCTAATTGGCTAGTGTAACACCCCAACCCGAAATTCAATAACCTGAACGGCGATCACTCCCAAATAAATACAACTGCAGCGGAAATAAATACAACAACCGGGCGGTATTACAATGCCCTTGGCCACCCTTGTGACCAACAAGGCTAACTCCAAATACAATCTCCAAAAGTCACGGTCTGAATACGAATACAATCCGAGATACTAGGAATCAAACTCAAATGTAAAATACTTAAGTAAAAACAAATATCTAGAAGAAGACTCCCATAGCTTGAATCTACCCCACCTACACTCGGTGTGGTAATCTTCTCAACTTCAGGTACCTGAAAAATGGGGGTGCCCCCAAAGGGGCTCAGCAAACAATGCTGGTATGGAAAACGTGCAGCCCATCGTCTACCGGGCCACACCAACTACTTTGTCGAATACATGCAGTTCATTTTTATAAAGCTGTAAACAAACATAGTAGGATAATAACAAGTATCCATACAAGGACAATAATGTCACATAGAACAAGACTTCAGAAGGTCAAGTTAGCTGAACAGTAATCTTTTAATGATAGTCGGGTCCACACAATGGGACTGACAGGTATAACTGAATATCTCAAATAGTGAAGGTATAGTGACCTCGTTAAATTGAAAGGTTGGGAAACTAGTCCCTCAGAAGAAAACGTAGTTAACTCCTGTACTGAGAAATGTGGGAATCGTACCCTCGAGAGGAATGAAGTCTTCCTCTCCACTGAACTGATGGGAAATAGAACCCTCGAGAGGAATAAAGTCTTCCTCTCCACTGAAATGTTCCGTCGCGACGTATAACTGAATAGGAGACGACCTGAGACAGGTACAACTCCTGTAGCATGCATGGCCAGATCCAACTGGGCTCCTCGTTCTCGTAGTATAGAGTTGTTAAGTGTCATAAAGACGTTAAACAAGAACACAATGTGTATTGTCAATTATCACGTTTAGGATAATGACGTTTGTTATAAAGTGAAGTTAGTGAGAGACTTGAGTACAAGTCCTCGGTATACTGAAACGCAGGTATTTAATTCACTGGTATAGTAGTGTTTGTATGCGTGGGACATACACGTTGTAGTCAGCATCATTCACGCACATAAAATAATACAACAGTGCACAAGAGTAAACAACATTTTACATTAATTATCTTGGTCGTTATTTCAAACAACAGATAGCACACAAGCCGGTGTAATCCGGTATAAAACAGGTTGCAAGAATCCCATACGTTCACCGTAGGTGCAGTTGATTATACCCTGGTCAACGTCTGGTCAAACAAAGTCCTAGAATAGGATTAACTGAGAGGGTTAATTTATGTTACCCTTATATATAATTCTATTGGATCTTTTAACAAATCTCGTATTTGTTATTTCATGTGAGGTTTATTTCTTTAATTATCCTCATGATTTCATGTACAACTTATTTGTTATTCCTTGATTTATTTATATCCTTTAATGTACATGTATATATTTATTTATTCATGTACTATATTTGTTATTTATTTTTTTGTCTAGTGACATACACTTATAATTCCTTAACTATATTTATATGCATACATGGACATAAAATCTTATAGTTTTCATTATTCCTCCTTTAAACAAAATAATAATCATTGGTTACCTTTAAATTCCTTATAACTATATAAGTCATAGTTTAACTTCATAACTCCTTTAATCAAAATTCTTCTTTCTAATTCCTCCAAATATCCATATAGGACCTATATTTATTTAAATCTAAATTCTTACCCTATATTTCGGTTATTTACAAAACAACCACATTAATTCATAAACTTTATTTAAATTCTAATCTCATTATTATAGAGTTTTAATTCCTTATTTAATTAAATCACAAAACTACCATTAATATTTGGTATATACTTTTAAATATTATAACTTTTGAAAATTACAACTTAGCCCCTCCAATTCTCGGCCTATATATATATATATATTTCTTATAATTCAATTTAGCCACAAAATCTTATAATCTTTACATAATGCCTTATAAACTATAGTTTTAATTTTAATTCTCCATAAATGCCGAATATATATATATAAATTCTTAAATTACCAAACTAACCCCAAAGTAATTCGGCTTTGTCATTTATTTTTCCTTAATTACATTTTCACCCAAAACTTTATAATAGTTTCTTAATAACTTATAAACTATAGTTAAATATTTAATTCCTCAAAATTTCGAAGTGAACCTTAATAATTCTTAATTATGAATTCGCCCACTAATAAGTTCCAAACTTTCATAACAACTTTTATAAATTACATAATAGCCCAAAACTTTATAAAATGTATTTTAACACTTGTTTAAATTATCTAAAATTCATAAACTTAATTCCTAACCTTATATTATATCATATACTAATATACTCAACCTCTCTTCTCGGCTTTCACAATATATCACCAAACTTTGTAAAAATTACATTTTGCCACATAACTTAATTAATTAGCCATTTAAGCACTAATAAAATTTTTAACTCACCAAACTTTGTAGTATAAGTTTATATACATAAGTAGCTCATAAAAATCTATTTTTCACTTAGGCAATTCGGCCATAATTAAATAGTACCATATAGTATATAAAAGTGGATTTATATGTCATAATAAATTACATAAATCATATGAGTCATATAACTCATGTAAAAATTATTGTAATGTCTTATATTGATTCTTAGCTCAAAATAAAGTATTTTTGCCCTTGACATTTCGGCTTGAATTAATGTAACATAAATAAATTTTGTGACACAAAAATGTGTCTTAAGGTAAATATTTTCCATATATGTTATAGATTATATTTTTGGCATATAATACCATATAGTTTCGGTTTTAATTAACCTAGGAGATGTACATAATTTTTGTATAATTTTTAGAAGCTTAACAAAGCTTATAACATAAAGATTACTTAGTAAACTTACTTCTTAACAAAGGTGGTTAAGTGCTTGAACTCTCTTGAATCTCCAAGCTTTCTCCAAGGAAATTTTGATGCTCCACTTCGGTTATATGCAAGTGGTGAAGGAGTTTAGGAGTTAGATCTTGAATAAAGATCTTAAGTAGATTTGTAAGTAGTTTTCAAGAATTTACCTTAAGCTTTTCTCCTTATAATTTCGGCTCACTTAAGGTGGATGAAGAACAAGTTTCCTTCATGAAAATGAAGAAGAAAAGAGCCTTAGAAGATATAGAAATCGGTTACACAATAAAATGTGCTTTAAGGATTTTCAAGCTTGAAAACTACCTTAAGATAACCTTGAGATGCTCCTTGGTTTAATGTTGGTTTGGACAACCTCCTTGGAACATAGTTGATGCCGAAATGCTATGGTGTGCTAGGAAGAGTTTTGCTTCAAGGCTTGACAGAAATGCTAGGAAATTACCTAAAGATGAAGATAGAAGTTAAAACTCCATTAATGGACTTAAGAGCTTCAAAGGAAGAAGGTGAAGCTAGAAGAGAGGAGAGGAGCCTTACCAATTCGTGAATGAAGAGTGCAAGGAGGAAAATGAGACTAAGCTCACGTAAGAAGAGAATGCACTTGGAATTTGATTTTTGTTTTGTTAATTTTTTATGTCAAATGACTATACTTTTTCCTTAGTTTATTACATGAGTTATTGGATCAATAAATGCCCTTCTTTCCAGCATATGATCGGCTATAATGCAAGACAAGACAATGTGGAGGGAAATAATGGTGAGCTAAATGACAAGGTAAGAAAAGTAAGGTTTATTCTTTGATTTTTCTAAGTTTTG
Organism: Limonium bicolor; assembly: GCA_023374045.1. Classification (NCBI taxonomy): domain Eukaryota; kingdom Viridiplantae; phylum Streptophyta; class Magnoliopsida; order Caryophyllales; family Plumbaginaceae; genus Limonium; species Limonium bicolor. The sequence continues at coordinate 168,466,735 of CM041776.1, read as the reverse complement.
CTTGTCTTCTTCTTCTCTTGTAGGTGGACGATTTCCAAGCT